>JARHVA010000491.1:4380000-4980000 GCA_037957365.1 Torreya grandis
TAGTAACTTGTTTAATCAATGAATTGCCCAAGTTATTAATTATTAGGTTATTTGTTCAGTTGATGACTAGGGTGGACACTCCTCCATCATTGCAATTCAAGATAGACTCAGGCATTGTTGTTGAAATGTCATTTGTATAGGCACTCACTGAGGTACATATTCACTTGTAATTTGGAATTGTAATTTAATACTTTTGTTTTAATAATTTTACTACATACTTGGGCAAATATAACTTATATACACAAGTGTATTGTGTATGCATGGATATAATATGACATTTGATAGTCCATTTTAAATTAATACTTTAGCAACTCCTCATGTCTCTTCATCATTTGACACGCCTGTTCATGCAACTAAACTTGGCACTAACCCAGTCAACCATCAATAGCAAATTGAGGATCATGAGCTTGCAGTAAGTGCATGTTTAAATGATTTTTTATTGTAGTTTAAAATGAGTTTATTAACTTAGTTTCATGTATACTTATTAATTTTATAATATTTTTTGTATTTGAACAGGTTTGACTGCAAGTGAGCTATGAGTGTAGTACCCATAGTCGATCCTTGGAGCAATCCAAGGCATTCAAGATATCTCCATCTATAAGCAAGGCATCCTAGGGAGAGTTTTCTTTGAGTAAGGCAAAGAGGGAGACTATTTGATGATTAGGATGTTGTAGATGATGTAATTTTTTGTATTCCTATATGGTAATGTACCCATTTTTGGCATTGTATATGTGTATATGACGTATTCGCCCAACATTAGATATTATGTTGTTAGACATGATGTATTATTTTGTATGCCTATATGGAAATGCATGTATTATTTACATTATATGCCTATATATGGCATTCATACATGACATTCTTATTTTGTACATGAATATTTAATAAAACCAATGAAGTAAGTCTTGATTGAATCACTTGTGTTTAGAGTATTATGATTGATTGGTTTTGAAGTATTCTTAAGGATTAAAAATGTTATGAGATTGAAAATAACTTGTTAGGATAATGTTGTAAATCAGATTGGTATGACAGAGCCTACAGTTAGAAAGATTGACATTTATTGTTCTCAAGAAGATTTATTTATACAAGAATGCAAATGAAATAAGAAGTAAGGGGTGTTGAACTTATCTTTTCATTGATTGAATCCTATCTGGTAATTGTAACCTATAAACAAGTTCATGAAAGTTGAAAACATTGTACTTATGTTCAAAGTATTATGAATGATTGGTTTTCAAGTATTCTTAAGGATTATAAATGTTATGAGACTAAGAATAACTTGTTAGGATAATGTTGAAAATTAGATTGGTATGACAGAGCCTATAGTTAAAAATATTGACATTTCTTGTTCTTAATAATCTTTATTTCTATAAGAATTCAAATGAAATAAGAAGTAATGGATTTTGAACCTATCTTTTCGTTAATTGAATCCTATACTAGTGATTGAATCAGTATTAGATTGGTAGTTGTTAGACACCTAGTCACTTATCTCAGTTCTAAGTCTTTTGTATGGAGTGAGATTTAGGTAAATACAACCTTATAAGAAATAAAATTAATTATTGATTGCATTTAAATTATGTTTGTATGCTCATGGTCATCTACAGTTTCTTACGGGTCTATAATGTTGAGTTCTTAGCAGGATAAGCCTTATAAGTCAGAATCAAGGTAGAATCTTATTTTTAACATGTGAATTTATTGTGTATAGAGTCTATAAATGAGGAATTAACTCAAAAAGGTGTCTAAAAACTAAACTACATAATTTTAAACCCTCTTGGCCTATACATAGACTAGTAAAATTAGACATAGGGTTTTGACCTAGAAGTGTGCATATCTTGAAACTTAACCATTGAAATTTATTATAAATTTGTAATATGATGTGTTTTCACAAGGTATAAAATAATAAATAATATTTATAATGGTATGGATATGATAAGTAGGGATTTTAAGATTGACCTTTATCATAGGACTAATACATGCCTGATGGGATTCTAAGAGTATGATAATAGGGGTTTAGAGGGAGAGTTGGTCTAAGACTCGGTCAATGAAGCAAGAAGACCCTAATGGTTGTCAAATATGATTTATATTGTCTTGAATATCTTTATATAATCCAATACAAGGAACTTTGTAGTGCAATAGGGCTACTAGGAGAGTGAACCAAGAAAGAGACTTGTAGAAGAAAGGAAGAGAATTGGTAGATAAAATTATAAAGAGTGTTTGAAATAGAGTGTAAGAAAGTTATATAGGGAATTGGTATCATTTTTAAGTAGTTTATTGGAATTTCATACCATAAAAGACCAATTAGGCCATTGTAGCATATATGAGCCTATAACAAGTAAATGATTGATCTTGTGAAGAATAAAGAAATGGGTGATTAAGTTGTAGGAGAGGGATTGTCATAGAATATTTTTAAGGGTGATGAAGGAATTATGATGAAGGAATTAGAGTTAAAAGAAGCTATTATAACTACCTTTTTCATTCTATAACCAAGGATACCATTTCTAGGCCATGAAAAATAAGTACAATAATTTAAAAATGGTTTAGTTGTTATGATTGCTCTGCATCAATTCAGTTGTGTATGATGGTTCAAGATCCTTTGTGAGAGAATTAATAGATTGTGAAGATTAAATACATTACAAATAGGATACATCTTAACATGTGATGAAGTATTTCCTTCTAATGGGAAGGGTTTTACACTAGTGAAGAAGCTCATATCAGTCAAGGAAAGATAACATCATCTATAAGACAGTCAAGAAGCTCTTGAATATACTATTTAGGCCTTTAATTGTCTTGAAAAGTTCCCAAGACTTATTCATGCCATGGAGAAGACCCTATCATATCTCCATTCCCTCTGAAACATCCCCAAACTCCATCTCTAAAACTGTGAGAGTAGGAAAATAGACCTTGGGAGAGAGCATGAAGTCTTTGATTATTCTTAAGGGATATTGATATTTGATATACTTGAATGTATCACTTCACTCTCTTCAAACTTCAAACTCTTACTATAATCCCTTTAGTACCTATATACTCTATTTTCCCTTTCAAGACCTTCTTGATTGAATGGATACAAAAGACATTTTTAGTGTTGTATTTGGGATAAAGACCAATTTTATGAATTTCCAACAAGTATTTCACATGTCTTAGAGGTTTTCCATTGTAAATAAACCATTATTATTGGTTTAGAGTTACTTTTTATCAAATAGTGACTCAGCCCTATTTTTGTCAAGAGACCTAAGTGTTCCACTAGTAGGTCAAAACTTAGATGATGGCTTATTTTCCTAAAGAAACACCTTAGTCAGGTTTGAATGATGTTTTTATATGAGAATCAACTTTTATTTGGTGTCTTTTTGCTCAACACTGAGCAAGATAGGTCACTTTTCCTATTCGCTATCTAGAGGAACTTAGAATATGAGTATTATTGTGGATAACTACTCAATACAACATAAATACACCTTATTTTGACCTCAAAACACTTTTAATATTTTACTAACCTTCTTAACTATGTCTCCATACATTTTCATCAAATTCTATGGGTTCAAAATGGATTTATGACCATTTTTCAATCAAAACCCTGTAACTAGAGTTTTCCTACACTTTAAGGACCCGAGAGCGAATTAACCTTGTTTCATAAAGATAAAAAAGGTTATTTGAAATCTAACAGTTATATAGGACTCCTCACTCACCTATGTAACTCATCTAATCCTTAATTTCAAACCATACACAAGTTTCATCATATAAACAAACTCTGTAAATAGTGATTTTCAACCAAAATTGGTCTATGCTCATAGAAAAGGACTTTAAAAGTCTTGAATTCACTATATTTTGATTATTTGAGTTCAATTACATTTCAAGAAAGGCTTTAAAATCACCATACACTACTCACAATCACAATAGAAAACACACACATTTACACCCCCTGTAGGTATGATTCAAAGATTCTTGCTTGATGTTTGTTCTTGAAGAAGTTCCTTTCATATTATTACTCATGCTTATCCTTTTGGTTCATTCCTATAAGAAAAGAGTTTCCATTTTTGGCTCCAAAACTCTCTCTCAATACCTATATCAATTTAGTAAATCATACAACAGACACTTGTTTTAAGCATATAATATAAGTAGGACATTTCTAACATATAAGAAGATTCTAAAGGACTAATAAAGACTAATGACTTTACTTAACACTTTAAAATTATCACATAGACACCATACTATTTTATACAAAGGATGCTTTGACATCAATAGTTTTAAACACTTGGCTTTATTTGGTCCATGATACCCCTTGGCCAAACTTTGAAGTCACTTTGACCACCTGTAGGTGGGGTGGCCATTTAAGCCTAATTAGGCCTAAATGCCCATCTAGGTCTATTGGCCTATTTTTTAAACCTCCAAAATTTCTCATCTCTCATGAACCACAAACTTATCCCTTGATAGTGTCAAGATCCTTTCATTATCTATAGGCATGCAATTTAGCTTAATTAGGCCTAGAAGGCCTAATAGGTTCCTTGACTGATTAGTAACCTCTTGAAAGCTTTTTTACCCTTGTAACACTTTGAAAATATTTATAAAAAATTTTCAAAGGTCTTGAAACCCAATTCCAATGCCACTAGCTTCTATCTATGTTTATATGGTTCACTTGGACTATTAGGCCTATTAGGCCTTTTAGGCTTCTTAATCACCTCCAACTAGCATTTTTGCCTCTAAGATCCACAGGTGAAAATCCATCACTTCAAGCACATTTATATAGGCAAATTACATGTGATCCAACAACCATTACATCTAATTTTCCTTGCAAGTGCATTTCCACTACTATTTAGGAGCACAGAAATAATGATAACAAATGTTATCAAAGTTGAAGCAACAATCTGATAACTCCATTTTTTATGCTTGTTAAATGAAAATTGGCACTGCCAACATTTCTAGAGGGGTAGATAATTTATTTTAAAAAAATTTTGGCCTCCCATCTGGCCCAGTTGACAAACCCACCACCCATTCTAGGCTCAAGAACACCATTCCCAATACAAGAAAGATGTTCATTTTTAGCCTAACTCATGCATGCATAAAATAAAAAAATGTAATTCATATGGATGAACCATAAGATCCCTCTTATGTATGTGAAAATCCTCTAATTTCACCCTAGATCTAGTCTATATCACCTCTAAGAGCAATCTGTGGTAGAAGTTACAATAATGGGTCCTAAAATGCAACTTTTTGGCAGTGAAGAGACAACTTGTTGACCTCCAGCTATTATTTTTACCTTCGGGACCCACAAGTACAAATCCATCATTTATATCACATATATATAGGTAAATTACACATTCTCCAATGACCATGACATGCAATTCCACTTTTAAGTGCATTTTCACTACTATTCAAGAGCATATAAATAATGATAACAAATGTTGTCAAAATTGAAGCTACAATATGAGAACTCCATTTCCAATGCTTGTTAGATAAAAAAATGGCACTTCCAACATGTTAGAGGGGTGGATAATGTCTATAACTAGGTTCTTGGCCTCCCATCTAGCCTAATCGACAAACCCACCACCCATTCCAGGCTCAAAAATGCCCTTCCCAATACAAGAAAAATGTTGATTTTTAGCCTAACTTCAGGCATGTATAAAACAAAAATTATAAGTCATATGGATGAATAATAAGATCCCTATTATGCATGTGAAAATCCTCTAATTTTACCCTAGATATATTATATATCACCTTTGAGAGCAATATGTGGTATAAATTGTAGTAACATATCCTAAAATGTAACTTTTTGGTAGTGAAGAGACAACTTGTTGACCTCCAACTATCATTTTCCCCTTCAGGATCCATAAGTGCAAATCCATCATTTCAAGCACATATATATAATAAAATTACACATTCTCTAATGACCATGACATCCAATTCCTCCCACAAGTGAATTTGGGCATAAGAAACCTTGTCACCTATGTTAATGCTAAAATGACCTAGAACATGTCAACTAAAGGATTGAATGTGTTGATTGACTAATTCGGTATACTATAAAACCATTGTAGGGAATAATCCTTTAATTCCATGAAAAATATCTTGGTTAATAATCAGTCATTTGGAACATAGTCCAAACATGTTGCGTGAAAAGCTCTCAAGTGTCTCTAGATCACCCTTGCCATCATATAGAGTGAGCTTAGATTGAACAAAACCTGGTGGCAAGGGTGTATGAATTAGAGAAAAATATTCTAAGGCCTATGTTGTTCTAGAGGCACCTTCATCAAGACGTATCACCTTGGATTGAAGAGATTTTATCTCTTTCATAAGGGTATCCACATTGGTAGGTAAAGATGTACTAGTTGTAACTAGTGGTGCTACATAAGAAGGTTGGTATGCTATAGGGAGTTGTTGAGACATAGTTTTCCCTATAGTGTCATTTGTAATTGGTTGCTCTGAAATGATGGAAGACTCAACTTTCGTAGACTTTTTAATTTCTATGATAGATTGTAAGATAAGATCATGATCTCGGGGTTGTTCCCTAAGTCTCTCTCTATAACTTTTTAGAATCAAATCTTTGTTGATGATAACATCATTATCAACAATAGGTAGAAGTGGATCAAGATCCCAATGTGTTAGGTCATGAATTTCAGTGTGTGCATCATCATTTTTATTTTTATATTGCTCATTTTCAAAATTATCCTCATGAAAATTAGTGTAATCTAGATGTGTGGTATCTATAGTAGGAAACTGAGTTGTTTATTTATCCATGGTATATGGATGGGTTGGAGGAATCTAGGTGAATTCATGAGGGTTGCCACTATGTCTTGCACTTTATCTAAAAAATAGAGACACAAGGAGCTTAGGTGGCATAAGGAAAACAACTTGAAAAATGAAAGATAAAATTAAATAAATGTAATCTAGGATTTGAAAAATAGCAAACTATAATATGCATAAAAAGGATACAAAGCTCACAAACATGTAAGGTGATACCTCAAGAAACAAAGTGACCTATTAATTTCAACTAGGGTTTGAAAGAAATGGTTTTTAAAATTAATATGGTAAATTTTAAAAATTAAATGTGAAATTTTGATTTAAATATGTAAAAAAAATTAGAAAAATATTTATTAAATTAGCAAGGAATTTTCCCTAGGGTTTTTAGGGTTTTTATGCACAAACAAAGTAATTCGAGTTCACCAAATGATTTAAATTTTTTGGGGAATAATGGAATTTTATTCCTATTTTATTTAAGGGTTTGGATCAATAAATTAGTATAGAATATAGAGATAATTACAATCCTAATTTGTATAATTTATATATATATATGTTTAACCTTTCTAAAAATAGCAATAAATAAAGATAAATATAACTTAGCTAGAAACATGTTGAGATGGCTGAGATAGATGTTGAAACTAGATGTGTAGGATTAGGACAATGTTATGAATCTAAATTTGGATTTTATTTGGTGAAAGGATAGGAGTGTCAAAAATAGGACACTTCAGAGTTTGATGTTATATTCCACTCCTACCATTGTTGTCCAAATTGGTCACAAAGACTTGAAATATTTTAGGTTTTTGCATTGTTCTTGTGTGAGCCTACCTATGAAATCTAAGTGTTGATTGTCAATGAAACTCACTATATAGATTATTTAATCTTCAAAACCCTAAGCCTCCATCATGCTTGCTAAAACAATGTTTGATTTACTTGAGAAAGGGGGGGTTATTGTGTAAGATGCATTGAATGTGTAATCTATACCCCTTGTGTGGGTATGCTACTTACATACCAATACTCCGAAGAGGGATCAAGCCATATGTAGTTATCCCACCTAATGTGTTTTGTGTAATAGTGTGATGTGGATGTAAAAATTCCAAATTCATAGTTCTTGAAATGGCTAGGGACTGGTATGAGAGTTTGAGTATGTTTATAACTATGTTGGGTTCTTGTATGCAAAGAATAAAGAAGTTTTACTTAATGATTTATTTGTATTCTTGCTTGATTTATAATATTTTCCACCACCCTTTGTAAATGAGATTTAGATGTGTTTTTATAAGGAATAATTGGTCATGGGTTAGATGTATTCGTGTTAGGTTGAGATAATGAAGGATAGGGATTAGATGAAAATGATCATTAGCGCTCAAAGTAAAAATAGATAGGAGCACCAAAAATGGGACACCCTAAGGTTCGGTGCTATAGTCCAAGTATGGCACTCCTATCCTACAAGCTCAAGACCTACGGGAATAGGATTGGCCTAGGAAATATAGTATGGTTGAGGTGGAATGATTGTTTAAAAGGTTTTAGATGACTGGTAATGAGATAAATGATGTCTATAAGGGTCACAAGAGCATGTAAAAAGGAGCTATGGATAGGGTGTCACAATCCACACTTAAACTACCAATTTGGACATTTTATATGACTACATTTGGCCCCCCTTTATTTTAGTGATGTAGCAAAGTGAAATACTAGAATAAAGGAAAAGTAGAAATCATACCTAAACTTACCTACAAAGGTAAAGCCCATGAAGATGTGTGATGTTGAGTGTGTGTAGAGAGAGCACATCATGAAGCATAAATATGCAAGAGAAAATAAGGAGTAGATCAGTTCTTACTAGACATGCTATGTCTAAAATAAGAATGTATAAAAAATAGGTAAAAGAGAGAGTAAGAGAAAGGAATGAATGCACCTCACCAGGTATATGAACCAACATAAAACCTATTGTGATGTTGAGTTATTTTGAGTGATGCTGAGTGATGTTGGGTATGTGCTACACCAAGAGTAATATTATGAATGGAGCTAAGTGCTCAATTCCCTGAGAGTGGCTCAAGAATATAAAAGCTAGCCCTTTGTCTCTATCATCACCCACTAAATGAATCTATGTGATCATGTGTGTGTTAATCTATGTTTGGATTGAGTGTTCAATCCCTCTAAGTAGGTGACTCAAGAATACAAAGGCTAGTTAATCCTTTGGCTACATCATTTCCCACTAAGTAAAGCTATGAACTCATACTGATATGAACATGTGTCGTATGAGATGGCTCATGAATCCCATGAATGATATATAATCTAATAATGTGGCATGGATATCTAAATGTGTATTGAGAACTAGGCCAATCTTGGCCACTTTTAAAGGTGGATATTAGGCTTGTATGAAAGCCACTCTGAAACTGATAACTAGGCTTATATGAAATACATTCTAAAATGATGCCAACCACCTACAGATGGAATAAGATATGCAACTACTGAGAATACCTGGGTAATATAATGAATTGAAAAGAAAATAAGGCAAATATGCCATGCATATTGCCCCTAATCATTGGTGTCTATAAAATGGATTTTGATCTGGAAGTTGTACCAACTGCCCAATCTAAAACTGAAAGTGAGAGCCATCATACCGTGCATGATGCCCCCTATATCTAGATAATTTGAGTAAAACTATACTAAAATTGCCCAATCTAAACTAAACTATGGCTGAAAAAATTGTAAATGGCCTTACCTTCCTATCTATTTCTATAAATTTTGGGTTTTCTATTGTTTGGATAGGAGTGCTAAAAATAAGACACTTTATTATCCAACACTATAATCCAAGTATGATGCTCTTATTTTTTATTGTTTATGATCATTTTTCCATATTCATCACTATTTTTCTGGTCTGTTCTACCTAGTTTGAATTTTGATTATTGTTCTGAGTGTTTCTAGAAAATTGGTAGAAGGCTCTGATCTCTGTGATAAAACCCCTATTTGTTGCCCCCTCTTCTAAGGGTAGAAATGAAGACCCTGCAATGAATTCCATTAGAATAATGATCCCTGCAAGTGTGTTATGCTATGAAATATATGATATAATAGTGATAATCTAAAATATGTCTCAAAATATATCATAGTTTTTATTAGATATTTTTAGATCAATAGGTGTATGCCTAGTAGATAAATGTAATAATGTAATATCATGTGCAGTATATTAAACTGAAACTAGAAATATAGTTGGTTGTTAGTTTTTATTTTTCAAGGAGGGATGAAGCATTATGTCCATCATGGCATCTAATAAATCAAGATAATTCATGATGTGGATCATGGCATTGCAATCAATTGAGAAGCAAATAAGAGACAAGCATGCAAGGCAAGAAGAAAGAAACACACAAAAGTGGCCAAGGGGCCAAGCAAATAAAGTACATGGACACATGTCACTCAAATTGGGAAAGCAAGCATACAAAGCATGTTAAAATGCCCACGTACACATACAATTGAAAATAATCAAGGTTGGCACGAGGGCCACAAGCACATCAAAGAGTATAAGCAAAGGACATTGGCAAATGTCTGAAGGCACACACAAGAGTAAAAAATAGGAATTGAGAAATGCAATCACATCTAGCTACTCAAATAAATAAAGGAAATCATGTAAATGATAGAAATACTATCACATCTAACTAATCAAATCAAGAAGTTAAAGTATGCAAAATATGGAGTACAAGACTAGGTAGATGCTAAGAAATACACAAGTGTTATATACTGTATGTGTCGATAGAATAATCTATGTAAGCTAGTAAATAATGTACATCAACATGATAACTAGAGTGTGTAGTGTAGGAATGACATAACCTAGATGGTGTAGTCATGTAGAAGATGCCCCTGGTGGGTAGATATGCCAATGTATGTCTCGAATGTAGAAGTAAGATGCCCCCTCAATGGGTAGAGTGAAGCAATCAAGGATCTGGATGTCACTGCACACACTCAAAGAAGATCAAGTGAAGTCTGGTAATGTAGATAAATCAACAAACAATAGTATTAAACATCAAAATGTAAGTCTAGCATGGTAGTATAAATGTAAATCATGGATAATGCATATAGTTGAAATGTTTAAGGGGTTTTGATTTATTTAAATGTTTTTATATTTTTGACCTATTATATTATTTTTGGTATTTTTAAAATAATCTATATACAAGCAATCATAAGGAAACTATGTACAAGAAATTGAAAATAAGCTATGTACAAGTAAGCAAAAATAAACTATGTACAAGTAAGCTAAGAATAAATGATACTAACTGATAAGTCTCATAAGATACTCCCTATAATGATGTCATGTATCAAGGAGAGGGATCATGTGTGATCATGAATCATGATGGAAGGGTTGAGACTGTAAATCTAAAAGTTGTGTATGTTGTAAGTGCTCTAAAATGTCTATAGTGGAAACTGACTTTGGGGTCCCCATGTAACTTTGAAAAGTGGATGTAACTATGGAACTCTTAGGGACCCATTTGGTAGTAGAATAATCTCTCTAAAAATGTGCTTTGTGTGTAGAGGAATGAAACCTTAATGATACTATCTTGGGTGTGAATATTGTAGCTAGAAACTATCTAAAGTCCTGAAACTATCACTGATGTAGTGGTCACTCTAAGAGAGGCCTCTGTGGAAGTGTATGAACTCTTTGTGTTGGTGAGGGAGGCCTCAGATGTGTCTATATCACAACTTGAAGAAGAGTTGTAATTGGTGGAGGAGCTAAAACTAGTGACTATAAAGTAGGAGATTGCTCTGAAGTGGGGAGTGGTAACTCATATAGAACTCCACAAACTATAATAACCTGATTAACATGAATGAAATTCACACATCTATGTATTTTAGAAGGTACTACATGAATTTTTTGGATCCATTATCAACCAAGAAATATATCAAAGACTCCTACACTAGGAACAATAATAAATGGTGTGGCCACATGTGTTGGACCAACTTGTAGAGGAAGTACAATCTCACCTAATGAACTCTATATGTGCCCACTAAATCTATTAATAACTATGTTCATCAAGGTGATATTCTACTCTGAATATCCTAAATGCTGAAGTAATGTCATAATACACATGTTTACATTGGATCCAGTATCTATGAGAACACTATGAATGGGATGATAATCAATGTAAGCTCTAATGAAAAGTGCATGGTAATATGAATCATCCTCAACTATCTCCTACTCTAAGAATGAGATCAAATTTATATCTAGACCTCAATAATTATACACACCAATCATGTTGCTCAAAGGATGTGACTCAATTGTAGGTACCTGATATGTAGATGGTAGAGGGTGTGCATGATATGCATGGCGAATTCTTGATGTGTCCTTTGTCTCTTAATTATAATTTTGTGGGAAAGGATCTAAGAAAAAATTTAGAGCTTTGTCATGTGTTTGCTTTGCCTAAGGAGGCTCAACTAGAGTGCCAAGATCAATAAGGTTTCCATCTATCAAGTCCTATATCTTGTGTTGTAAGCTAATGCATTTATTTTTTGTGTGGCTTGGTGACCTGTGAAAATTGCAAAATGCATTCTGATCATATCCACATGTAAGAGGCTTTATTGTATCAAATTCTCAAATAAGAGGCAAATATAGGGCATTTCATTCTAATAGTTGTTGTAAGACTCTGGCTAGAGATACTAGTAGATTGGTAAAGGCTCACCGATGAGCTACTGATAAAACCACTCATTGAGGGGGCTCTAAAACCACATAATTATAGGTTGATTTTGACTTTTGTTATCATTAACCTTTACTTTGTATGGGACTTTATTGTTACTCTTGTTTGTTTTTTTTGATATGCTTGTGTACTTGAGTGTGCCCATTTAAATTAATTTGACTTCCCTTTTATTTATTGTATGACATAAATCAGTGAAGGAAGAGAACATTTTGAACATTATTGACTCATGCAAAGTTGGCAAAAAACTCTATTTAAAGAGATCCTATAATTATTGATCAGCCATGGGGCTAGTCATTTTATCCAAGATAGTCTTATATCTAAGAACATAATCTGTGAGAATCTCATTTGACCTTTATTTATGTTGTGTAACTTGGGCATAAGAAACTTTGTCACCTATGTTAATGCTGAAATGAGCTAGGAACATGTCATCTAAAGGATTGAATGCATTGATCGAATAATTTGATAGACTATAAAACCATTGTAGAGAATAATCCTTTAAACTATGTGGAAATAGATTGGTTAATAACCAGTCATTTGGTACATAGTCCAAATATTTTGCATGAAAATATCTCAAGTGTGTCTCTAGATCACCCTTGCCATCATATAGAGTGAGCTTAGGGTTAACAAAACCTAGTGATAAGGGTGTAGAAGGAATATTGTGTGCCAATGGTATATGAAGTAGAGAAAAAGATTCCAAGGCCTATGTTGGTCTAGATACACCTTGCTCAAAATGTAGCACCTTAGATTGAAGAGATTTTATCTCTTACACAAGGGTAGTCACATCAGGACTCGAAGATGTACTAATCATAACTAGTGGTGCCACATAGGAAGGTTGGGATACTATAGGGGGTTGTTGAGACATATTCGCCCTCATAGTTTTATTTGAAATTAGTTATTCTGAAGGAATGGAATACTCAACTTGCTTAGCATTTTTTATTTCCATGATATATTATAAGATAATATCATGATCTCAGGGTTGTTCCCTAAGTCTCTCTCTAAAACTTTATAGAATAAAATATTTGTTGATGACAACATCATTATCAACAATAGGTTTAAATGGATCAAGAGCTCGATGTGGTGGGTCATGAACATTGATGTGTGTATCATCATTTTTATTATCATATTGCTCATTGTCTAAATTATCCTCATGAAAATTAATGTAATCTAGATGTGTAGGATCTATAGCAGGAAATTGAGCTAGTTTTTTATCCATGGTATATGGACTGGTTGGAGGAATCTAGGTTAATTCAGGAGGGTTTCCACTAAGTCTTTCACGTTTGTTCAAAGGAAGAGATTCAAGTAGCTTAGGTGTCATAATGAAAACAACTTGAAAAATGAAAGAGAAGATTAAATAAATGTAATCTAGGATTTAAAAAACAATGAACTGAAATATGCATAAAAAGGATACAAAGCTCACAAACATGTAAGGTGATAATTCAAGAAGAAAAGGGACCTAGTAAGTTCAACTAGGGTTTAAAATAAATGATTTTTAAAATTACTATGGTGAATTTTAAAAATTAAATGTGAAATTCTGATTTAAATATTTAGCAAAAATCAAAAAAAAATTCTAAAATCAGCAAGGAATTTTCCCTAGGGTTTCTAGGGTGTTTGTGCATACATGAAGTAAGTCAAGTTCACTAAATGATTTAACTTTTATTGGAAATAATGGTGTTTTATTCCTATTTTAGTTAAGGATCTGTATTGATAAATCAGTACAGAATATAGAGATAATTGCAGTCTTAATTTGTATAATTTATTTATCTTTTTTACCTTTCTAAAAATATCAATAAATAAGGAGAAATATAACTTAGCTATAAATAAGCTAATATGACTAAGATAGAGGCTAAAAGTGGATATGCAGGATTGGGACAGTGTCATGAATCTAAATATGGCTTTCATTCAATGAAAAAATACGATCACCAAAAATAGGACACTTCAGGGTCTAACGTTGTAGTCCACTCCTGCCACTGTTGTTCTAACTGGTCACAAAGACCTAAAACTTTCTAGATTTTTGCATTGTTCTTATGTGATCTTACCTATGAAATCTTGAGTGTTGATTATCAATGAAACTCACTGTAGATCTAATTTAATCTTTAAAACCCTAACCCTCCATCATGCTTGATAAAATAATGTTTAAATTACTTGAGAAAGGGGGGCTTAGTGTGTAAGATGCACTAAACATGTAATTCATACCCCTTATGTGGGTATGCTGCCTACATACCAATACCCTGAAGAGGGATCAAGCTATATGTAGTTCTCTCATGTAATGTGCTTTGTGAAATAGTGTGATGTGGATGCATATATTCCAAATTGAGAGTGCTTGAGGTGGCTAGGGACTGGTATGAGGGTTTGAGTATGTTTTTAGTTGTGTTGGCTGATTATATGTAAAGAATAGGGAAGTTTACCTTAATTATTTATTTTTATTCTTTCTTGCTTTGTAAGATTTGTCACCACTCTTTTTAAATGAGATTTGGATGGGATTTTATATGAAATAATTGGTCATGGGTTAGATGTATTCACATTAGGATGACATAATAAAGGATAGGGATCAGATGAAAATGACTTTTGGGGCTCAAAGTGAAAATGGACAAGAGCACTAAAAATGGGACACCCTAGGGTTCAGTGTTATATTCCAAGTATGGCACTCCTGTCCTATAGGATCAAGACCTGAGGGAATAGTATTGGCCTAGGAAATACAATCTAGATGAGGTGGAATGATCATTCAGAAGGTTTTAGATGACCAGTAATGAGCAAAAAGATGTCTATAAGGGTTATAAGAGCATGTAAAAAGGATCTATGGATAGGGTGTCACAAGCCACACTTAAACTACCAATTTGGACATTTTATATGACTACACAATGTTACTATTTCAAATGTTAATGTTGAATATTAAAACTATAATGATCATTATGAGGATCGATATGATGATGGTTATTACAAATATAATGATGAGGAAAATGCTTCTACTAACCATAATATAGACTCTTCTTTACTTTCCCCTCATATTTATAATATGTTACATAATGAGTTAAATGATAAAGTGCTTAATAATGATGTTATGGCATATCATGATGATGTTTCTAGTTCCTCTTTGAAAGGAAAAATATGTGAACATGTTGATTCTATTAGTGAAAATGTTATTTATTCTATCTCAATAGAATGCAATAGGTATTTAGAAATTAATGATATATTAATGCTAAATACTCTTATAAACCCAAGGAAGACCCTATCCATCCTTCTTCCTCTCTTATTCTAACTAGTGTTCCCATGGCAAAAGTTAACAATATAGTTCAACCCTTAAATGAGCCTCTTAAAAACCTCAATATACCTTTCCATGAAGTCATATCCTTAATTCATGTTCTAGGTGATTTATAATTCCAAGTACACTAATTATCATTATAAATCAAAACTTATCATTCTTGGGTTGACTCTAAGGCAGTCCATTATAATCCTATTATGTGTAACATTTTGTATGCATCCTTACCCTCTAATTTCCAAATCCATACAATTTTCACATTTAATGGAAGAGGATACCCTTATTTTCATCTTCAATTTTTTTGAGAAACTATGAATAGTTACAATGGTAATCACATGTTATTGCTATTATTTCCTAAAATCCTAGAGGGATGTGCCCTTTCTTGGTTTCACTCCCTTCCTATTGGATACTTAACTACCTATATATAACTAGTATTGAGAGTAGAATAAGGCTACCAAAATTATAGAGTATATTTGAATGTCATGTGTGTGACTTGTAATATTTTATATTTTTGTATGTATTAGGCCTTTTTGAGCATATTAATAGACTTAAAAATATGAAGAATCTTTCCTATTGGGCATAGAAAAAGTCTAGAATATGAAGAGACAATTCTTTGTAAACTATATATATAACACTCAATTGTATTTGGATATCGTTATGATGTGATAGAGATTAACGCACATAGTTCTACAATGGTTTTTATATGTATATTTTATCATTATTCTATGCATAGTGAATACTCTATTTTATTTTATTTATTAATCATAGTGTTTATGCTTATTGTTTTGATTCTATTAAGTCTATGTTTTTGTGCATAACAATTTGTGTTTGAATATTAATTAATATATTCATTATGAATTTCCATCTGATGTTTACTTTTGTCACTTTATGCATAATTCATCCCTATATTATCATGTTTTGAAGGGTTTCCAGGAACCTCTATTAACATTAGTGCAGTGAGCATGAAATTTTTTGTTGAAACATGTTGAGATGGCTACCAAGTCAAAGAGATATAGAAAGATGGATCAATGAAAGAATTCACAATTTTTTATAAGAGCAAGCGAAAAGAATACGGATTACTATAAAGGAAATTATTCAAGAACATATATATGGAGAAACTTATGAAATTTTATAGTGTGAATTGTGTGGTTTATTAATTGTGTGGTTATCTAGATTGGAGTATTATTATTTTTAGCCAAGAAGGATGAAATTCATAGCCTGGTCAAAAAAAATCTAGAAAGCCTATGAAATCTAGATATTGATTGGACTCATGTAGTATACTATTGGACCAAGATTACCATTGATAAATATATCACATAATTTATTATACAAGGGTATTTAACTTTTCAATCTACGTATGACCTATTTGTTAGAGGAATCCATGTAAAATTCCTATAGTGACTACCTACTTTGATTAATATGTTGGTTGTGGAAAAGGCCATGGAGCCTACTCCTAATAATATGGAGTAGTCACTTTTGGTATTATGGGGATGTGTGTAATACAAGAGTTAATGATGCATACTTTAGTAGAGGAACTTGAACCTAAACCTAGAATATGGAGGATGAAAAGAGATAGAGTGAGAAGAAAATTTTGGGATTGGAAAGAGAACTATGACAACATAGAAGATGGAACAAATTGGATAATCCATTTTTAACTACAAATAAGAGTAGGAATAAATTAGAAGATGCTAAATAGAAATCAACATAGAGGGAGGCTACATAAGATGCTAGAAGTAGATAAGGTAGAGTATTTAGAGAAGCAAAGAGAAGGGCTCAAGAAGGAAGAAGAAAGAAATGAAGATAGTGAGGATATAGAATAAAGTGAAGCAGAAGAATAAAGTAGGATAATAGTAGAGAGTTAAAGGACAACATTAGATTGTAATTAAGAGGAAATATATTGTTTGGATGAAGGAAAGAATATTCCTGGGAAGAGATTATGCAAAAGTGCATAATTATCATAGGTTCAATATCATAGAAAAAAGAAGTTGAGGATAAAGATAATTCATTTCTTGAGTATGCATCCCCCAAGCCCAGCTTGTCATTAGTTATAAAAAAACCAAATACAAAAGGAAGGGACGATTAGAATTTGATTTGAATCATTTATAGATAAATTTGGTAAACTTAGTGTAGAGATTAAGAAATAAATAGATAAGAAGAGGATAGAATAGATTGGATTCACTTTTGAGACTAGTTTTAAGACACCTATAAAAACTAGTGCACATAAGTATATACTTGCATTTACTAGTGTGTAGTAACTTGTAATCACATTTACTAGTGTGTAGAAGTTGGTAGAAGAAATTGTAAGTGTGCCAAATATGTCATTGAATATAAGCATGTATATTACTTTGATGGAATATGTTGTGTCTACAGACCCTGAATAGTATTTGTTAACCTGTGACATGAAATGGTAGGTTAAGGGAATAACCTCTGAAGATGCCAAGAAGTGTGAGAGCATAGGAACTATTTCAGGTCAAGATTTAGATTTGATTTGTAAAAGGGATGTTATTTCCCTATATATTCAACAAGTTAAAGAGCATCTAATTTCATAATTTAAGATTAATAAATTATTGAGTCAGACTATTCAAGATCTGAAATTGATTTAGTAATGGAGTAGAGAATCTATATGGGACTATGATCACATATTTTTAGATGTGATGAATAAGATTGATTTTATTATGGAGGACAAGAACAAGCCTGATTAGTTTTTAGAAGGGCTACAATCGAGAATTAGATTTTCCATTGCATAGTCCCAATTCTTGACTAAGATTGATAATTGAGTAGTTACCCTATGAGTTGAACAAATTGAGGACTATGGAGATGCCCCAACAGTTGGATCTAGAGTTGAGGTGGAAATTGATGTTTTTATCAAAAAGATGGATGAGATGCATGAAATTGATAAACCTAAATTGGCTTTATGATGTATAGAGTGTATTTGATAAGGGAATCATAGGAATGATTGTCCTTAACTCAAAATAATGTTTTGTGAACTATGTAGAGTAGTAGGACATGCAACCTCAAAATGTCACCTATTACAACAATGCATTCAAAAATCCTTGAGTTTGTACTAAATTTTTTGTAAATTTACCAATCATGATGAGAAGAGTTATTGATATTTTTAGGAATTAAAGGAACATATCACCAAAAATGTCTTCACAGTCACAGTGTAGCAGTTACCCACTATGAAGCAGGGAATTCCAAGCCTGAAGGTGGAAATGATTAGTGCAACACAAGGTGGTCCTAGGTGGATGCATTCATTTCCTCAATATCAATATCATCCTTAGGGTCTATTTGGATAGACACCATCATCACCATAATATCAGTATCAGTTCTCATGGAATAATGCAAGTCTTCAACATTAAAAAAATCAAATTGGGCTTTAACATCACCCCAACAACAATATGGTGGATATAATGAGTAATAAATACAACAAGGAGGATTTGTTGGGAAGTAGTCACATGCTTTTTTATTCCAATAGAATAAAAGAGGATACAATGGAGGGTACTGAGGTGGATATCAATGAGGTTAAAAAAATTATAACTAGTAAGCTCGCCAACCCATTCAATGTTATTTGTGTGGTGAGTATAATCATTTTACATAAAATTACACCACTAATCCTTAGAGACAAACATACTATGTTTATTATGGAGTTGAAAGATAACATCATATTGAAGATTACCTAGTATTAGATAAGTAAATGAAAGACAAGCTTATGCATAATGTGAATATGATAAATGTGTAACCTAATAAAAATGCATTCATCCAAGTAGTTACTAGACAACAACGCGTAGAGCAAGGGCTACCTCCATTAGAAATTTTGTAAGATCATAGAATTAGGGAAGTGTAAAAGGATAAATATCTTGATTCTATTATATAAAATATATCGATGTATAAATATATGTAGGTCTTTAAAGACATACAATAACATAATGCATCAAAAGGAGATGCCACAAACATTGATACATAAATGTATGGGTAAATTATATAGATTATGAGATAAGAAGGTGTTGTGATTGATCTAATAGATTTTTTAAAACTAATCAGTACTCTAAACAATGAAGATAAATTATAGAACATTACCAATATTTTGGAGCGTGCACAAAGAGGACAACAATATATTGATAAGGTGGTCTAGTATGCAAAACTAAGAAACCTTAGAATGTTTAATCATGTATGGATGTTGAGCTTGTAGGATATGAGATCCCTAATGTAGTATTTAATTTTAGAAGTATTGTCAACATGATTCCTAGATCTACATGGGAGGCTATTAGTAGGATAAACTTGAGCTATAGTCTTATTAATCTCAATCTTATAGATTATAGGAGAGTAGATCCATTTGGTTTATTGGAAGATGTGGATATTAAAGTTGTTGATTTGAGTCTACAAGGAGATTTTGAGGTCATTGACATGAAAACAAATTAAATCCACTATGCTACCTTAATTGGTAAGAAATTGTATTATGATATACAAATGACTATCAATACAATACACAATAAATTAGAGACATATCAAGGGGACAAGATAGTTGTTATACCACTAAATAAATTAGAACATAAGCCCTATATTATCCCAAAAGAACTGGAGTCACCTTATACATACAATGATAATAGTTGGTTCAATTCAGCATAGATATAAATTAAAATGATCTATGAGATATGAAATATTAGTGCTTTTAAACCACATCTTGAGCAACATATATAGTCACAAAAAATAAATCAACCAATATACAAGCTAGTTCTAACAAAGTCTCCATCTCTTAATGTTAAAAATATCTATGTGATATCCCATTAAGTTATAGGTAGATTTCCTATATAATACAAGTAAAATAAAATGATTTAATAGATCCTACTCTAGAAGGTGTCTTATCTTGGGAATCAACATTTTTTATAAGTGGTAACTCAGACACACATATATTGAATTAGGCTAGGGGAGATAATAAGGTATAACCTATCTAAATGGTGTTTACCATAGAATACCAATTACCATAATATTTTTTAACATAAGATCTCATTCCATTTATCTTGATGTTGGATCACCATGTACCAGATATAGATCAGAGAGTCATTATACTTAATTATACCTTAAAGGGAACTGTTATGACATGGTGGGCAGTGCATAGAGAACAAGAATTATAATGATACAAAGCGTGTGAATTTATATAAGCATGATTTTAGTTACCCTTCACTATTAGAATAGGTTGGCCATTATTTAAATAATACCAATGTCTATAACTACATATTCATAAATATGTATATATATGGTCTATGTAAAATGTTGATCTAAGACACTAGATTCATATTTTTAGCCACATACTAAAGCCACTTCCAATTGCATGGTATATACATCAGGAGCATAGGAGGGAGATTAAACATTGGGCATAGGTACAAAAAATATTTTATTCAAACTTTTATTTTTGAAGATAAAAATCCAATAGTGCACAATGTATTACAAAAATGAAAACTCTTATATGTTATGGTTGGTATAAGATTTGGGATTTATAACAGACTCATCATCATAGTGAGAAGTAGCTCAAGATTTAAATCTAAATATTCATAATTACAAGGCTAATAAATAGGAATAGTCTCTTGTTAAACCTTGTAATAGTATTACAAATGAGCTGACATAATATAATGATAGTAATGGGGATATGGATCTATCAGGCTTCTTTAAATTGAAGTGAGAATTAGAGCCAACAATCATTCAAAGTGAAGAATAAAATGAGGAATAAATATCGTACAATATAAACATTCTAGAATAAGAAGAATGAACTCTTCAAGAGGAACTACCCATTGGACCTAACAAAGTATATCAATAACCACTAAAGAAGTTTGAATAAAATAATGGAACAGGGTCTATGTCTAAGCTTGAAACTTTGGGAGACTACTAGGAGTAGAATGAGATTTTGGAGGCATTATAGCTATTAATATATTATCATGATGTATTTTTTATAATGTTCACATAAGTTAAAGGTGTATATCCATCATTGTGGGAGATGAAAATTGAATTGAAAGAGTGTGTTAAACCCATTATAAAGTGCAATATGGATTGAATCCCAATATGAATATGACAGTGAATGCTAAGATATATTTCATATAAGAAGCAAGGATCATATATCTAATAGAAAATGTAGATTGGGTTAGTCCCATGGTAGTTTAGTTGAAATAGACCGATTAGATTTAGGTATGTGTGGATTGCCATGCACTAAATGATGCTTTCATTAACGATCCATTTCCCATACCATTCACAAATGAGGTTCTTTAATAAATCTTAGGCCATGAGTAATACTCATTCAAAAATGGATTCAATGGATACCATCAAATTCCTATCACAGAGAAAGACCATGAATAAATAAATTTTGTAATGAAATGAGATTCGTTCACATATAAGGTAATTCCCTTTGGTTTTAAAAATGCTCCAATAGTTTTATTTAGGGTTGTGGTATCTATAACTAAATATTTTATCTATGATTTTTCATAAATATATTTGGACGATTAGGTTATCTTCTCTTCATTTAAATATTATTTATCTAAGCTGATTCTAAAGCTAAAGCATTATCGATCCCTATGCATTACATCAAATCTAAATAAATATTTATTTTTCACACCATTCAGTGTTCTTATAGATCACATCATATGCAGTAATGAAATCCTGGTTGACCAAACTAAAATTATAGTAATAGTGGGGATGTCACCTCTAACTAATTCTACATAGGTGTGAACCTTTCTAGGTCACACTAGATATTATAAAAAATTCATCAAGGGATACATAGCCATCTTTGCATTGTTGGAAAATCTATTGCACAAAGATACCAAGTTTTAATGGAAATCATAATGTCAAACATTTATTGAACTCAAAGAAAGGTTATTAATATCTATTATCTTAGATTTTCCTAATTAGAATAAGCCATACCATGTACATGTGGATGTTTCTAGTATCTTAGTAGGAGCTATCTTAGCACATCCATGGGATGGTGGGTTGGATCATCATATACATTTTTCAATAAGCAAACTATTTACTATAAAGAAAAATTATATGGCCACAAAGAGAGAAGCCCTATCAATGGTGTTTATTATACAAAAATTTAGGCATTACCTTTTGGCCACACCATTTGAGTTTTTTACAAATCACTAGGATTTTTGATACCTGGTTAACAAGCATATGCTAGGTGGAATGATCTCTAGGTGGCTGATGTTGTTTAAATAATTCCAATTTGGAATAAATGTGAAGATGGGAAGATAAAATGTGGGACTTGATCATTTGAGCAGGGTTTGGAATGGAGAAGAAATAGAAGAAATGTAGGATAAATCTCCATATATGCACTTATTTAGAGCCTCTGTGATCCCTAACAATATGGAGGACATTACGTAATTCTTGAAATAAGGAAATTTTTCTACACACTATCCTGAAAGGGATAAGAAGCAAATGGTTACATGATCCATTTCTTATAGCCTCATCAGTGGATTTATGCATAAGATCAAGAAGGACAATGTGTTTCAAAAAGTATCCTTAGACCATGAGTGATCATAACTCCTTCAAGAAGCACATAAAGGAGTATCAAGAGGCCATTTCATAGGATAATCCACTAGGAAGAAGATATTATAGAATGGTCCTTGGTGGCAAAATTTGTTTTAGGATGATCATAGGGTGGAAGAACACTGTGATGTTTTCCAAAGAATGGGAAAATTGAATCACCAAGATGAGATGCCTTTGGTTACAATGCTAGCAGAAAAACCTTTCGAATAATGGGCCATTGATATTTTAGATCCCATAACTCCTCCAAGTAAATGTATTCATACAAGATATATCATTACTACGATAGACTATTTCATAAAATGGGTGGAAGTTGTTGTGACACCAAGCTACGATGTGAAAGATGACACTAAATTTTAGTATGAGAATATCATAACAAGGTTTGGATGTCTGATTAAATTGGTTAGTGATATAGGAACTCACTTCCTTAACAACACAATAAAGACTCTTATTGAGGAGTTCATGATATCATATCATAAAATCATAGCCTATCAACTACAAACAAATAATCAAGTTGAGGCTTCAAATAAAGTATTGGGTAAAATATTGATAAAGATATGCAATGTTCAAAGAGATGATTGGGAGGAACACATTCCTATAATTATTTTGGAATACAATACAAATTATAAATGTTTAATAGGATTCACTCTATTTCATTTGGTTTATGGTATTAAGGTATTTATACCTATAAAATGCATTGATCCTAGTATGTGCATTGCAATGATTATGAGGTTGGGAGACTAGGACTCACTCAAAGACAAATTGATGGACTTGGTAAAAATAGAAGAAAGTAGGAAACTATCATAATGGACATAAGAGATTGATAATTCAAGTCAAAAATCATGGCATGGTCATAACTTTTCATCTAAGGAATTTTGTCTAGAGCAAAAAATATTACTCTATGATAGCATATTTAAAGAATTTATAGGAAAGTTGTGCATTAGATGGAAGGGACCCTATATCATTCATGATATTTCAAAATAGGGTACAATTTTTAAAAAATATATAGGGATCCATTTGACCAGGGTGTATAAATGGATATAGGGTTAAACCTTATAGTCAATAATCTCTACCATTCATCACTGACAAAGAGAGAGGGTGTTAAGTAGCACCATGTAGTTAAAAAAAATTGTTTAATGTTTTATTTTCTATTTTTTTAAAGGTTAGTGTGTTTTTACAGTGTGATATTTATGTCATATCACATCATAATGAAGCTAGGTCAATCAAAGTCACAGAGTGTAATCAATATACAGAGTTAGCCTATAGGATATCCAACTATTAATAGGAACATAGTGGTCATCAATTGAGTTCAAAAACTAGGTGCTAACAAGACAACTACAGAGAAAGGTTGTTTCATGGTCATTCAAAATTATTAATGATGCTATACTTGAGAGATATCATCTTTCCTAAATTAGATGGCATGTAAGAATGATAGGATGGGCCATAAAATAAACTGGATAGATGAAAGGACATGGAGTCATATCACCTACCTACCAATGGATGTATCAAATAAGCTAAAAGTAGAATAATAACTATCTTATCAAACAACATATGGTTGACATTAATTCTAGAGGTAAACTCATGTGTAACTAGTTCAACACATTTAAACTCAATGACTAGAATAGTTTATATGTATTTATTATAATGTTTTATAGGTTTTGATAGTCTATTCAAAATTTCCCCTTATATCTAAGGTGGTTTACCAAAAATATTGATTATATTTTATAATAGAAATAATAAAAAATTATAAATCTAATCACACAACCATCAAATTTGTATTTAAAAATTGGAATAAACTTAGAAAAAATAGTATTAATCTTATTATAGTTAAATTTGAGGGTTGACATCAAATTGGTTATAGTTCAATAGTGTGGATGATGCTAAAAGTGCACAAAGCATAGGAGGGAGACTAAACATTGGGCATAGGTATAGAAACATTTTATTCAAACTTTTATTTTTGAAGATGAAAATCCAGTAGTGCATAATGTATTACAAAAATGAAAACTTTTCTATGTTATGGCTAGTAGAAGATTTGGGATTTGCAACAGACTCATCATCGCATTAAGAAGTAGCTCAAGATTTAATCTAATGATCCATAATTATAAGGCTAATAAATAGGAATAGTTTCTTATTAAACCTTGTAATATTATTATAAATGAGCTGATAGATCCAATGATAGAAATGGAGATCTGGATCTATAAGGATTCTTTGAATCAAAGTGAGAATTAGAGCCAATAATTGTTCAAAGTGAAGAATAAGAGGAGGAAGAAAGATCGTTCAATATAAACATTCTAGAATAAGGAGAATGAACTCTTCAATAGGAAGTACCTAGTGGACCTAACAAAGTATATCAAGAATGACTAAAGAAGTTTGAAGAAAATAGTGGAATAGAGTTTGTGTCCAAATTGCAACTTTAAGAGATTACTGGGAGTAGAATGAGATTTTGTAGGCATTATAGCTATTAAGATATTATCAAGATGTCTTTTTTATAATGTTCATAGAAGTTAAAGGTGTAGATCCATCATTGGGGGAGATGCATATTGATTGAAAGAGTGTGTTAAACCCATCAAAAAGTGCCATACAGATTGAATTCCAATATGAATATGATATTGAAGGATAAGCTAGATCGCATATCAGAAGCAAGGATCATATATCCAATAGAAAAGGTAGATTGGGTTAGTCCCATGGTAGTGTAGTCAAAGAAGATCGATGAGATTTAGGTATGTTTAGATTACCATGCCCTAAATGATTTTTTTATTAATGATCCATTTCCCATAACATTCATAGATGAGGTTTTTGAATTAGTCTCAATCCATGCAGTACACTCATTCACGAATTGATTTAGTGGATACCATCAAATTCCTATCACAGAGGAAGACCATGATAAAACAACTTTTGTAATGAAATGGGGTTCGTTCACATATAAGGTAATTCCCTTTGGTCTTTAAAATACTCCAGTAGTTTTCTCTAGGGTTGTGGTATCTACATTTAAATAGTTTATTTGTGCTTTTTTATCAGTCTATTTTGATGATTGGGTTGTCTTATCTTCATTCAAATATCATTTGTCTAAGCCGATTCTAATGTTAGAAGATTGTTGAGCCCTGTGTATTGCATTGAATCTGAATAAATATTTGCTTTTCACATAATTCAGTGTTCTTCTAGACCACATCATATGTAGTGATGAAAATCTAATTGACCAAGCTAAAATTATAGTGATAGTGGGGATGCCACCTCTAACTAATTCTACATAGGTGTGAACCTTTTTAGGTCACACCAGATATTATAAAAATTTGATCAAGGGATATGCAACCATCTTTATATTATTGGAAAAGATATTTCACAAAGATACTAAGTTTGAATGGACATCATAATGTCAAACAACATTTATTTAACTCAAACAAAGGTTATTAATAGTTCTTATCTTAGATTTTCCTGATTGGAAGAAGCCATTCCATATACATGTGGATCCTTCCAGTATCATAATAGGATTTGTCTTAGCATAGCCATGGGATGGTGGGTTGGATCATCATATACATTTTTCAAGAAGGAAAATATTAGCTACAAAAAAATTATATGACCACAAAGAGAGAAGCCCTATCAATGGTGTTTGTTCTACAAAATTTTAGGCATTGCCTTTTGGCCACACCATTTGAGTTTTTTATAGATCACTTGGATTTGTGATACCTATTTAACAAGCCTATGATAGGTAGAAAAATCTCTAGGTGGATGATGTTGTTTCAAGAATTCCAATTTGGAATAAATGTGAAGATGGGAAGAGAAAATGTTGGACCTAATCATTTGAGTAGGGTTTGGAATGGAGAAGAAATAGAAGAAATGTAGGATAAATCTCCATGTATGCACTTATTTAGAGCCTATGCTATCCCTAATAACATGGAGTAAATTACATAATTATTTAAATAAGGATTTTTTCCTTCACACTATCCTGAACGGGATAAGAAGAAAATGGTTACACGAGCCATTTCTTATAGCCTCATCAGTGGATTTATGCATAAGATATGTAAGGATGATGTATTTCAAAAATTAGCCTTAAACCATGAGTGACCATAACTCCTTCAAGAAGAACATCAAGGAGTATCAAAATTCCATTTCATAGGAGAAGCCACTATGAGGAAGATATTATATAATGGACCTTGGTGGCCAAATTTGTTTCAGGATGCTCATAGGGTAGCAAAACATTGTGATGTTTTCCAAAGAATGGGAAAATCAAATCACCAAGATGAGATGCCTTTGGTTACATTGCTAGCATAAAAACCTTTCAAATACTTGGCCATTGATATTTTAGTGCCCATAACTCATCCAAGTAAATTTATTCATGCAAGATATATCATTACTATAATAGACTATTTCACAAAATGGGTAGAAGTTACTATGACACCAAGCTATGGTGTGAAAGATGACACTAAATTTTTGAATGAGAATAGCATAACAAGGTTTGGATGTCTAATTAAATTGGTTATTTATAGAGGCACTCATTTCCTTAATAACATAATCAATATGCTTACTAAGGATTTCATGATATCATATCATAAAAGCATAGCCTATCAACTACAAGCAATTAGGCAAGTTAAGGCTTCAAACAAAGTATTGGGTAAAATGCTAACAAAGATATGCAATGTTCAAAGGCATGATTGGGAGGAACACATTCCTTCAATTCTTTGGGAATACAATACAAATTATAATTGTTTGATAGGATTAACTCCATGTTAGTTAGTTTATGTCTTGATGTAGTTATACCTATAAAATGTATTGTTCCTAGTTTGTGCATTGAAATGATTATGAGGTTGGGAGACTAGGACTCACTCAAAGATAGATTGATGGATTTGGTAAAAATAGAGAAAAATAGGCAATTATCATAATGGACACAAGATATTGACAATGTTAGGAATTAAGTGAATGTAAATCATATTTCTTAACCACCATAAAATCACAAAACCAGATTTTAAATGTGTGAAAATCATATTTAATTATGCAAAAACAATTCCTTCAAACCACAGTGTAATGAAAGAATAAAAGGAGAGAATAAAACCAAAAATAACACATAACATATATATACCGTGGTTCACCCAATGTGGGAGACATCCACCAAGAAATTCCTCAAATCAATTAGTAATCTGAAACAAGGTTACAATGAACTCTCAAAGAGAGAAAAAACTCCTATAGAAAATGTCGCACAAAAGCTACACTTTCACCTACACCTACACTTTTTTGTATCTCACAAAATTCTAAACCACACCCTATAAATGAACACCTACACTTTTGAATATGTCTCCCAAAGCCACACCTACAGAATAAAAATATTCAACAACCTCTCATAGGTCACACCACACCCAGTATAAATAGCAAATGGTGTAGAAAACATCCTCCCAAGAGAAAACTTGTCATCCTCGCCTAGGATAGGATATATCCACAAGATGACACATCATTTCCACCTTTCAAAGCATATCTAAAAGGTCTTTAGAGGAGGAACACGCCATTCCTATCCAAATGGCACAACTTCCAATGTGGAAGTCCAACCCACTTCCATAATACATCAAGAAATTATTAAATACTGCATTTAATAATTTTTCTCCTGCTAATGCATCATAAAAACAAGTAAATACATCATTTAGTAATTTATCCTAATGCATCATGGAAATTATTAAATACATCATTGAATAATTTTATCCTAATGCATTATATAAATATTAAATAAACAATTAATTCCCTAGAACAAGGAAATCAATCCCACTTCCAACAAATATGAAAGTATACATGAAAATTATTAAATAAACATTTAATAATATTCACCCACATGAGAGAAAAATAAAAATATGCTCCCCACATCCTTGGAGCTCTCTAGGCCCCCAAATTTACCAACAAGTCATGTGATAGCCCCGAAGGGCTCCACACTCAACAGACAAGTCAAGTCAAAAAGCATGGCATGGTTGTAACTTGTGATCTAAGGAATTTTAACTAGAGCAAGCAGTATTACTCTATGATAACATATTTAAAACATTTCTAGGAAAGTTATGCAATAGATGGAAGGGAACCTATATCATTCATGAATGATGTTTCATAATAGGGTACATTTTTTTTAAATATCTATAGGGAACCATTTAACCAGGGTGTATAAATGGATATAGGCTTAAGCCTTATTGTCATTAATCTCTACCATTCATCACTGACAAAGAGAGAGGGTGTTGAGTTTAGTTAAGATTTTTGTTTAACGTTGTTTTGTTTTCTATTTCATTTTTAAGGTTAGTGTGACTTTATAGTGTTATCTTTATGTCATATCACATCAAAATGAAGATAGGTCAGTTAAGGTTATAGAGTGCAATCAATATATAGAGTCAGCCTATAGGAAATCCAACTATTAATAAGAAAATAGTGATCATCAATTGAGTTCAAGAACTAGGTGCTAACAAGATAACTATAAAAAAAGGATGGTTAGTGGTCTTTCAAATTATTAATGATGATATACTTGAGAAATTGCTTCTTTCTAGAATTAGATGGCATGTAATAATGATGGGATGGGCCATAAAATAAATTGGATAGAAGAAAGGATGTGGAGTCATATCACCTACCTGCCAATGGATGTATCAAATAATCTAAAAGTAGAATAGTAATTGCCATATCAAAAAACATATGGTTGACATTAATTCTAGAGGTAAACTCATGTGTAACTAGCTCAACACATTTAGACTCAATGACCAGATGGATTTAGGTGGAAAAAGTTTGGATGATAGTAATTTATTCAGTATTAATTTTCAAATTCTAGAATAGTTTATAGTAAAAAAGGGGAACTTAAAAAAAAATTATGTATTTATTATAATCTTTTATAGGTTTTGATAGTCTATTCAAAATTTCACCTTATATCTAAGGTGGTCTACCAAAAATATTGATTATATTTTATAATAAAATAAAATAAAAAATATAAATTTAATCATACAACCATCAAATTTGTATTTACTAATTGGCATAAACTTAGAAAAAAAAATTATTAATCTTATTATATTTAAATTTGAGGTTTGACATCAAATTGGTTGTATTCCAATAGTGTGGATGATGTTAAAAGTGCACAAAGCATAGGAGGGAGACTAAACATTGGGCATAGGTACATAAATATTTTATTCAAACTTTTATTTTTAAAGATGAAAATCCATTAGTGCACAATGTATTACAAAAATGAAAACTTTTCTATGTTATGGTCGGTAGAAGATTTGGGATCTGCAACATACTCATCATCACAATAAGAAACAACCTGAGATTTAAATCTATTGATTCATAATTACAAGGCTAATAAATAGGAATAATCACTTATTAAACCTTGTAATAGTATTATAAATGAGCTGACAGAATCTAGTGATAGCAATGGGGATCTAGATCTAGAAGGATTCTTTGAATCAAAGTGAGAAGTAGAGCCAATAATTATTCAAAGTGAAGAATAAGATGAGGAAGAAATATATTGCAATATAAACATTCTAGAATAAGGAGAATGAACTCTTAAATAGGAACTACCCAATGGACCTAAAAAAGTATATCAAGAATCACTAAAGAAGTTTAAAGAAAATAGTAGAACAAAGTCTATGTCTAAGCTTGTGACTTTAGGAGACTACTAGGAGTAGAATGAAATTTTGGAGGCATTATAGCTATTAATATATTGTCAAGATGTCTTTTTAAAAAAATTCATAGAATTTAAAGGTGTAGATCCATCATTAGGGGAGATGCACATTAAATTGAAAGAGTGTGATAAACCCATTAAAAAGTGTCATACTAATTGAATTTCAATATGAATATGATAGTGAAAGCTAAGATAGATTGCATATAAGAAGTAAGGATCATATATCTAGTAGAAAAGGTATATTGGGTTAGTCCCATGGTAGTGTAGTTGAATAAGACATGTGAGATTTGGGTATGTGTGGATCACCATGCACTAAATGATGCTTGGATTAATGATCCATTTCCCATACCATTCACAAATGAGGTTCTTGAATCAGTCTCGGGGCATGAGGTATACTTGTTCATGAATGGATTTAGTGGATATTGTTAGTGCCCAAAATTTCACTGAAGTAATTGAGGCCTTATCAAAGTGAAAATGTCTAAGTCTAGCCCAATTCGAGTATTAATACCTAAACACTTAGCCAAATTCTTGATTTTAAAATGTTCATGTTAAAGGTCAAGTTCATGTTAAATTAGCTAAGTCTTAATTTGGTCTTTACTTGGCATATGTGTCTTTCCCTTAGAATTTTTTAGGATCTTTATGAAAACACTTTGCCCAATGGGAATAGTTCTTCAGGATTTTTGTCTCAGACAACAAGTCTGAAGACTTATTTTCATGAAGTAAATTGTCCATGATAAAAACCCTGAAAGAATTGAGAAGTTTCAAAAAAATCACAAGGTCTTATTTTGTTTTGGCCAAAATGTTTATACAAAAAATCCAAAGGAACTACATTAAAAATTTTATCCGTGGCAAAAATTTTAAAGGTCTATTTCCTTTAGGCATTTTACCATGGATAAAATGTCTGAAAGAATTGTATTATGTTGGCAAAAATGTAAAAAGTCCCTATATTTTTGAATTTTTTGTCCGTGGCAAAAAGTATGAAGGGCACTTAACCTTCAGGCATTTTACCCACACAAAAAGCCCAACAAAGGTCATTTCCTTTAGAAAAAATGTAAGTCCAAATTCCTTTTGCAAAAGTGTAAGCTCAATTTATTCAAGAAAATTATCGAAGTCATTTTCTTCAGGGAAATTATTTTGGATAAAATGTCCAAAACAATTGTCCTGATGAAGATAAAAATGTTGAAGGTCAAATTCTTGTGGGTATTTTGTCCACGACAAAATTTCCTAAAGGTTTATTTCTTTTGGGATCTTTCCCATGTAAAAAATTTGATAAATTTTAAATCTCTTAGGAAAAGTGTGAATTCAAAGTCCTTCAAGGAAATTGTCTTGGACATTTTGTTTGAGATAATTGTCATGACAAAATGCTCAAGAGGATTGTTTTAGAGTAGGAATGTTGAAGATAGATTGTTGCAAAGAAAAGGCCTATAACAAAAGTCATGAAGACCAAGTTGATAAAAGATAGAAATGGCAAAGACAAAAGGCCCAATGAGTAAAGTCTAGAATGAAAGGCCCAAAGCATAAGATCTAATGAGTAAAGTCTCAAGGAAATTTTCTTAAATTTTAGGTATGATGATCTCATAGACATATTTTGATAGGAATGCAAACATCAATTTTAAAGTAGAGCAAATAGTTGTTTGATTCTAGAAGGAGGTAGATCTAAAGTCACATGTTTGTTTGAGTGGGGATGATCCAATAATGTGAGTAGAAATTTGATAATTAAATGGGCCCAGAGTTCTAGCGAGGTGATGCCATGTGGTGTGATGGTGTTCAAAGTAATAAAGACTATTTGTAAGGAATAAATCACATTCTACCCCATCGATTACAATCTAAGTATGCACATTTGATCAGATGAAAAGATCTAATAGTGTGAGAACATAGTTGAAAATTTAATACATGGTCACATGATAAATATCAAGCACATTCCTAAAGATCGATGCTACGTGTTCAAGTGTACACAATACAATCTATAGAGAATATTAATTTGAGACTTTTAAAAAAATCCTATAATGAATGTGAGACCACCACTTGAAAAGAGCACATTATCCTGACAATACTAACATAGCAGGGTGTAGAGATCTCATAGAGCTTCCAAGTGGTGCAACCTTAGGGCCAAAGATAGATGGAAACCAATAGCACTTGATCTTTTGGATCAAGATTGATGTTCCATATCAATCCATGCACATACATCCAATAGATTGAACCAAGATGGATTTTTAAAAGGGTCTAGGTTGAATGTGGTAGTGACATGTGTCACAATCGTAATGAGCCATACATAGATCTATGGTTCATGTTTTCTCAGACGAGCAGATCCAATGATGCAGGATGATCATGGACATTTAAATGAAGTTCAACCATTTATGGAGACAAGTAATGTTGAGGTCAATGTAAATCAAAGATATTAGTGAACTGAGTGATATGGTGATGCCATATAGGCATGCACAACATGTTCAAGGACCCTGTGTAATATAATTATCAAAGGCTTCCACCACTGATAATAGTTTGGCAATTTGTAAATGGAAAAATTATGAAAGGGACCAGTATTTACCCAAGTAAATCAAAGGTTAAAACTAATGAATTTTTGCATTAAAAAATATGGAGGAATCCCTAAAAATTTAGATGTACAAAAACAAAAATGTGAAAATGTGAAATGTGAAAAACAAGTTGGAACCAAAAAGGTAAAAAGTGCCAAGTAAACATGGGTATTGTATCTTCTCACATTTTATTCAAGCTCCTCCATTAGGAGAGATATTACAAGTTTTCAAGATCAAGGTGGGCCACTCCAAAGAAGATCATTCAAGGGGCCATGGATCTAGAATATTCCCATAAAATCATTGCAAGATCAGGTTTTTCCATGGTATGCATAAGGGAGAGGGCATCTATCTAGAAATATTAAGTTGTCCAAGCAATTGATCAAGGTGATCCTTAGGTATTTATGCATAAATACAAATGGTTTGTTTGCTTACACTATGAATATTCTCCTTCCATCTCGTTTGAAATAATTTTTAGCCAAGAAATCAAGGAGTTTGTTGCAAATCTCCATCATTCCTTGTAAAGGCAGTTGTAATAATTATTTTCCTTACAATTGCATGAGGATATTAGGCATGGAAAAGGGCATGTTCCATCTGAAGGTATCTTGGTGGACTTGAAGGCTTATTCTATAATTTTTCAAATTACGACCCACAATCCTAGATTTAAAATGTATAAATAGAAGGTTTGTCTTCTATTCAAGAGGTTAGTTGGCCATTGTGTTGGTCATTATGTTGATATGTGTCTTCCTTAGTATAGGATCTTCCACATTTTGGGATCACCATTATGTGCATTTGTATCTCTTGCTAAGGTGGTTGCATCTGTATATCCATTAGCAAGCTCTGAGAGCATCTCTATATGTCTCCCCTATCTAACATGGAGCAAATCTACCATGTTTGTCCCCATGGCAGAATTTTGAAACATTGGTAGATGTAAGATTTTATTTCAAGTTAATGAAAATGCATGTGGTTCTCTATTATTTTTTGTTGATGAAGTGCAGTAATATGTTTTACAAAAGTTTTTGATTTGACATCTCATTCTCTACTTATTACTGGTTAGCATCTTGGGCTTAGAGCTAGATTATCAATCCTTTTATGTGTTATATTTGGAAATATGTTTTTAAATAACTTGTTAGGGAACATTGGTTTATGGATTCAATGGAAAAAGGCAAATCACTCCTGGTAGTTCTATTAGCTTGCATTTAAGTTTTTTGCATCTTTACAATAGGTGATGTCATGAATGTTGAAAGAATCCCTATTGTTTGAAGACACCAGTACACCATCCTCCCTTTTTATAAATATCTAATTGTCTTACCCTACAAATAATACACCCAATCACATATTATAAGTGTTATTTTCCTATAAATGCATAAATATTGTATGCTTGACATGTGTTTGCATTTTATGTTTTGAAGCTTAGCATTATAATCTTCCCTTGAATCCTTGTTGTTGAAAAATTATTTTAAATGAAGGTTGTAATCACTTTGATATCTATCTTTAGTAGCTTGTATAAGACTTAGAACATTTGCTCATTCCATGTGACAACCCTTCTCGAGTGGAGTGAGCAAGTTTGGTTATGTTCTTGTCAAATTCACATCACATTGTGTTGATAATCCCCATGGAGGTTGAATTGCATAATCTCTCCATGTGAGAAAGCTATCCCATAGGTCCTCTTACCTTGGTTTAGGTAGAGCCAAAAGTAGTAGGGAGTTAACCATACCCTTTGTATGTGCCTCTCAATCATTTTTTACATTTGGTCTAATCTTGATGACAAACCCTTCCCCAAGTAGAATGACATATTAGTGGGTTGTTCATCATTGCTTTCCATTTTATCTCAAGTGTGCAAGGTTGAGCATATGAGGTGTACAACTAGGAACCAACACTCTTTCTAGCACCATTATTGGGGAATAAACTAAAATCTTGGTTACTTATATGTTGTCAAGGACTCTTGTATAGAGCATAATTATTTCATGTTATGAAGTTCTCTACTGTTACTATACTGATTTGACTATCTTGGTTGTTAATGCTACAACACTCCACTGGGGACGTGCCAAGAGTTTTTTTTTAAGGCTTGAAAATTGAATTTTGTTGGGTTTATTGTAAATAAATATTAATATTGCATGTTAAAAGGTGTTTTATCCCTTTTGAACATTGCATGTTAAATTATCCGGACAACAATTTAGATGACAATTCTTGTGATGGGTCCACCCCATTTGATGGCAGAACTTCTGGGAGCCATATCTTTTGCACCGTAGCTCCAATTGACTCACCGTTTGAACCATTGGAAAGCTAATAATGAGGGGAACCAATTAATAAAAATAGTAAGTTTCTAAAAATAGTAATTCCTCAAATTATATATTATTTTAAATCATGGAAGTCGAACCAATTCATCTCCCTCGAGATTGGTGACCTTCCGCATCCTCCCCACACCTTCAAAACATGTATAAATGAAGATGTAACCCGAAAGGGAAATCAGACATCTCTTCTCAGAGATAAGCATATGTTTGGGTCTACAATTTTGATAAATAAAACATCTCTTTTCAAAGATAGCATTATTTGAATTGTGTTTTTGAATTATATTTCAACCAAAGCTTTCAAGTTTTAGATCAGTGGTATCAGAGCGGTTTGTCTTGAGAGTGTATGATCCCAAGGACGAGGTCAGGCTACAAGAAGCTTGGGTGGGAAAAAATAGAGCTTCCAAATTTTCCACCTATTTGCTCCAAATGACTTCAAATGGTAGAAGACACCGAGACATCCGATCCTTTCAAGGAAATGGTGAATGAAGCCCTCCAATGGCAACAAGCGCAGATGCTACAACAGTTTGCCCAAATTCTTCAAACACTTCCAATGGGAAATCTTGGCTCTACGGCTCCACTTCCTAGCTCCTCAACCAGGGAACGTCCTTTCAGTGCCCCAACACCCTTCAAGGTCCAGGTAAATTTTGATATTCCTACATTTTAAGGCAAAATCAATGCCGATGCAGTAGAAAATTAGTTGGATCAATTGTCTTCCTACTTCTCTATAAATAAGTTCACCGATGGAGAAAATATTACTTTTGCTCTTTTGAAATCACATTGCCTGTGAAAAACTAGTGGGAAGTGTACAAAAAGAGGTTTAGTATAGATGACATTGGCCTTGAGGTGGAACCTACCTGGGATAATTTTGTGGAAGCAGTGAAGGAAGAATACTACTCCATTGGAGCATATGACGATCTATATATAGAGTGGAAACAACTTCGCCAAGGTAAGGAACAATCTGTTCAAGATTACACTGACATTTTTCATTCTCTATCTACAAGATTAGGCATCCAAGAAAGTGAGAAACACAAGGTTCTCAAATATCATGGTGGACTACAATGGTACATACGAGGAGAAATGGAACTCTTCAATTTGGAAACCATCGATGAGGCATACAAGTTCATAGTAAAGATTGAGCAAAAGCATGGAAGAATGAATATAAATAATCAATCTTCAAAATGGAAAAGTGACAAAGAAGGTCAAACACGAGGCCAAAATTGGAAGCAAAAGGAAGGAAAGGCTGGGAAGTGGTGTGATTATCACAAACATGGAACTCACTCCAAAGAAGAATGTTGAGCCATCAAATCACTGCTTTTTGAGTCACAATCCTCTGCTCTACCTCATATAGACTCTGCAATCGAATAGGTTGAAGAAGAAATTATAGATGTTGATCCTGAAGCCATTGTTGCTTCATCACAGACACATGACAAGATGCTAGATGACAAGGAAAGGTTGTTTCACTCTAAGTTATGGGTGAAAGGTAAGCCTCTACATTTCATTCTTGATAGTGGAAGTCAAAATAATTTACTCTCTGCTAATTTTGTGAAAAGTCTAAATCTGACCATGAAGCCTCACCCAAAACCATACAACATTGGATGGTTGAATCCAGGGAGAAACCTTTGTGTCACCCACCAATGTCTTCTCTCATATGCAATACAACCTTTCCAAGATGAGGTCTTATGTGATGTGGTCAATCTAGATGTTTGTGATGTACTCCTTGGTCAGCCATTCATGTATGATCGACATGGTATATATGAATCAAGAACTAGAAGGATCACTCTCACTCTTGGAACATGGTGCTACAGGGTACCAGAAGTACCACCTTCTACATCTGTCTCTCTGATTAGTGCCAAAAAAAAAATTCTCATGGTGGTCAAGCCACAGGAATCCAAAAGGGCTGATGTTATAGCCCTGACTACACAAACATCACAACAATAGAAGCAAATAGATATTGAGCTGAAGAAGTTCACAACCTTCCATCCACAGACTGATGGTTAGACAGAAATGGTGAACAATCGGGTATGCAATGGGAATCAAATCAAATTAAAAATACCACACTTGATGAAAAATCTTGATGCAATGGGGACCATTGCTTCTCAAGGAGGGAGGAATGATCCGGACAACAATTCAGATGACAATTTCGGTGATGGGTCCACCCCATTTGATGGCGGAACTTCTGGGAGCCATAACTTTTGCACCGTAGCTCCAATTGACTCACCGTTTGAACCGTTGGAAAGATAATAATGAGGGGAACCAATTAATAAAAATAGTAAGTTTCTAAAAATAGTAATTCCTCAAATTTTGTATTGTTTTAAATCGTGGAAGTCGAACCAATTCATCTCCCTCGAGATTGGTGACCTTCCACATCCTCCCCACACCTTCAAAACATGTATAAATGAAGATGTAACCCGAAAGGGAAATCAGACATCTCTTCTCAGAGATAAACATATGTTTGGGTCTGTAATTTTGATAAATAAAACATCTCTTTTCAGAGATAGCATTATTTGAATTGTGTTTTTGAATTATATTTCAACCAAAGCTTTCAAGTTTTGGATCATATTTGGAAATATGTTTTTAAATAACTTGTTAGGGAACATTGGTTTATGGATTCAATGGGAAAAGGCGAATCACTCCTAGCAGTTCTATTAGCTTGCATTTAAGTTTTTTGCATCTTTACAATAGGTGATGTCATGAATGTTGAAAGAATCCCTATTGTTTGAAGACACCAGTACACCATCCTCCCTTTTTATAAATATCTAATTGTCTTACCCTACAAATAATACACCCAATCACATATTATAAGTGTTATTTTCCTATAAATGCATAAATATTGTATGCTTGACATGTGTTTGCATTTTATGTTTTGAAGCTTAGCATTATAATCTTCCCTTGAATCCTTGTTGTTGAAAAATAATTTTAAATGAAGGTTGTAATCACTTTGATATCTATCTTTAGTATCTTGTATCTGACTTAGAACATTTTCTCATTCCATGTGACAACCCTTCTCGAGTGGAGTGAGCAAGTTTGGTTATGTTCTTGTCAAATTCACATCACATTGTGTTGATAATCCCCATGGAGGTTGAATTGCATAATCTCTCCATGTGAGAAAGCTATCCCATAGGTCCTCTTACCTTGGTTTAGGTAGAGCCAAAAGTAGTAGGGAGTTAACCATACCCTTTGTATGTGCCTCTCAATCATTTTTTACTTTTGGTCTAATCTTGATGACAAACCCTTCCCCAAGTAGAATGACATATTAGTGGGTTGTTCATCATTGCTTTCCATTTTATCTCAAGTGTGCAAGGTTGAGCATATGAGGTGTACAACTAGGAACCAACACTCTTTCTAGCACCATTATTGGGGAATAAACTAAAATCTTGGCTACTTATATGTTGTCAAGGACTCTTGTAGAGAGCATAATTATTTCATGTTATGAAGTTCTCTATTGTTACTATACTGATTTGACTATCATGGTTGTTAATGCTACAACACTTCACTGGGGACGTGCCAAGAGTTTTTTTTTAAGGCTTGACAATTGACTTGTGTTGGGTTTATTGTAAAGAAATATTAAAATTGCATGTTAAAAGGTGTTTTATCCCTTTTGAACATTATTCTAAAAAATTTAGTATCTTTGCATTGTATCTCATCAATAAGCTTTAGCAAGTTTAATGTCAGCATGTATCATAATCAATATTCTAGAATTTTGATTCTAGTGGAAACTCCATTTTTATCATCTGGTTTCAAGGAAGATCAATGCCTATTATGAATATCTTTGTTAAGTTTCAACTTTGAGTGTTTTATTGTTTACAAAGCTAGAAGTTCTAAGGTCATCCTTCAAAGGTGACTCATCAAACATCATGTCTCATCCCTAAATTTTCATTAAATATGGAGACAAGTTTTGAGGTTGAAATGAAAGTGCTTGATCCATTGCATGCCAAATTAAATGTTGTGAATTTTGATTTTGACATTGAATGGTGTGAAGGTGCTTCCTTCCACATTCCCCATGTGATACTGCTAAACCAAGTGATGAAAATATGGATGATCTTGAGTCTATGTCTGATGATGATGATATTATGATGTTCAATTATCAAGACTCCCAATCTAAATTTTCTACCTTCATAGAAATGTTGAATGTTACTACTACTGATTAATTTTGGAGTGCGGTTAAGAAGGTCCCAACATATGATTTTAATTGTGATGATATTATAACACAAGTAAATTAATTACCCATTCATGAAGTAATCAATGATCCAAATTGTGCTTTAAAATAAGTGTTATACATGGATGAAGCATTGGGTGACTCCGTTAGGAATGTGGATGTTGTTGAGCAACCAGATATTCTTATTGTTGAGTTTTAAAAAAATAAAGGTGTTGTTTAGAATATGTCATTTGATGAAAATGGGGTTATCTTTTATTCCCTTAAGGATGAATTCTTTCATTTTTCTCTCAAGCATTACTTTGAGTGCACAAATGACAGTGTTGATCTTGGTGTACTCTTACTACATACTTACCTGATTATAACTGAGAGACAAGCTTATTTACAACTGTTAAAAGAGTACCAAAATATTTTTCCTTGGTCTTATATAGATTTAAGATCATGCAAAGAGGATTTGCTTTAATGTGTCATCCTATTATAGCCTAGTAGTAGGACCTTCAAGCATGTGCATAGATTATTTTACTTCATCTTAGCCACTAAGCTACTAGAAAAGTTTAAGAGATTAAGGGATTCCATAATTTTAGAGCCATCAGTTAATGGTAAGCATCTTAAACATTTCCTTGACTGAGCCCATGATTGTGTACATGTTGTATAGTGTTTTGTTGTTTTATGTTTTTATTATTTTGTTTCCCATCTACTTTGGGCCATGTTTTTACAATTTCCCTTCATTTTTCTATCATGTGTTTGTTTCCAGATCCTCTTGATCTATTTTTGTTAGTTTTCCAATGTTTTTTTGAGCCTTCACGAATGTTTACTAAAATTTCTAAGTCTTGACTCCATAGCCCATTAGATTGGCACCTGATCTTACTTTTTGGGGTTCTTTACACACCCAAAGGGGGTATGCATTATTAGGTGAGAGATAGTGTTAGTGCCCAAAATTACACTGAAGCAATTGGGCCCTTGTCAAAGTGAAAATGTCTAAGTCTAGCTTGAGTCGAGTATTAATGCTTAATATTTTAGCCAAATTATTGGTTTCAAAATGTTCATGTCAAAGGTCAAGTTCATATTAAATTAGCTACGTCTAAATTTGGTCTTTACTTGGCACATGTGTCTTTCCCTTAGACATTTTTGGTCTTTTTTTGTGAACATTTTGCCCAACGAGAATAGGTCTTCAATATTTTTATCTTAGATAAAAAATTTGAAGAATTATTTCCATTAGGCAAATTATTTATGACAAAAAGCTAGAAAGAATTGTGAAGTTTTAGAAAAAGTGCAAGGTCTTATTTTGTTTTGGCCAAAATGTTTAAACAAAAAATCCAAAGGAAATCCATCAGACATTTTATCCATGGTAAAAAATCTGAAGGTTTATTTCCTTTGGGCATTTTTCCATGGATAAAAAGTCCAAAATAATTGGATTATGTTGAAAAAAATGTAAAGTCCCTATTTTTTTCATACTTTTTGTTTGTGGTAAAAATTTTGAAGGGCACTTTCCCTTCAGGCATTTTGCCTGCACAAAAATCCTAACAAAATTAATTTCCTTTGATAAAGATGTAAGTCCAAATTCCTTCGAAAAAAGTGTAAGTTTAATTTCTTCAAGAAAAATGTTGAAGTCATTTTCTTTGGGGAAATTGTTTTAGATAAAATGTTTGAAACAATTATCCTGATGAAGACAAAAATGTTGAAGGTCAAATTCTTACAGGCATTTTATCTGCAACAAAAGTTTTGAAAGGGCTATTTTCTCTGGGCATCTTTCCCACTCAAAAATTCTAATAAAGTTAAAATATCTAAAGAAAAGTGTGAAGCCAAAATCCTTCAGGGAAATTATCTAAGATATTTTGTCTGAGATAATTGTCCTAACAGAATGCATGAAAGGATTGTTACAGATTAAAAATGCTAAAGATAGATTTTTGTAAAGAAAAGACCTAGAATTAAAGTCCTAAAGACCAAGTTGCTACAAGATATAAATGTCAAAGATAAATGGCCCAATGAGTAAAGTCCATAATTAAAGGCCCATAACATAAGATCCGACAAGTAAAGTCCCAAATAAATTTTCTTGAATTATAGGTATGACAGTCTCACAGACATCTTTTGATAGGCACACGGATGTTAATTGTTTGACACAGTAAATATCCATTTGATTCCAAAAGGAGGAAGATCCAATGACACATGTTTACTTGGGTAAGGATGATCTAATGATGTGATTAGACATTTGAAATTTCAATGAGGCTAGAGATCTAGTGAGGTGCTGCCACGTGGTGTAATGGCATTCAAAGCAATAAAGACTATTTACAAGGAACAAATCATGTTCCACCCTAAATATTTCAATCTGACTATGCACATTTGATCAGATGAAAAGATCTAATGATGAAATAACATAGTTAAAAATTCAATACATGGTCATAGGTTAAATATCAAACACATTTTTAGAGATCAATGATACACATTCAAGTGTACACAATTTGATCTATAACATGTATTAAGTCAAGATTTTTCAACAAATCCAAGAATGAATGTGAGACCACCACTTGAAAATAGCATGTTAGCCCAATAAGATTGATAAGAGAAGGTGCAGAGAGCCCATGGAGCTACCAAGTGGCATGACCTTAGGGCCAAAGATAGCTGATAGCCAATAGCACTTGAGCTTATGGATCAAGATCGACAATCCACATTGATCTATGTACACAAATCTAATGGAGTGAACCAAGATAGATTTTTCAAAGGGTCCAGGTTAAATATGGTAGTGACATGTGTCATAACCATAATGATATAGATATAGATCTATGGTTTGCATTTACTCAGATGAGTAGATCTAATGAAACAAGATGATCATGGATATTTCAATGAAGTTCAACCACGTATGGAGACAAGTAATGTTGAGGTCAATATAAATCAAAGATATTGTTTAAGGACCCTATACAATATATTTAGTAAAGGCTTGCACCACTAACAGTAGCTTGGAAATTTTCAAATGGAAAAATTCTAATAGGGACTAGGATATACCCAAGTAAATCAAACGTTGAAACTAATGCATTTTTTCATTAAAAAATATGGAGGAAGCCCTAAAAATCTAGATGTGTAAAAACAAAAATATAAAAGTGCAAAATGTGAAAAATAAGTTGGATCTAAAAAGGTAAAAGGGGCCAAGTAAACCTCGGTATCATATTTTCTCACATTTTACTCAAGCTCCTCCATTAGGAGAGATATTCCAAGTTTGCAAGATCAAGGTGGGCCACTCCAAAGAATATCATTCAAGGGGCCATAGATCCAAAATATTCCCATAAAATCATTGCAAGAGCATGTTGTTTTATGGCATGCATGAGGGAGAGGGCAGTTGTCTAGAAATCTCAAGTTGTCCAAGCAAGTGATCAGGGTGATCCTCAGATAGTTACACATAAATACAAATGTTTTATTTTCTTGCACTATGAATATTCTCCCTCCATCTCATTTGAAATCATCTCCAACCAAGAAATTAAGGTGCTTGTTTCAAATCTCCATCATTCCTTGTAAAGGTAGTTGTCATAATCATTTTTCTTACAATTTCATGAGGATCTCAGTCATGGAAAAACATATATTCTAGTTATATGTATCTTTGTAGACTTGAAATCTTGTTCTACAATTTTACAAATTATGACCCACAGTCCTAGATTTAAAATGTATAAATAGAAGGCTTATCTTCTATTCAAGAGGTTGGTTGGCCATTGTGTTTGTCGTTATGTTGGTCTATGTCTTCCTTAGTATAGGTTTTTCTACATTTTTGGATCATCATTGTGTGCATTTTGTCTCTCTTGCTAAGGTGGTTACAGTTGTACATCTATTAGCAAGTTTTGAGATCATCTCTATATGTCTCCCCTGTCTAACATGTAGTAAATCCACCATGCTTGTCCTCATGGCAGCATTTTGAAACATTGGTGTATATAAGATTTTCCTTCAATTTATTGAAAATACATGTGTTTCTCTTCTATTTTTTGTTGATGAAGTGAAATAATATGTTTTATAAATGTTATTGATTAGGCATCTCATTCTCTGCTCATTATTGATTGTCATCTTGGGATTAAGGTTAGATTATAAATCCCTTTCTACGTTATATTTGGAAATATGTTGTTGAATAATTTTTTAGGGCACCCTAGGGTTTATGAATTCAATGAGAAAAGGCAAATCACTCCTAATAGTTACACTAGATTACATTTAAGTTTTCTACATCTTTGCAATAGGTGATGTCATGAATGTTGAAAGAATCCATGTTGTTTTAAGACCACCAGCACACCATCTTTCCTTTTTCTAAATATCTAACTATCCTAATTTGTCCTACCCTATAAATAATACACCCAACCACATATTATAAGTATTATTTGCCTACAGATGCATAAATATTATATACTTGACATGTGTCTATGTTTTGTGTTTTGAAGCTTAACATTACAGTCTTCCTTTGAGCCCTTGTTACTGAAAATTTATTTCAAATGAAGGTTGTAATCACTTTGATATATGTATTTAGTGTAGACAACTAAAACTAGCCATTGATAGCCTCCAATCAAGATTTTGGCCAATTTTCACCCAAAACACACAATTTGGCCTAAAAAAACTAAAACATGCTAAATGATGTGAAATTGGTGTATTCAAGTGCCAATTTTGGTGAGGGTATCCCTAAATGGGGCAATGTAATTTATGGGCTAGCTAACTTTGATCAGATCATTCTGAGTTAAAATGTCAATTTTGTACCTACGTGTTCTAGATTTCTCTTTCCTATAAAATCTCTTACACAAGATGTGTGCCTTGGTTATTTATTTTTAGTAGCATCCTAAATGGGATAATGGTTCCAATGCATCTGACATGGACTTCCAATTCTAATCCAGTCAAATTTTGGACCAATAACAAGGCATTCTGATCAATTTGAGTAATTTGTGCACAAAGTGCTTAATCATGATTAAGAGATAATTAAACCAAATCAAGGCCTAATCAATAATTCCATGGAAACTTGTTGAAAACTTATTTTTGGAAATGAATATTTAATATCTACATCATTAGGTGACCTCATTTCTTGGGAAGACATCCCTAGGCCATAAATGCCACAAATATCAGGATTCATGCCTCCCATGTCTCATCAAAGCCCTCCATGTCTCTTAATTTCCCCTTCTTCCAATGTCATGATGAGGATAATTATAAACTTAATTCCAAAAATTTAATTAATCCTCAACCACACATCTCAATCTTAAGATGGATGGTTCAGGTTGATTATAAACATTCTCAAAAATCTATAAATAGAGAGGCCATGAACATCATTTCTAAGCTATTTTGGTGCAAAGTTATTATGCTCAAATATCTTCAAAGGAATTGATAATGCAAAGTTATAATGCCAAATTTATTCCAAGCCAAGCCAAGCCAAAGCCACAAGGTGCCAAGGAGAGATAGTGGTAGCCAAGTTTCCATTTCCAAGGACTTCATGAGCACAAGCTGATCAAGCCACTACTACAAAGGCATTTGGAGCATCCAAGGAAGGTGAAGGAATTATTGTGTTTTATTCCTTAATTTTAGTTGTGTTTTTCATTTTTTTTAACTAAGCTCTCCCTAGTGTCTAGGCCTAGAGATGTTATGCTAGTTAGTGTGTTTATTTCACTTTGTTTTCATTTTGGAACTAACACCATACTAACCATCCTCTCTTGAGTTAAATTCTTAGATCACATTATGGTATGCTTGGTGGGACTAGATACATCTCACACTTGAGGAATATCATTTTGTAAATCTAAAATATTTATTTGGACCTTTAAAACTCTTGAAAATTGATTTTCTAACTTTATTTTGCCATTTTTGGTTGCCACAGTTTTACATAGTAACCGACGTCAGCAAGTAAGACTAACATCGGCTACATGGATTAACTGATTTCAGTTAGAAAAATTGACATTGGTTAGATTTTGATTATCCAAGGTAACCATCGTCGATTGTAATAACCGACGTCAGTCACTATGTTTTTCAAAAAACACAGACCTGAGAGCTATTTTTCCAAAGTTAATTATTTCAAGCTAAAAGACATGCTAACATTTTTGCTATAGGACCAAGCTTGATATTTGTTAAAAACATGTTTAAATCACTTTTTCATTATTAAAAATTAATTAGGAACCTTGTTTTGGGTGTTTAATAAAGAATTTAGATGTTTTTGGTGAATGTTTTCAAAGTTTGCAACTAAGACCAAGGGGTCAAATGAACACCACCAAATCTTTCATTTTGGGCTTAAAATTGAACACAAATGTAAATTATTGTTTGAAATTGTTGTTAATCAAATTTTTGATTGGAAAAAAGAGGAATTTTGTGTGCATGCTCTTCCATTTGTCCCTTATAGGGAACCCTTGGAATCAAAAGTGTCATTCCTATTGTAAATAGCCTAGTCCAAGGCTTAGAAAGTAAGTCATCTAAAGCACTCCCAAAAAACTCATCAAAGTTTGGGTGACCTTGAAAATGACCCTAAATTCTTTCTAGTTGCATGCTTTCTTTATTTTTTTATGCATCTTGGCTTGCAAGGGGGACTTCATCACCTCCCATGAGTTCTTTAGGGAAGCTTTGATCCAGGGTTTCATCTCCCAGCATTGACTTCATTTGAGTCCTTTAGAGTTTCACATGGGATGTATTTGCATTTGGACATCACACTAAACTAATCAAATAGCAAGATTTAGTGGTTGTAAAAAGGACCAGACCTTTTTACAACTAGCCAATATCCTAGTCACCCAATTTTCATGCTTGTCTTTTGCATTGTTTGATGTGAGAGTCATTGTGAAATTGATTCCCCTAAAATGATCAAAACCTTGATAGTTTAGTCAAACCCACATGCCATACCCTTGCTAGGATTTGGATGATTATACTTATTATATTTTGGTCATTTTTCTTTGGTATGATTTGAGACTAAAACTTGTTTGTTTATTTGTAAGCCATGTCAAAACAATGTATTTGAGTTGTGAAGTGTAGTCTTATGCTGCCCAAATCATGTTAAAAACATTTTATGCCTTTGAATCTTTAAAACATAACATTTACCACATTATTTGAGTATGCTTACGCCATCAGGATGCTCAATTTGTTTCAAGACTTGTTTACCATTGTATCAAAACCATTTGTTTCAAACCATTTTATGTATACCATTTGAACCTTTATCTTGTGTCGTCATGCTATCCAATCTTATCTAGCCTATTTGGTCAAATCCTAGTTTTCAATATTGAGTTTTCAATTAACCTTGTTAAGTTTAGATCCAAACATTAATTGATTTCTATTTAGGCTTTAATTCGTGGGGCTAATACACATATATTTTTCTTTTGGGTTGCATAACTTCAGTTAATCAATTACCCAAATTTGAAAACCATTGATGGTTTGTTTGTTTAGTACCTATCTTTATCATTATTTATGAATTTATTTTGGAAAACATATCCTTTTTTAAAGACCCTTTTGTCTTATGCCTTATGCTAACTAATCATATTTATGTTTGATTCTGTGTGTTGGGTCTATGTCAAAGTTGTTTCCAAACTTGTTAGATTAAATCAAATCACATCAACCTTTGTTTCAAGTCTAGATTTTGACGTCATTTGGACAAAAGTCCTAGCGTATGCGTATTTGTTTGAGCCTAGATTTTGACTTCGTGTTTGGACAAAAGACCTAGTAACTCAATTTTTGTTTTTCCTAGTTTAGACCTTGTTTGGAACACTTTGACCTAGACCTTTGACATGTCATTTTTTTTCAGACACTTGACCTTTTGTGCATATGAAATTTGACATTAGACATTTGTTGTTAGATTTTTTTATGCCAAGTCTTAGCACAAATCATTTTGGAGATACAGCTCCACTTTCAGACCATATTGGAGATACAGCTCCACCCCTTCGACCAAGTTAGACCAAACATGAAGCATTTGTCCTTTGGACATAGTTTTTAAGATTTTGTGAAACTCTAGGCCTTTTTTTTTAGAGCTTTCATCATTTATGAAGATATATCTAGATACACTTATGGTGGAGTCACTTTTAATCCAAATTATGATAGAATGGCAACACAAAATGACTTTTATGGCTTTAGTCAAGACCCCAATGATGTTAATATGGTTTGTGAGATAGATTTTTATCCACCTCATATTAATCACTCATGGGAACAAATTCATGAAATAACTTACAATCCAAATCAAGACCTTGATTGGTATGAAGAGGCTTGTGAGGAGGAATTTGAAGACCCAACTAAAAATAATGTTATCTAGGATACAGATCCATGCCCTCTTTATAATAATCACTACATGGAACATAGTTAATAACCAGCTTATGAGCCAACTCACTATTGGGATGATATGGTTTATGAGGAAGACTTGGATGATTTGGCTTGTGCAAGTAATTAGGCTCTACCACATCATACCATTTCTATTCTAGGACCACAATATCATACCATTCCTATATCAAGAACTCATCCTTTAGTTTGTGTGAGCAATTAGGTTCCATAATGCCAAACCATTTCTATACCAAGACATCATCCTTTGGCTTGTGTGAGCAATCAAGCTCCATAATGCCCCTTCATCATTTTAGGACCTAGTCTTTTGGCTTATGCAGGCAATCAATCCCCATAACACTATATCATTACCATCTCAGGACTTTATATTTTGGCTCATGTGAGAAATCATGCTCCCCAAAACCATACCATTATCCAACCGTAAGTCATTCCTCATCTAGTACCAATCCCAACCAAACCTAAATCGATCCAATCATTTGAAGACCAAGCTATGTTCAAATTAGTATTTTCCAACTCATTGGAAACCAAGGCCAAGAGAACCAACCAATCTGAGATGTTTATGTTGAATCAACAATTTGTGATAAGTCATCCTATGATAAATTGCCTATTGATCTTATACCAGTTATTGAGGAGTCTCACTCTGATGAGCCAATCTTTACTGAGTCACTTCTTAATGATTGTAACCACCTTTGGGAAAATCATTACCTCAACCATGTGCCTATTTTTTAAGAGCCTCATATTGATAAGTTAGTCTCTTAGGATTTGTCTCTTAACCTTTTTCCCATCTTAGAGGAGTCTCACTTTAACAAACTAGTCTTTGTGGGGCCCATCATGTTGTTATAGGTTGTTACTTATCCAATACCAAATATTCAACAAGACATCATTGTAATAAAGTACCCATCAGATGAAGAATTAGAGTTAGAGTCAGGTTTTACTCTTGGACTAACATTAGATTTAGCATCTAAATCTAAATCAACATCAGATTCAGAGTCCCTTGAGTTAAAATTAGATTCAAACAAACAATATTTTCATGGTTGTTACAACATTGGTTACGCATACCTCACAGATCAATTTGAATACATTTGTGATCCTTCTATGATTTTTAAGGATGAGTACTTTAGCTTTGACACAAGTTATCCTAGTATCTTCTATGAGGATTGTGCAACCTCTCCCTATTTCATTACCATTCCACAGGCCATTACTATCAACCAAAATAGCCATACTATTGGCATTCCATCTCCCATAAGTGTTGATTGGGACCGATAGAATCACACTTTTTTAAACTACATCCATGGAAATATAGCAATTGAAGAAGAGTAAGGAGGCCAAGACAACATTCATGTAGTAGAAGAACACTCTCCTAGTGAAACCTTTTTGAAGGTGCTAGGGGACAATCCAAGTTAGAACTTAGCATTTTCTAGTGAAACTTTTTTGAAAGTGCTAGAAGATAATCAAAGTCAAAAGTCAACATTCCTTAGTGAAACCTTATCAAAGGTGCTACGGGACAATCAAGACAACTTCATTGGTGAAAACCTCTTTGAGGCACCAATATCTAAGCATAAACATTCTTCACTACTTGATGGAGACAAAATCAAAGATCAAATCAAAATAGCTTCCAATCTATAGCCTAATCAGATGGTAGCTACTCTCAAGCCCAAATAACAAAAAATCTGATGGTCTTATCAAGAGACCAAGTCTTCAGCCTCGTCACAACTAAAATTATGTTAAATCTGGCATTAGCAACATTACGTCTGACTAAAAGTCCTGATCTTCATTTTTTTCCCACCATTATACATTCCATTATCATCTACCATTCCATTTCACAATCAAACCTACCATCTATTATTTGATCTTATTTACCATCCATGGTTGTACTTTCCTTTATAGAGGCTACAAAGATACCTTGTCTCGATGCTTGAAAGAATCAGAATTAATGACCAAGGAAGAACACAAAAACATTCTCAGCATCCAGATATACAAGCAGTTATTGATAGAGCAACTATTTAGATGAGGTGTGGGATAGTAATTAACATGATCAAGTATTCTATTTTTATCATTTTTTGATTAGGATGTGCATCTCCCTATTAGCAAGAACAACATAATTAAAAACCACATCCAGGACAACAACATGTACCATACCATTTCACATTATTGTGCCATTACCATTGTTACATATCCTTTTGCCATTATCATGTATCCTACCATTCACCCCATCACTTAGGGGTAACCCTCTTACCATTTTATTCAATCTATCAAAAACCATCTTTATCCTTAGCAAGACCATACCAACCTATCATTCTATTCCTATCTAGACCAAAGCCTATTTTTAGGCATCCTACCCAATCATGTTTTGATCTTGGTTCATTTGGTTCTTCCCACACCTTTTCATGGGGGGATTCTGATCAAGTTTCAATAATCAATCCAATTTGTGTTTATAATAATAGTGTATGAAAGTAGTGTGATAGTTGATCTGGTAAGGTATCTTTCATTTTTCATCATGTATCAGGTTTGTTTATGTGAGCCTGATTATAACCACCTATGGGAAAATCAATGTTTCACCTATCTTGCTACTAATTATAACAACCTATGGGAAAATTAGTATCATTGACTTATGCCATTGTATCCTAGTTATAACTACCTATGGGCAAACTAAGGGTAATACTTGTTTACCATGCATTGCCACATCACCTTACCATTACTATTTTCATTTGATTGGCCATTTGTCAGATTTGAGAACTTGTTGGGACCTAGTTGGTTTTTCCTCACCTTTTGTGTGGATGGAATTACTATGACTTGAGGTCATTTTAGGCCTACGTGGGTCATGCTCAATTCATGTTGAGGTCATCTCAGTCCTCCTTTCCATACACTCTCACCATTTTGTGAGCAACCTAAGCCAAATGATCTCACCATTTTGTGAGTAGGTATCTTGTCATTCTCTAACGAGTTAAGATACACTCAAAATTCCAAAAAAATCAAAACATTTCAAAAAATCCAAAAATATTTTTCTTGTCTAAGCCTAGTTAGTTATCCTCGATCTGCCTTACTGGGGCATTATCATTGTTAGGATGCTTTCTTTTGCTTTTATTTTCAAGCTTTCTATTTGTTTGTTTATTTCAAGTTGTTTTTTTTTTTTTTCTATTTGTTTGTTTGCTTTCAGAAAATTTTCCTCAACTCAGTCTATATGAGTTCATTAGGTGATTCCTTGCGCATATTATTCTTGATTCCATCCATTAACATTATAATTATGGTTTTTATCATTGGTGCATTATTTTTTGAGTGTTTATTAGATCAGGAGTCATTCCTTATGAATATTTTGGCCAAGTCTTCATGGTGTTCTATCATGAAGCCTAACATCACATGCTACAACAAAAATTAGCTTCAAGATGGTCTATAATCAATGGAGCTACATAAGTTTCTCCTTAGCACCTTGGTAAATCCTCCCACCCCCCTTGATCAATATAACCCATTAACCATTCTAGTTGTATCATTGCTAATTAGGATGAACATCTCCTCATTGGTAGGTATAATTGAATCATTTTTAATGATCAATTTATTCATCTATCCATCTCTTTTATCACTTTGCACCTAATCATTTTTAATCTATATTTCAGGTTATATCCTTGAGTTATGCTTGATAATCAGCCCTACTTGGGGCACAATCATCTTTAGCTAATCTAGGTCCTCTTAATGATTATAACTGAGTATGGGCAAATCATTATTTTGACTTTTATTCTTGATTATAACTGTCTTTGGGAAAATCAGCATCCTTTTTACATCAATGCATGCAAGCATTTTCTTATTTGGATTAATCTCAACCATAGGTTAATTCCACCTTTCTTCTTGTTTCTTTTTGAGGGACCACCCATCAATAAATGTAATGGCCACTCCCTCAAGGGGGTATCATCATAGGCTTCCTAAAACCATTTGGAGCTTTATTCTTTAGTCATCATCTTCTTCTTGACATACAAACCATCTCTCTTTATTTGAGAAGACATTGCTCTACCTATGATTTGCAACATATTCCCAAATAGGGGCAAATTGTAGACACCTAAAACTACCCACTGATAACCTACAATCAGGATTTTGGCTAATTTCCACCCAAAATGCATAATTTGGCCTAAAAACACTAAAACACAATAAATGATGTGAAACTGACATATCCAAGTGCCAATTTTTGCCAAAGTATCCCTAAATGGGATAATGCAATTTATGGGCCAACTAATTTTGATCAAATCATTTTGAGTTAAAATGTCAATTTTGTACCTACATGCTCTAGATTGCTCTTTCCTATCAAATCTCTTGCACAAGATGCATGCCTTGGTTATTTTTTATTATTAGCATCCTAAATGGGATAACAGTTCTAATGCATTTGACATGGACTTCCAATTCTAATCCAGTCAAATTTTAGACCAATATAAGGCATTCTGATCAATTTGAGTAATTTGTGCACAACGTGCTTAATCATGCTTAAGATCTAATCAACCCAAATCAAGGCCTAATCAATAATTCCATGAAAACTTGTTGAAAATTTATTTTTGGAAATGAATATTAAATATCTACATCATCAGGTGACCTCATTTCTTGGAAAGACATCCCTAGACCATAAATGCCACAAACATCAGGATTCACGCCTCCCATGCCTCATCAAATCCCTCCATGCCTCTTAATTTCTCCTTATTCCAATTTCATGATGAGGATAATTATAAACTTAATTCTAAAAATTGAATTAATCCTCAACCACACATCTCAATCTTAGGATGGATGGTTCAGGTTGATTCTAGACATTCTCAAAAATCTATAAATAGAGAGGCCATGAACATCATTTCTAAGATATTTTGGTGCAAAGTTATTATGCTAAAATATATTCAAAAGAATTGATAATGCAAATTTATAATGCCAAATTTATTCCAAGCCAAGCCAAGCCAAATCCACAAGGGGCCAAGGAGAGATGGTGGTAGCCAAGCTTGCATTGCCAAAGACTTCATGAGCACAAGCTGAGCAATCCACTACTACAAAGTGTTTTATTCATTAATTTTTAGTTGTGTTTGTCATTTTTTTTTCAACTAATCTCTCCCTAGTATCTAGGCCTAGAGATGTTATGCTAATTAGTGTGTTTTTTTCATTTTATTTTCATTTTAGAACTAAAACCATACTAACCATCCTCTCTTGAGTAAAATTCCTATATCATATTTATTAGCTTGTATCTAACTTATAACATTTACTCATTCCATGTGATAAGCCTTCTTGGGTGGAGTGAGCAAGTTTGGTTGTGTTCTGGTCAGATTCACATCGCATTATGTTGATAATCCCCATGGAGGTTGAATTAAAAAATATCTCCATGTGACCAAGCTACCCCATAGATCCTCTCACCTTTGTTCAAGAAAATCCAAAACTAGCACGGAGCTAACCATACCCTCTATAGGTACCTCTCAATCATTTTCTACATTTGATCTAATCTTGATTCCAAACCCTTCCCTAGCTATAACAACATATTAGTGGGTTTTCATCATTGATTTCCATTTTCTCTCAAGTGTGCAAGGCCAAACATATGAGGTGTAAAAATAGGAACCAATAGATACCATAAAATTCCTATCTCAAAGGAATACCATTATAAAATAACTTTTGTAATTAAATGGGGTTCATTCACATATAAGGTAATTCCCTTTGGTCTTAAAAATGCTCCAGCAATTTTCTCTAGGGCTATAGTATCTACATTTAAATATTTTATTTATGATTTTTTTAAGTCTATTTGGATGATTGATTTGTCTTATCTTCATTCAAAGATCATTTCTCTAATCTGATTATAATGCTAGAACATTTTTTAGCCTTGTGCAATGCGTTAAATTTGAATAAATATATATTTTTCACACCATTCAGTGTTATTCTAGATCACATCATATGCAGTAATGAAATCCTATTTGACCAAGCTAAAATTTTAGTAATAATGGGGATTCTACCTCTAACTAATTATACATAGGTGTGAACCTTTCTAGGTCACACCAGATATTATAAAAAAATCATTAAGGGATATGCAACCATCTTTGCATTGTTGGAAAAACTATTACACAAAGATACTAAGTTTGAATGGACATTAGAATGTCAAAAAACATTTATTGAAGTAAAACAAAGGTTATTAATAGTTCCTATCTTATATTTTCTTGATTGGAAGAAGCCATACCATGTGCATGTGGATGCTTCGACTATCGTAGTAGGAGTTGTCTTAGCATAGCCATGGGATGGTAGGTTGGATCATCATATACATATTTCAAGCAAGAAACTATTAGCTACAAATAAACATTGTATGACCACAAATAGAGGAGTACTATTAATGGTGTTGGTTTTAAAAAAATTTAGGCATTACCTTTTGGCCACACTATTTGAGTTTTTTACAGATCACTAGGATTTATGATACCTGGTTAACAAGCCTATGCTAGGTGGAATGATCTCTAGGTGGCTGATGTTGTTTCAAGAATTCCTATTTGGAATAAATGTGAATATAGGAAGAGAAAATGTGGGACCTGATCATTTGAGTATGGTTTGGAATGGAGAAGAAATAAAATAAATGTAGGATGAATCTCCATATTTGCATTCATTTAGAGCCTATGTGATTCCTATCAATATGGAGGATATTCCATAATTCTTAAAACAAATAACTTTTCCTACACATTATCATAAAAGGGATAAGAAGTAAACGGTTATACGAGCCATTTATTATAGCCTCATCAGTGGATTTATGCATAAGATTGGGAAGGATGATGTGTTTCACAAAGTAAACTTAGACCATGAGTGGCCATAACTCCTTCAAGAAGCACATTAAGGAGTATCAAGAAGCCATTTCATAGGAGAAGCCACTATGAGGAAGATATTATAGATTGGTCCTTGGTGGCCAAATTTTCTTTAGGAAGCTAATAGGGTGGCAAAACACTATGATGTTTTCTAAAGAATAGGAAAACCAAATCACCAAGATGAGATGCCTTTGGTTACAATGCTAGAAAAAAAATCTTTTGAAAAATGGGTCATTGATATTTTAGGGCCCATAATTCCTCTAAGTAAATGTAGTTATGCAAGATATATTGTTACTGCGATAGACTATTTCACAAAATGGGTGGAATTTATTGCAACCCCAAGCTATAGTGCAAGGGATGAGACTAAATTTTTATATGAGAATATCATAACAAGGTTTGGATGTCTGATTAAATTGGTTAGTGATAGATACATTCACTTCCTTAACAACACAATCAAGACTCTTATTGAGGAATTCCTGATATCATATCATAAAAGCACAACCTATAAAATGCAAGCAAATAGGCAAGTTTAGGCTTCAAATTAAGTATTGGGTACAATGCTGACAAAGTATGGAACGTTCAAAGGGATGATTGGGAGGAACACATTCCTATAATTATTTGGGGATACAAGACAAATTATAAATGTTTGATAGGATTCACTGCATTTTAGTTGGTTTATGGTCTTGAGGTAGTTATACCTATAAAATTCCTTGTTCTTAGTTTGTGCATTGTAATGATTATGAGGTTAGGAGATTAGGACTCACTCAAAGACAGATTGATGGAATTGGTCAGAATAGAGGAAAATAGGCAATGATCATAATGGACATAAGAGATTGACAAGTCAAGTCAAAAATCATGGCATGGTCATAATGTGTGATCTAAGTAATTTTATCTAGAGCAATAAATATTACTCTATGACAACATATTGAAAGCATTTATGGTAAATTTATGCCATTAGATGGAAGGGAACCTATATCATTCATGATTTTTCATGATCGGGTACAATTTTTTTAAATATCTATATGGAACCATTTAACTAGGGTGTATAAATGGATATAGTCTTAAGCTTTAGAGTCATTAATCTCTACCATTCATCACTGACAAAGAGAGAGGGTGTTGAGTAGCACCATTTAGTTAGGATTTTTGTTTAATGTTGTTTTGTTTTCTTTTTAGTTTTTAAGGTTAGTGTGTTTGTAAAATGTGATCTTTATGTCATATCACATCAGAACAAAGCTAGGTCAGTCAAGGTCATAGAGTGTAATAAATATATAGATTCAGCCTATAGGAAATCCAACTACCAACAAGAACATAGTGGTCATCAATTGAGTTTAAGAACTAGGTGCTAACAAGATAGCTATATATCAATGATGGTTAGTGGTCATTCAAAATTATTAATGATGATATACTTGATAGATTGCATCTTTCTCAAATTAGATGGCATGTAATAATGATAGGATGGGCCATAAAATAAATTAGATAGATAAACGGATGTGGATTCATATAATCTACCTGCCAATGGATGTATCAAATAATCTAAAAGTACAATAGTAATTACCATATCAAACAACATATGGTTGACATTAATTATGGAGGTAAACTCATGTGTAACCAACTCAACACATTTAAACTCAATGACCAGATGGATTTGGGTGGAAATTTTTTGGATGATAGTAATTTATTCAATATTGATTTTTAAATACTAGAATAGTTTATAGTAAAAAAGGGGAAGTTGAAAAATTATTTATGTATTTATTATAATCTTTTATAGTTTTTTATAGTCTATTCAAATTTTTACCTTATATCTAAGGTGGTCTACCAAAACTATAAATATTAAAAAAAAAATTATAAATCTAATCATACAACCATCAAATTTGTATTTACTAATTGGCATAAACTTAGAAAAAAATATTATTATTCTTATTATAGTTAAATTTGAGGGTTGACATCAAATTGGGTATATTCCAATAGTGTAGATGATGCTAAAAGTATCATAGGAGGGAGACTAAACATTGGGCATAGGTACAGAAATATTTTATTAAAACTTTTATTTTCGAAGATGCAAATCTAGTAGTGTACAATTTATTACAAAAATGAAAACTTTTTTATGTTATGGTTGGTAGAATATTTAGGATTTGAAATATACTCATCATCGTAGTAAGTAATAACTTGATATTTAATCTAACGATTCATAATTACAAGGCTAATAAATAGGAAAAGCCTCTTATTAAACCTTGTAATAGTATTGTAAATGAGCTGACAAAATCTAGTGATAGCAATAGGGATCTAGATCTAGAAGGCTTTTATAAATCAGAGTGAGAAGTAGAGCCAACAATTGTTCAAAGTGAAGAATAAGAGGAAGAAAGACCATGCAATATAAACATTATAGAATAAGGAGAATGAACTCTTAAATAGGAACTACCCAATGGACCTAACAAATTATATCAAGATCCACTGAAGAAGTTTGAAGAAAATAGAAAAATAAAGTCAATGTCTAAGCTTGTGACGTTGGGAGACTACAAAGAGTAGAATGAGATTTTATGGGTGTTGTATCTATTCAGATATTATCAGGATGCCTTTTTGATGATTTTCACATAAGTTAAAGGTATAGATCCATCATTAGGGGAGATGCACATTGAATTGAAAGAGTGTGTTAAACCCATTAAAAAGTGTCATATGGATTGAATCCCAATATGAATATGATAATGAAGGCTAAGATAGATCACATATAAGAATCAAAGATCATATATCCATTAGAAAAGATAGATTGGATTAGTCCCATGGTAGTGCAGCTGAAGAAGACTGGTGAGATTTGGTTATGTGTAGATTACCATGCACTAAATGATGCTTGCAGTAACAATCCATTTCCCATACCATTCATAGATGAGGTTCTTGAATCAGTCTCAATCTATGAGGCATACTCGTTCATGAATGGGTTTAGTGGATACCATCAAATTCCTATCATAGAGGAAGACCATGATAAAACAACTTTTGTAATGAAATGGGGTTCATTCACATATAAGGTATTTCCCTTTGGTCTTAAAAATGCTCTAGCAATGTCCTCTAGGGATATGGTATCTACATTTAAATATTTTATTTATGATTTTTTGTAAGTTTATTTGGACTATTGACTTGTCTTCTTTTCATTCAAATATCATTTATCTAAAATACACCGAGAGATATCAATGCACAAATCACAAGGATTGACTCTTTCTAAAGCAATAATTGATATACGACATACAGAAAGATCATGGTTAACATGTGTGGCCATCTCATATGTAAAATCCATATAAGGACTCATAATTTGGTCTCCATTTTCATATGATAGATATGAGGAGATGAAAATAGTAAAACAACTTTCCAAATGAAAAGTTGAGGATGAGAGACGCAAGTCCTTAGAACTACAATAATATTACATATTTAACATCACATATATTATACTTATTTTTACATTTTGATGTATATGAAATTATTTTCTTTAATTATCATTGAATGTGATATATATTTATTATTTAGATGAACATGAAATGATATATTTAATTGATATTTATTTTTAAATGTGCATGCCAAACTTGTAGGTGTTACTAGCATAGATATCTTATATACATCTATTTAAAATGCGTTGAGAGATATCAGTCTTGAGGTCCTATCTAACCTACATCATAAATAGGTGTCTTGAGATTGATATCTCTCAGTGTATTTTAGATATATGTATTTAAGATATCTATGCTAGTAGCACCCACATGTATAGCATTCACATTTAACAACAAATATCAATTAATGCATCATTTCATGTTCATCTAATTAACAAATATATATCACATTAAATTATAATTAAATAAAATAATTTCATATACATCAAAATATGAAAATAAGTAAAAACATAGTATGACAAAAACATCATGAGGACAAAACATAGTGAGGAAAAATGTAGCAATATTGGTAATGTTGAAAAAATGTCATGAAGAGCATAATTGGGACATTTTAGTGACTATCACATTGTTTATTTGTTATCTAGTTCATTTTGGTGATAATAATTAACATTTCATGGTGGAAAAGTAATGCACAAAATGTATAAGGAAAATAACATAGGAAAATGTGATTTCATAAGGTTGAAAGTTGTGTCATCTTCTATGTGAGCACATCCTTTACTATGTTTTGTTCTTGAAATGTTTTATCCTTGCTACATTTTTACCTTGATACATTTTATCCTTGCTACATTTTTCATGTTATGTATTTAATCAAACCATTTTTGTCTACTACTTTTTCAATCGATGCCATTGAATCTGAGTAAATTTTTATTTTTCACACCATTCAGTGTTCTTCTATATCACATCGTATGCAGTAATGAAATCCTGGTTGACCAAGATAAAATTATAGTGATAGTGGGGATGCCACCTCTAACTAATTCTACATAGGTGTGAACCTTTTTAGGTCACACCAGATATTATAAAAAAATCATCAAGGGATACGCAACCATCTTTACATTATTGGAAAAGATATTACACAAAGGTACTAAGTTTGAATGGACCTCATAATTTCAGACAACATTTATCAAACTCAAAAGAAAGGTTATTAATAGCTCCTATCTTAGATTTCCCTAATTGGAAGAAGCCATACCATGTACATGTGGATGCTTCTAATATCATAGTAGGAGTTATCTTAGCACAACCATGGGATGGTGGGTTGGACCATCATATACATTTTTCAAGTAGGAAACTTTTAGCTACAAAGAAAAATTATACAACTATAAAGAGATAAGCCCTATCAATGATGTTGTTTCTACAAAAATTTAGGCATTACCTTTTGGCCACACTATTTGATTTTTTTACAGATCACTAGGATTTGTGATACCTAGTTAACAAGCCTATGTTAGGTGGAATGATCTCTAGGTTGTTGATGTTGTTTCAATAATTCCAATTTGGAATAAATGTGAAGATGGGAAGATAAAATTTGGGACTTGATGATTTGAGTAGGGTTTGGAATGGATAAGAAATAGAATAAATGTAGGATGAATCTCCATATATGCACTTATTTAGAGCCTATGTGATCCCTAATAATATGGAATACATTGTATAATTCTTGAAACAAGGAAATCCTGAAAGGGATAAGAAGTAAATGGTTACACAAGCCATTTCTTATAGCCTCATCAATGGATTTATGCATAAGATTGGGAAGGATGATGTGTTTCACAAAGCAGCCTTAGACCATGAGTGACCATAACTCCTTCAAGAAACACATCAAGGAGTATCAGGAGGCCATTTCATAAGATAAGACACTATGAGGAAGATATCATAGAATGGTCCTTGGTGACAAAGTTTATTTCAAGATGCTCATAGGGTGGCAAAACACTGTGATATTTTCCAAGGAATGGGAAAATTGAATCACCAAGTTGAGATGCCTTTGGTTACAATGATAGAAGAAAAACCTTTCGAATAATGGGACATTAATATTTTAGGGCCCATAAGTCCTCTAATAAATTTAGTCATGCAAGATATATCATTACTGTGATAGACTATTTCACAAAATGGGTGGAAGTTGTTATGACACCAAGCTATGGTGTAAAGGATGACACTAAATTTTTGTATGATAATATCATAATAGGGTTTAGATGTCTGATTAAATTGGTTACTGATAAAGGCACTCACTTCCTTAAAAAAATAATCAAGAATCTTACCAAGGATTTCATTATATCATATCATAAAATCACAACCTATCAACTGTAAGCAAATAGGCATGTTGAGGCTTCAAACAAAGTAATGGGTTAAATGTTGATAAAGATATGCAATGTTCAAAGGTATGATTGGGAGGAACACATTCCTACAATTCTTTGGTCATACAAGGCAAATTGTAAATGTTTGATAAGATTCACTCCATTTCAGTTGATTTATGGTATTGAGGTAGTTATACCTATAAAATTCATTATTCCTAGTCTATGAATTGCAATGATTATGAGGTTTGGAAATTAGGACTCACTCAAATATAGATTGATGGATTTGGTCAAAATAGAGTAAAATAGGCAATGATCATAATGGACACAAGAGATCAACAAGTCAAGTCAAAAATCATGGCATGGTCGTAACTTGTGATCTAAGGAATTTTATCTAGAGCAAGTAGTATTACTCTATGATAGTATATTTAAATCATTTCTTGGAAAGTTACGCATTATATGGAAGGGAATATATATCATTCATTATGTTTCAAAATAGGCTACATTTTTTTTTTAAATATCTATATTGATCCATTTAACCAGGGTGTATAAATGGATATAGGATTAAGACTTATAGTCATTAACCTGTACCATTCATCACTGAAAAATAGAGAGGGTGTTGAGTAGTACCATGTAGTTAGGATTTTTTTTAATGTTGTTTTGTTTTTTATTTTGTTTTTAAGTTTAGTATGTTTGTATAGTGTGATCTTTATGCCATATCACATCAAAATGAATCTAGGTCAGTCAAGTTCATAGAGTGCAATCAATATACAGAGTCAGCCTATTGAAAATCCAACTATTAATAGAAACATAGTGGTTAACAATTGATTTCAATAACTTGGTGCTAACAAGACAACTATGGAGAAAGGATGGTTAGTGGTTATTCAAAATTATTAATGATGATATACTTGAGATATTACATCTTTCCCAAATTAGATCACATGTAAGAATGATAGGATAGCCCATAAAATAAATTAGATAGATGAAAGGATGTGGAGTCATATCACCTACCTAACAATAGATGTATCAAACATCATATGGTTGACATTAATTATGGAGGTAAACTCATGTGTAACTAGCTCAACACATTTAAACTCAATGACCAAATGGATTTGGGTGGAAAACACTATATACTAGAGGGTGTAGAAAACACAAATATTTTACACACTTATACAAACAAGATAACTTTATGATCTCCATCCAAAATAGCTACTTGTGCATATATTTTTCACCATCACTAGACTAAGTGAATAAAGTGTTCAAATTAGTCCACAACAACAACCATGAATAGGGCATAATTGTCTATTCCACTCACCAATGTGTATAAAGAGGAAATGGGGATTGGTATCAGACTTAGACAAATTAGATATCATAACCCAAGCCCCTTTGGTTTTATTGATTCAATAGAAGCTATTTTATTTACCCATGACCCGTAAAAAGTAGCATAAGCAGGAGCACTATCACTTCAACATCCTCTGTGAGGATCTAATGTTGAGTGACTGATCGAAGTACCTAATTTTAGGTAATTATATGAGGTAATGCTTACTTTTTTTAGTATATATAACAAAGGTGCCATTTATTTATCTCAATATTTTACCATATTCTTCAATCTTGCAACCATGGCAAGAGCAATGGGGCTTCCATCTTAAGGTAAATCCATTTTATCTTACAAATTTATAACTCCACCTATCCATTTAGATACCAAATAAAAATATACAAGGGTAAGGAGAATAATCCCCATAGATTCTATTGAAGATGATTTTGTGTGCATCTTGGCTAAATGTATCACTAAGTAGTTCTTGAAAATAACTAAACATGCAAAGTAGGTAGCCAATAAATTTGTGGACATTACGTATCATATGATACACCTACATGAAGAATTTAATTATCCTAATTTTTTAGCCTCATAACTCATAAAAAAATATTAATAATATTATCTCTAACACTTTTCAGGCATTCCAATACTAATTTTTGGTATTACTCCTCTATTTCACACCATGGAAGTCACCAGAGGGACCAGTCAACCTAAATGTATATTTTTAGACTATCACTATCATTCACTAACATTATGTGGAATAAAATAGGGTAGTATTATGAATATTTTGGGAGATTCAAGGCATGATGGTTATAGATCTAAGCCATGATTATTTCACACCCCAGGTTACCTCAGGACATGATGTAACATCTTAGATGACATGCATTAGTTAAAAAGTTATACAATGGCATCTAAATCAAATTGTATGAGTTACCCAAAATAACCACAACTCCACTACCATTTTCATCATTATGTTGGATTTTTAGGTAGAAATTATGAGGCAAAAATCCATAGTGGCTAGATTGGTGAAACCTTTGTGCTCCATACATCCAGGTGCACTAAAACCCATGTTTATTCAGGGACAAGCTCAACCCTGACCACAATCTCAACCACAATCACCACCACAAACATCTCTATTGTGGGTTGATAAAGGAAAACATAAGGCACTAGTGTGACAATCTTCACCACCACCACCTAAGAAGAGGACATGCCACAAAAATTCCTAGATTGATAATAAACATGTTCCAAAGATAGTAGCTGAGTGTGACTTGGTAGAGCTAAGAGTTGGAGAATACGAATTTATACAGTAAATGTTTACATAAATTAGTAATTATGTTTAAAAATAATATGAGGAGATATATTTTTTCTAGAAATAAGTACACACTTACCAGGTGTAGAATTAGGTAAAAAATGATCTATGGGTTTATATCACCCAACCCCATCCTTCTCTTATAATTGACACTTTAGGTCAAGAGATAGCATGGAAATAGCTTCAAATAGAATTTTTTCACACACATCCGATTGTAATATCCTCTATTGTGAAAGAAGTAGACCCATTGACACATGAAATCCCACTTTTACCCCTTGTGCATAGACCAAGGACCCATCCTAAAACTCAATCATCTCCAAAAATCAAAGATAGGATGGTGTATTTCATAGACCCAATATAGGAGAGTGGATCCCAACATGTTGAATATTCCCATCAATAGTCATACATCCAAGCTATGAATAGGCCAAAGAAGAGCCTCACTCCACTATCAACTTATAGAAAGAAGAGGTATGTGCAAAGATGTACTATTATGGAATCATCCTCTTTGGAAGATTTAGAATTAATTATAATGATCTACTCCTTGAATCCCATGGAAGATCCTGAAGAGACTAGTTTACCTCAACAAGAGCCACAATAAGAATTTGCATAGGAACAAGAAGATCCAGTAAAGGTGTAAAAGGAGGTTGAGCAAAAGGAGAAGGAAGAGAAAAAGAGATAAATTCCAAGGCTATGAAGGAAGATGAACAATGTAAACAATAGAACATGGAGGAGGAATGCAATAAAAAATATAAATAAGTAGAGGCTCAAAATAAAAGAGCTACAGAAGCAGTAAGGAAACACTAAGAAGCACATGTTGTGTAATAAAAAAGAGGAGGCAATGAACTTGCAAAAACTTAGGAGGAATAAAAGGCTAAAGAATCTATGTGCATCCAAGAGGAGAAAGCTAATGATGAGGCCAAGGAGAATAAAACTAAAGACAAATCCAAGGCTACAGCAAAAGCTAAATCCAAGGTAGACAAACAAGTCAAGGCCAAAGCTAACACAGATGTTAAAGCCAAAGTTGACACAAAGGCTAAGGATAAGTTTGAAGTTGAATTCAAAGCTAAAGTTGAGGTATAAGTTAAGGTTAAAGCTATAACTAAATCTAGATCTAGATCTGAGATAAAGTTAAAAACCAAGGAGAAAGTAAAAGGCATAGTGCAACATGAACTTATAATGCAATTAAGTGTGTAGGAGGAGGATTCTCAACTTAGACCTCAAATAACTAGCCAATGGCTATGGGATTTCCCCACATCATCCACCTAGTGCACAACCTTTTCTCTTATTTTGGCATAGTTCATGATTCCCTGCAACAAATGTGATAACATCTATATATCTAACTATGACTTCACATGAAACATTATTGGATGTTACTAGTTACCACAAACTAAAAAAATAAAAGTCAAAACTACTTTTCAAGAATCAATAATGTAGAAGGATTCAACATTGAATTAGTAAGTCTTGAAACTATGAGAGGATAATGTATATTTAAGCCTTTGATTCACCAATTCACATCATCTCATCGACAAAAAATTCCCTACATTAATGACTCAAGTCCTAGGTGACCAGGTCATGTCTAAATAAAATTAGTTCTTAGCTCTATTAGCACAACTAATGAAAGATTGGCTAGTTTTTCACAAGATAAAATCACTTGAGCTCAAAAGAAAAAAATCAAAGAATAAAGGAAATCTATGATCTCTTAGAATAATATGAACAAGTTATGGATATAACTATGCTCTAATCCAAATGGATAGCATAAGATATGCTAAATTAGATGTAGGAACTTAATAATTTATTGTTCAACATGGATAACAAATCCAAAGTTGTGATGTAAGATCATATAACTACCCTTGAATTAATGAACAACACACTCAAGTAGAATCTTGATTTAAGGGATAATGCCATGCAAAAATTACAAACCTAGCAAAATGAGATTTTGCCTAGTTTATTTACTGGGATTTAGATGTAGAGGCATGCAGGCTGATTAGAGGAGCTCTTTTAGGACATATAGATCAAAGTGTTAATTTATAGGGTGCTCATCACCATTACTAAATATAAGTATATTCATAACTTGATGGTGATTCATGTCTCACTATGCATATTGCTCACTATGGTGTGAGAAGTGTTGATTAAATGGAAAATGTTAAAACAAGATTTGTCATACCTTGATGCCTCCATTACATAACATGTTAATGAGCCTCAATTCTTCACTTTATAATAATTGTAATATATGCTCCAAAATAATAATATTACCATAATCTCTTAACCATACATCCAATAGTAAACATAACCTCCACCAACAAATTCTATAAAACCAAGTGCTTCATCTATAGCTCTAGTAGAACCATCATCATAATAACTTGTTATGAAACCAACCCATATCATGCCACCACCTACTTGGTAGGTACTATGCACTTCCAATTTTTTAGTTTTCACAAAATTTTACACAATTTTGTAGGATGACCTTAATAATAAGGAGTGGGCCATGTTGGTTGAAAAACCATAAATGGAAACCATCTGGTTAATCTACTTTATTGAAAACCCATAAGGTAGTAGGATAGTATGGTACTTAGTTAAAACCTAAAAGGGTGGATAAGTAGTGTGAAAATGGTGAAAAATAGTAAATGATTCCTGGAGTGATAACCACAACTCTTGTTTCTAGTTTAAGTCCTCATCTCAAGCTTTAGATCAGGATACGTTTTTGTAACTTTGTCTCACAAGACAATTGTTTAAGTCTAATAAAGTATTGGGAGTATAATAGGGATACAAAAATATCAAATTATATTTTATGAACATGTGTGCGACTTACATTATTCTTTCTTTTGCACTATCCTTCCTTTTAGGCATAGTGAAAGGTTGGAATGTGAAGAGATAAGGATTTGTAAAACTCTATATATAAAAATTAATTATATTTGGATATGTTTTTTATGTGATAAATAATAACATATATCATTCTGAAACGGTTGTCCTACATATATTTTATCATTGTTCTATGCATAGTGAATACTATGTTTTATTTAATGTATTAATCGTAGAGTTTATGCCGATTGTTCTAATTATATTAAGTTTGCATTTTTTAGGATACAATATTTGATTTCCTATTAATGAATATATTTAGTCTGAATTGCCTTGTGTTGTTTAATTTTATCACTTTATGTGAAATATATCCTTGTATTAGCATGTTATAAAAGGTTTCCAATAACCTATGCTAACAACTAGAAAAATCATTTTTAAATACAATATATTCAAAATAAGGGACCTAGAGTCACTTATGAAAATTTACCTTCTTTGCACCAAGGTAGCTATGAATAAGTTTGTAATTACATTTTAAAATTTAGAACTGTTATACATCAATTAATTTACCAACCAATTGATTTGGAAGTGAAATATTTTTTTCTAGAGGTCTAATTTATCCATTAAAAGATAAGTTACTCTATTATAATTTTGAATCATTTATAGCTCTTTGTTATGAAGCCTTAGAATTAAAATAATAATTGGATCTTATTCAAGTATCAAATAATATGAATAGGGACATTGAATTACATAAATAATATTCACTTACCAAATTCCACTCAAATCATATTGATGCACACATTCCTAATAATTACAATGATTAATTCATAAAAAACTTCTAAAAGTGTATACACTAAAGCACTCCCCAACATAAAGGCACACATTAATTTTAATCATCTTGCATCTAAGGTTCAACCCACTTGTGAAAATATTAAAATGTTACATAAAGGAAAAGAATTTATTTCCAATCATATTAGTCATAATAAATCCTTTACATCAAGGAAGATGTAACCTCTCCAATTTGATTTCAATTCTCATTTAGATGATATTATAAACACATTTTTGGATAAAAAGTTAATTCAATTATGCCCTAATTTTATCATCCTCCTTATCGATTGGAAAAAATCAAGGGCTAACCATTTTTTACTTATCATGGCATTAATGGAAATCATGATAATAATGTATATGCATTACAAGAGAAGCTAAAATAAATTACAAATTAAAAAATTATTTCATTTCAAAAAATTGATGATAAGTGTCAAAATTCTTCATTTTCATCTTCAAAATTTCCAAATGATAACTGCAAGAATTTTCAAAAATCTCAAATAGAAGATACAATGATTTCAAAAGATTCTCTTAATGACAAATATCAAGCTTAATATATCATTGATAATTCCAAACCTAACAATATTAGCAACGAAAAAACATTAACACAAGATTTTTCTAATTTAAAAAATTCAAAAATGCTAACTAAGTTTCCTACAAAAGTATGGATTCCTATGATACAAAAATTGTAAATTGAGCATAACAAACCACATGTGCATAATGAATCAACTATAACAAATGCAATCAATAAACAAGTAACTAGTTATTCATCATTTTCGTTCCCATCAATTTGGAAATTCTCTTAAGTCTTCATTGATAAAATTATAAATCAAAAATGTAATAAAATAATTTTAAATTTATGACTATAACATGACTCACACACATGTATCATATATATATATATATATATATATATATATATATATATATATATATATATATATATATAACAAAATACCAAAATCTATGTATTCTTTTATCCCTTGGATTCACTTTGGGCACTTTCGATATTGATTTTCAAAGTGAATTGAACAATTAAAAAATAACCATAATACAATAATTTCAATACACAATATTTATAGCATACACATACCAGTACCTATCTATCATACTATGGCTTTCATTTCACATACATCCTTACATCTTCATCCTTTTACATATGACCATACATAGTATCTTGATCATTGGGGGTGTGTACATTCTTATCTCTATCATATTTTTATGCTATACTCTTATTAGTACCCATCTATCATACTATGACTTTCATTTCACATACATCCTTACATCTTCCTATTTCAGAGAATTTTAGCTTATATTCTGAGAAAGGAAGAAGAAAGAAACTAGATACAGTTATGGTAAAAGAACTTAATTGATTGTGTGCATGTTGAATCAAATGATTGTATAGATCTCCTCTTTGGCTTGGGAGGATCACATAAAGATAAGAAAACACTAAATCAAATGGTTGGTTAGATAGATAGTTGGGTGGATTTCTTAGTGTTAGATAGATCCTGGAAGCAAGAGGTTCTTTGGGGGCTATCAATCCACATTGTTTAAATAATTAAGTTTAGAAAATACAATATAAAGTACTTGCATCAATAATCAAAAGATATTAAAATTGTATATAAGAAATTTTTGATAAAAAAATAGACTAAAATGAATAATATAGTAATAATCAGGTCAATACTAATGCTAAATAGTTTGGGTGTAGTTCAGAAAATAGGTTGGGGGTCTATGAATAGGCAGACAAAAATAAAGTTGGATTTGGTTGAGGGTAGGTGGGTAAAAATAACTTGCTATTATTTTCTATCATAGTGACCATCATTTGTTGGTGTGATCATTGGTGGTTAAGGTGATCATCGATAATTTGAAGTAACCATCGATGATTGGACAAACCATCGACAGTCAAGGTGATCATCAATGTTTACTGTGTATTAGGTTTGGGTGAAAAAAGGTCAGATTGATGGGATCAAAGAAGGTAATTTTGGGAGATTGGTCTATGTTAGGTTGATTATAAAATGGAAACAAAGTAATTGATAGATTGAAAATAAATACTTAACTTGTCAAAGGTTGGTTGGATAAATGGTTGAGGTGATTGGCTTGTTGAAGGAGTCTAGCATGATTCTAGCAGAGTTTGGTAATTTTGGGAGATTGGTCTATGTTGGGTTGATTATAAAATGGAAACAAATTAATTGATAGATTGAAAACAAATACTTAGTTTTAAGATGTTGGTTGGATAAATGGTTGAGTTGATTAGCTCATTAAAGGAGTTTGGCATGATTCCAGTAGAGTAATGGTACTTGGTTGTCAGTTGAGGGGTGGTGGTAAGTCAACTCTCTGATGTGATGGATATATCATTGGATTGCTAGAAGTGACCTATAAAGAAACTCTAGATGTAAAATCTCTTGAAGTCATGGATATTTTTTCCCCTCCTGCTCCTCTCTTCTTATAGACAAGGAAGGAGAGGTGCAATAAGATGTTAACAAGAGGTACAACATGATATCTAATTATAACTTCAACATGCATGGGTTCATACATAAATTAGATAATCTAATTTTAAAAAATAAAGGTAGAGTGAAGGGTCAGTTAAGTTGGTGTAGATGGTGGAACCTGACCATCAATGGTCAGGGTAATCATTGATGGTTAGGGTGACCTTTGGCAGTTAAGGATCAAGATCAGGTTGAGTTAAAATGTGGGTTAAGTTAGTAGGTCAAGTTGAATAGGGTTAGGTAGTTTTGTTGGTTGAATGGTCTAGGTTGGGCCTAAGGAGGTCCTAAGGTGGTCCATGATAACTATGATATTCAAAACCATCATGTGCAGATTTTTGGTGTCTACATTTTGACCCTTTATATTATGCAATGTGTATCAACAAGCTGTAAAACAAAAATGAATTGCAATTTTCCCCAAATATGGGAGGAGTTGTTACCCCTCAAATTGTGAATTGATGAGCTAAAATAAAATTAGGTGCAAGTTTGATGAGTGTTTAGGGTGATGATGAAGGTGGAAGTCATGATGGTGGGTGATAGGTTGGGAACTAAAGCACAAACATGTGTATAAAGTGTGATAAAAGTGTGATATCCAAGATCATGTATTGAATAGGTAGCCATAGTTGGTAAAAATTAATTTTAGTGCTAGAAGGACAAATGACAAGTGGATCACGTGATTGCATTTAGTCATGGTGGTTGGGATAACTCATAAACACAAGTCTTCTAGGTAAGGTATGTATTTTCATGTGTATCTATGGTAGGAAGTGCTCCTAGGAAAAACATAAATTAATCAGGTGTAGTTATGGGTATCTGAGGTAGGAAATGCTCCTGAGAAGACACCAATTAATTGATTATATGTAAGGTAGTATAAGTTCAAAAATAGTACAACATGGTAATTATTGTCATTGTGGTCAAAAAAACCAGGCAAGATCATTTCAAAACATGCATGAGTTGGGACAAAATAGATTAATGGCAAGGTGATGCAGTGGTTGGTAGGGTGGATGGATAAGGTAGTCTCCATGGGTGGGTGCTTAGTGTGGGTTTCAAAAAATTGTGAAAAGTTAGTTGGGTGAAAAAAAGTCCAAGATCCTGATCGTCGATAGTTATGATCCTTAGGGTCGATCATTGATGGTCACCCTGACCATCAGTGATCAGGTGAAAACCCTAAATGGGTGGAAATAAAAGTGTGAAGTTGAGTCATTTAAACTCAATTTGCTCTCATTTGACTTTGGCATTTGGTGTTTTTGGTGTATTAGGCAAAGTTATTGATGGTGACTACTAGTGAGTCATTAGATAAAGGTTATTATTTATTTGACTGAGTGAACTGATGAGGATGTAGAGTGGGTAAGATAGAGCACGTGGTTGGGTAGCAGGTCCATATATTGCTCCTTAATGATGATTGAGGAATGAGGTATGGGCTGCATTAAATTGGTATTTTTGTTGTGGTTTAGAATTATATTTAAATTTAGCTATGTTTAATTGGTTGTTATTGATTTGGTGGGAGGGTTTTGGGTTGTGCCTTAAGTATTAGGGTTTTTAGGTTTTAGGTGAAATTAGTTATTGATTTGGGTAATTGGTTAGGGGTAAGTTAGGTAGGGATGGGTAGGAGATAAGAATTTATATAAATTAGTAAGTATTTGGGTGTGTTGGGTGGGTAGGGTTATGTGGTTTCCATTAGTGATCATGCATAGTGACCATCGATGATCAATGATTGTCAACAAAAGAGTCATTTGATCATCGATGGTCACTATGACCATCGGTGGTCAATTAGGTTTGGTGACATTTTTGAAAAGTTGGCTTGAATGTTTTAAGGTTTGAAGATAATTTGGGTGTGTGGAATGTTAGATGTTTGAAATGTTTGGTTAATGGGATGTAAATAGTTTGATAGGTAATAGTGATATTTTTATGTTTGATAGATGAGGTAAAGGGTAGTGTTAGAGTGCAATAGGTAATGGTCAAATGGGTAAGGTAGGGTAGGCTAAAAAGAAGGTGATAGAGTTCATATAGGTAAAATGTGGTAGTAATATAAGTTTGTTTGCTAATTAACCTTGCAATCATGGGAGTAGATTTAGATGTAGGATCGAGTTCCTCACATTTTCTCTAAGATTCATTGAGGGATGACCATAGTGGATTGGGCACACATTTAAGAGGTTGATCTCAGAGCAATGTTGCACTATCATCATGTGTCTTGGGATGTAATGATGATCATGGCCCTCATCGAGAGATGGGATCCATCCTTGAATACCTTCCTTCTACCAATTAGTGAGATGACTATATTACCAAAAGATGTTCAATGGATCAATTGATTACCCATACAAGGTGATCTGATATATCACATTGAGCAAGAGGAGAGAGATAAGTTCTTAGAGATACTATATGGTGATGACCATGATCTTTTTAGATGGCACACTGGAGGGTTTAGATATGTTTCACTATATTATAGGGAAAGGGATGATAAGAGTTTGATTATGATGATGATGATGGTAGTATCATGCTTTGCCATTCTAGATTTGAATAGCAAGAGGTTTCCCTATCTACTTCTAGGGATATTGGTTGAGATGTTGTTGAGTTACTAGGTGTTTTATTAGGTGCCTATGCTTCTAGTCCAGATATATAGGGATCTATAGGGTTTTAGAGATCACAAGAGATATGACATCAATGTTAGGTTCATGTTATACTACTAGGCATATGAGCACATTTGATTTATACAAGTGATGGGGCTATCATGGGAGAGTTATGCCTAAATGGAGTTCAAAGTTGGATTTTTGAGGTGGAGAGACAATTTTTACCTCATAGGAGTAGGAGGTGGGGCACATGATAATAATTAATTTAAAGGTACACTAGAAGCCTTGGTTTTTGGTGACATGATTTGAAGGCCATACATTAGGTTTCCATACTAGGCTAGATACAGAAGACATACACTATCCCTATAGAACTATAGGTGGATATTCAATAGGAGGGATGGTGAGGTAGATCTCGTCCCATTTAATTGGGTGTAATGATAGTTTGGATAGTACAGGGGATTTTAGGTCTATTCCCAAGGTATAGGTGGGAGGATGCAGATCTTTTGCTCCTAAATCCATAGCTTGTTCAGATTTTTCTTGATCATGAAGAGCTTCTGACTAGGATCGAGATAGATGATGCAAGGTTTACATATGGGTACTTGTGTGGTACCTGGCTGTTTATGTAATGGTAGATAGTTGATGTATGTTGACCTAATTGGGAGAGGTGACCAGAGGTCACAGGTATAGGGGGTTGTCCTCGGTGCACAGGCAGGAGAAACAATAGCTAAAACATAGGCTCAAGTGGTAACTTTATAGGGTTAGATAGTTATGGTTATAGTTGAGAGAGACGAGGATAAATCTACACTAGCTTTGGTTACCCAACAAAGAGACTCCTTAAGACAGACTAGAGGAGGAGTCACAACACCTTCAGTACCACCAAGCACTATCCCCATGGCTTGGTATCTATCCATAATGGAGGAGTTATGCTACTATGAGGGTATAGTCCTGATACATTGACCTGATGAGCCCTAATGGGGTGAATACAGAGCTAGTTTGGTAGGTGGTTCTAGCATGGCAACACCAAGTTAGTGGACTGCTTATGTAGGTGGATAGGTAGGTACCTCGAGAGGGTATACACCAAGAGGTAGTGGTGCCCTAGGAGACAGTGGTACCCTAGAGGCATAGTCATGACATAGTTATGAGATATTATATGTTTCTATATATCATTTTGATACTATTCTATGAGTTGATGTGGTGAGATATAAATTTGAGTGAGAAACATGTATATTTTTGTATACATTATGATGTTATAGATGATAGACTCATGATTTGTAGATATGTTCCTTGTATATTTCTCATGGTTCATGGTTTACTTTGATGTTTATGATGTGGTGTTCATATTGATTATTGATGATGCTATATTGATTATGCTTATGTTATAGATAAGATATTGATGCAGACTCACCTAGCTAGGCATGTGATGGACTTTTATTTATGTTGATGATGATGCTTATGAAATTTATGGTTATGATGATGATATTTATTTTAATGAGTATATGTTTCCTTATTTAGATTTAGACACATGGTGAAAATGGTTTATTGTTTATTGTTCATGGATGGTATGGTGTTAATATGATGTGGATAGATATGATTATGTTTATGGACATGGTTTAGGCTAATTATGATATATGTTGATATGATGTTATGGTTATGATTATGGTCATTGTGCTTAAGGTAAAACACATAAAGTAAGTTAAAGAACAACACCATATGTGAGAAAAAGAATATAATCAAAAGATAAATGTCTTAGTGAATATATCAACCAGTTATGATAGGATAAGAAGAGGGCTTGATGTTTATTCTTTGGCAAGGACTAAAATAAGACCAAAGTTAGATTGGCTTAAGGAACATAATCCCTTCAAATGCTTTGCATTAGCATTTGTTAGTTGTTCAAAAGGTGTCTTGATCACATTATGTCAAGTGAGCTCAAAATCCCTTGCTTATAGTGTGTAAAGGGAAGATGGATGAAAAAGGGAACCTTCTTATGAGACTAGCATGCCTCTTCTGGAGGTTACCAAAGAGTTAGTATAAACAAGTCTATGTCATATAAGGTATAGACTAATTGATGTGGGAAGTCTACTCATGAGATTTGATTACGAATTTCAAAATTATTTCTTATGAAAGCTAATTACAGATTTCAAAATTCTTTTGTTTTTTTTTTACTTGATAATGGGCCTTTTTCTTATTTGTTGTTACTTGGAGGGTTGGGGCAGCTGGTCGATGTGGGAAGCTTTAAATAAATTTATTACTTTGACAAATGCTTTACTCATCCATATTTATATGGATTGGTCTAAGTTTGTGTGCTTTGTTTAATGCCTTTTGATAACTATCCTTCAAGGGAGCATTCCACCTTACTTATAGCAATTTTGATATGTTTTTGGCAAATGTCCTTTAAGGGAGCAATCTATGAATGCTAGGGATGACCCATGATTGTTTTTGGTTATGAATTTACTTTTTATTTTTATTTTTATTGGCATAGAACTGATTATATAGGCTTAAAAGTTGACCTTTATGAAGGCAAAACTAAAAGCACAAGAAGGTTGATTAGGTATAAAGAGGTGCAGGTGACAACGATAATGGGAATCCATCTAGTAAAAGAGGCAAAAAGTACCATGAGAATCATGCCATGGGTAGACCTGTGGTACCCATTATTCAATATTAGGCCATGATTATGATGGATAATCACATGATTTAATTTTAATTGGTTGTACCTAAAATAGGGAGATTAATGTGGTTTGAAAGAAAGGGATGAGCTTAAGTTATACAAAAGGTTATCTTGATCCTTAAAAAAAGAAAGGATGCAGGTGTGATGTATTGAGGGGCTCAAGTTCTAGTCTACCTTCAAGATAAGATAACTGGTAAGCTCTTGATCCATACTTATGGGTTATAATATAAGGTCCAAGTCACTAGTAGAATTTGGCAAATTAATGACTACATGACTAAAACTTTTAGTTGAAACAACTAAAATTGTCTAAATTCTACTCATTTTTTGCAACTCACCTATAAATGAGTAAATAAATGACTAATTTGGTCATTGACTAAAAAATTATTTAGTCATACAAATAAAAATGACTAAATAGTTACACAAATATGAATTAGATTAAATTTTAAAAAAAATTATGGTGGGAGTGTATTGTACATGATTCATTATTCATTGAATATTTCCTCATTTCATTAGTTGGTAATTACCTTGGCACTAAGGTGTTTTGGGTTATAGAAGCTACTTGTATGGGTGATAAAGTTTGTTTGGAGAGGACTTGGAGACTTCTAAAAAGGTAGGCAAGGACTTTAGAGTTTGTTGTAAATAATTTGAAGTCAATGAGGCCCTTTGTAGTGAAGTTAGATTTGGGGATGCCCTCTACAGTGAATTTAGAGGTAATTTGAAACCTTCATTACATTAAACACAGAATCTATAGCTTTTTAATTGGCAACTTACAGTAGTTACATAGACAACTGAGTACAATAACCATACAATAAATTTAGGGTTTAGGGGACTATTTTTTCATTAGTTTCCCCTACACATTTTAGAGCATATGGGAATTGAACTTGTAGCTCAAGTGAAACACCACCTTCTTCTAGTCTTTGGAAGAATTTCATATCCTTAAAGCACACAGAAAAAACTACAAAATTGGCACTGGGGCTTTTATTTATGAATTCAACCCAAATGCCATTTCTTAATGCCTCCATAAAAGTTTGTTGAGCCAACTCTAGTTCATCACACTCAACATAAAGAACCCCAATGTTGTTTAATAATTCAATGGGTACTTCTTCTCTACTCTTTTTCAGAAGAGACTTTGTTGTCTTAAGAGAATCTAAGGCTACACTGGGGTTTGATGATATTAATATCTCACCCATATTGATAAATGCATGGGCATCACATGGATCTATGTGAGTTTCCTTTCTTAAAATTTCCAAAGCCTTCTATTGGTTCTCAAATTTGTAGTATTTAAAACCTTAAAAGGATGACAAGCTTTATGATTAGGTTATGCAACCAATTTGGCCAACTGATAGAATCAACCCAAGTGGTTAGGATTCTCTACACTTTAAGCTATGCTTTGCCTAGGTGGGTGTTACCTTATATTCATCAATGATTAATTACTCCTCAAATTTATTGATGACTTTAGAGTAGATTAAGGGATTTATGTAATTTTTTCAATTGAGTCATCCAATTCACCCTAATCCAAATTGGCATATGATTTGAATTAGATTTTTTTAAATTTTCTATTCTACTATTACTCCTACTCCTACACAATATAAAATTAAAATTAGAATTTTTGAATATGATACAAGGAAATGATTTTGGAATAGAATTGATCAGTGCCTTTATTAATAATTGGGTACTGGAGTCTGTTCACAGAAATATTTGTGTTTTCTATCTAACCACAACTCAAATTACCCAGCATAGGATTGTCTATGATTGGCATATATATTCAATATTATTATTACATGGCTCTTCTTAATTATCCAAATTGAATCCTCCAAGTTACAGTGATCTATTCAATGGAATTTAATCCCTACTTGAGGAAACCTAATTAGATAAACCACCCAAAAATAGAAAATGTGTTTTGAAGAACTAAACATATACTTCATATCTTAATTCAAATAACAAGGAGAGAAAAAAATGGAGACATATTCAACAAGAAATTGAGAATGAGATATATGGCACTAGAGAAATGTGGTTTGATTTTATTGATATATCTTTGAAGAGCAGGCCTTACAATGTCTTTTTCCAAAATCAAATTCCTAGAGAGCTTTCCCAAGGTCTTGGTTTCCTTATTATAGGGGTGAAGGAAGATACAATCTTTAGACCTTCCACATTCTAAAAAATGACTTTTCATACACCCACCCCTTAATATGACCTATTAAAACATATACTTTTTGACAAGTCTTAAAAATACCATCAAATATTTTTTGATTACATATTGAAAAGCATAAAAATAAGAAAAAGACAAAACAAGAGGACGTCCAATATTTTTTGGTGCCATGTTGATGCCATCTTGATGCTCATTGCTACTTTGCATACTTAGCCTACTTATTCTTTATTTATCAAATACTAATTCTCCCATTGGTACACTATGAAATCATTAGGCCACTTATATTCTTGGATCTAGAGCAGGTTGGCTTGGTGATCTTTCCATATTTTGTCTAGCAACACTTTGACATCAATGATGAACTTTACATATCCAAAATCCATAGAAATTACTCAATCCAAAATGAAACTGAAACTGAGAATATTTATGTTTTTAGATTTTTTCAAGAAATCAATGACTTGAGAAACCGTTTGACCATTTTCAATTTTCCATGCATCAAAACCTTTGATCTTTTTTATCCTCTATCAAAATGGAAGGAATAAACTGGTGTTTGAAGGTAGTAAAAGAATCAATCTTTTCTTGCATTTTTTGGTTCTCACCATTCACATACTAAAATTCATCCAAGATCATTTTCACTATCTTCTATGTTGGCTTGAGTGAGGGCAGAGCACCTGGATCTCTTTGTATAAATTTGCACAAGGTTAGAAATTTATGGTGTGTAGGTTGTCATTTCTTGTATATTGGATCCAAAATAGAAAGATTGACCTTCAATTGACCAATGTCCTAAGACAAGGAAGAATAACATTCATGCACATCTCCCAGCTTGTCAACAACCAATTTTACTCTATATTCCAAAATCTTCTCAAACACCTCAGGGATTTTCAATTTGACCTCATCCTTTGTCTTCTGATTTTGCTTTTTCAAATCTTCAATTTATTTCTCCAACTTCAACTTCAATGCATAAAACTGATCAACTAGGACTGTATTATCATTGTTATTTGTGGCACAGGAGCTTGGTATGACACAATTGCTTGGCTTTGAGAATCAACACCCTTCAACTGCTACTTTAGTTTGACATTTTCCAAATACAGCCTATTCACTTCATCATTCATCTCAATTTGAGTTTTTTCATAGTCAAGCAATCTTTGCTCCATTTCTTGACAGTAGCTTGTGTGGACATTGCAGAGTGCACAGTAAGGGTGGAGCTTCAAGAACTAATGTATCCTAAAAGGTTTTCACCATAACTATTCATCTCAACTCATGGACTACATCAAGAAATATTAGCTTTTTTGTGTTCTTCTATGTGGCCCATATTTCTAGAGTCTCTATCTTTGGGTTAAACCCACAACCATTAACACCATCCTCATAATCAAACTCAGAAACCATCATGCGGTCATCTTGATTTATCACTTGGTCTAACAAAAAAAATTTCTTCAATTCAAGGCTAGGGATAATCAGTATATTACTCTTCAAAACCATTTATCTAGCCTCATTAGGGCTGGCATTTATTTCATTAATTTTCAAATCCTTGAAATTATGTGTCATAATTTGATCATGTTGAGATTCATCAGCACCCATTTTATTTATTTCCAACTTTTCTTTAAAAAATTTCATCTTCATTTTGAGCCAAAAATATTTGAATTTTGGGGTATTGATGAAATAATTATCCTCAATGAACCTCATAGAAGCCAAAACCCTTTTATCTTCTTGTATTTCATGTTCACCTTGTGTCTATCCATTCTTACTTTTGATTTGTGTGCTTCTATTTCTTAACCAACAAGGGGTTGATCAACTTCCTCTTCCTCTCACATATGCCTCAAAATAATAGCCACCTCCTTAGAGTCACCAAATCCTTCAATAATTTCATATGGAACCAGTGGAGAAACATCATCAGTCTTTTGCCTTTTGGTAGGTGGTGAATCAGGAACAACTAGATCTTGCACTGACATTGCATCTAGACCAGGTTTTTGAATCATAACTTTTGTTGGATTTTTTATAGGGAGGTTGGTAACCTTTATAGGCTACTTCTTAGACTTTCCATATATTTTTTCAAAATTATCAATTATCAAATCTATTCTTTTCAAAGGGTCCTTCTCTTCAACCAAAAATCCTAAAAAATTAGGGTTTTGTTTTATTTTGTCATCCTCAATCTTATTCAAAATTTCCCATTTTCTTTTCTTATTATATACCTCTTGAAAAATGACACAATTTTTTATCACATCCTCATCAAAATCGATTAGATGGGATATCCCCATCCTGGTAAGGATGAATTGTCTAACAAAGTTCATGTGACCCTCTGGATCACAAACCCTTTCTATCCTTGATTTCAAAGAATATTTAGCCTTCAAATAGGCTTGCAACTCCTCCAAGGTATTTGCACCAATGTACCATTCACCAAACATAGTGAAATCTGGAAGAAATGTGCCCTTCTTTTTTTTTCATCACATCTTTCTCCATCCAGAGCATCTGCCACATGAATTCAAGAAAAGAAATTCTATTTGGCACAAATTTTGGAAACAAATGGGGTGGTTCAGTACACCCATATAATCTAATTATAGTATGGTTAAGTAATAAATACCAATCAACAAAGTTATGTTTGTGACCCTATTCTAGCCTATGAGCAAGAGGCCTCAACATTTCTTTGACCTCTTTGGTCAATCTAATAAAAAGGATACTAAGGGAATTCATTATTCTGACTGAGAAATCATCATGAAACAAAACATAGTTATAGTTCTGATAATGACTTTCCCATTTGTAACACCAACACTGTGTAGGCAATCTCTGTCTCTTTTGATCAATCATGCTCAATTCCATCTTGTTGGGCCAATTCATTCTATTCTGATACAAATTTAAATGACAAAACAAAGAATAATATTTGAACTCCATAGGTGTCTTGTTCTCCCTTATTTTCAAAAATCCATCATGTAATTTCTTCTCAATAAATGAAGCAAAATCATACTCAACATTAACCTTTGGGTTATGTATTCTCATGTCCATCATCATCATGCCAACTGTAATTCTATCTTGGGAATTATTTCCTAGCACTTGTCACAAAGAAAAATATGTCCTTTTGAAATACACAATAAATTCATCGACTAGAAAAGGCACAACTACAGTGGTTAGGATTGAAATCCTTTTATTGTTGGCCCCTTTCCTCATGTACATTGGCAACTCATCACTCCTATATGTATTTCTCAGACTGGTATATTATTTTTCACTCTTCTTCAATTCAAATTTTGTGAGGGATTGCTTGTTGAGCATAAAACAATCAATGATCACATTTCTATCCACAACCACTAATGGTGACTCATTTGGCAACCTGATAGTTTTAGTGGATGGATGATATTGCTATGCCAATATCTTGATCAAATCCACATCAATGAATACATTTGTCACCACAAGCTTAGCCAAATTCAAATTCCATGGGTTTATAACCCATCACTGTCCATCTTACTTTTGATAAAAATACCAAAAAAGGTTCCATCCTGAGATAGGGACTCTAGCATCCTAACACCCCTTTGCTAAATCCTTGAATAGTTTATTATACCCTTTGTCAACTGAATTTGGCAAAATTTCCAATAGTGAATATTGAAGGGACTGCTTCTTGTGAATAGGGGGTTCAGTGCTCTTACTTGTAGACTCGGATTTATTAGGTGCCATACTTTGATGCTTTTATGAACTAAGGTTTTTATAGTCATTTGCTCTACCAAACTAGTTGAAAACAAAGCACAAACTAAATACCAAATTTTGTAAAGAGAGTGATGAGGTAGACTTACCCAATTGGAATATGGTCAAAGTGTGCACATAGAGCTTGAACTCAACATATACAATCACCACTAAATTTTATTGAATGATAAAATACAAATAAATTCCAAATTTTATTCTACTATAGAGCTAGTCATTTTTCCATTACTCTGGTTCGTGCCATGAAATTGATAAATCTCAGCATTCAAGTCTTTCAAACATATACCATTGATTTGGTCTAATCTAATGGCTAGGTAGGCACTTCAATTATAGTAATCAATGATAACCACTACAGGGTGGCAATATAGTCATTTTAGCATTTAATACTTTACTTCATCACTGCAAGACCTATTTAGATCTATCACAGGATTGTGGGAGCTTCTTGATGGTTATACTACATCTTTCACCGCTTACCACCACCTCATGAGCCTTGATACACATCATCATGGGATGGAAAGATACATGTTACCCCTTCTACCTCATACCACGTTATCACCAACCTTTGATCTGACCATCGTGGGACCATGAGATCCTTTGGCATCCCTTTACTATTTATCGTATCATCACAAGCATTGGATTTGACATGTTGAAAAATAATGAAAGACTACTACATAGGCTAATGAGTTTGTTTCACAAAAACCATTTGATTGTTGTGATCAATCAGATTATAGGTGGATTGTCTAAATACACAATAAAATATTGTTCGTGTACACAAAAAAAACAATCTAATGATTATAACAAAACACTCCAAATCAAACTTAACTCTATTAATGAATGTGAATGATCACTCTAACACTTAGTTAGATGATACTAATGTGTTAAGGCTACTTCTTTACCTTTAACATCTTTTTTGACTACTTGACAAACATTTTTTTATATTGGTTTGTTTTTCTTTGAGTGCTTTATATTTCAACTCTTTCTATTTTTGGTTTTTTGGACAGTTATATCCATGTATTTCATCCCTATGGTATGCTTTTAGATGCATTTGATATTATCTAATTTCCTATTTTTGAATTTGAAATTATGATTTTTTCCTAAGGAAAAAAAAGATATATATCAACTAAAAAATTCAAAAAATAGAATTGTATCAAATAAGGTAATCTAATAATAGTATGCGGTGGAAGAATCTTGAGGGACCACCAAGGTCAACCTTGTCTTGTATGCTCATTGAATATTTGGAATGATGAAAATAGTTAGGTGGAAACAACATGGCACTTGGTTTAGCCCTTACTGCGATACCACCATTTATCTTCTTGTCCACCGTGAGGCTGTGGTGAACCTTTACTGTTTTCTCTTACTGCATCACTGTAGGTCAACATTTTATTTATTGTGAGGTTATGGTGAAATATTATATGCTACTCAAACTCTTTATACCAACCCGCTAATTATTTTTGAGACCTCCATGGGGCCATGGTAATCAGTCTCTATATACCACAACACTGCAAGTAAAGTTCTTACATGCTACAGGGAAGTGATAATTGTCTTTTCACTTCCTTTGGTTCTCGCACACCTGCTAAAGCTATTTAAATGTACTATGGGGCTGCGGTAAGAGACAAAAAACACATCAATGATCAAAATACAAATGTATTTCACATGGACATGATATGGGATGCTTATGAATGACTCATGGAATAATTGTAAAAGGAATATAGACTTGTAAGATGAATTTTATGAATTTTGGAAAAAATGCCTCAAAGAAATGTGGTCTCATAGTTATGGAATGCCATGACGAATTCCATGACAAGTTAATTGTTATGGATTGTCATGGCATTCCATCACCATGAGACCACATTTCTTTGAGGTATTTTTTCAACCAGTTTATTGCCTTGTCTATGCTATTGCTTACTATTATGTTTTGATATATTTTTTCCAAGCATCCACAGCTTGTTTGAAACCACTTGTTTTAGGATTTTACCCATAGCAACAAGGCAGTGACCTATTTTCTAAAATTATTTGGTAGACATGTATGAAAAATGTGGTAGCATAGACAAGGCAGTGAATTATTTGAAAAAATGCCTCAAAGAAATATGGTCTCATGGAATGCCATGACAAGCAAATGTAATTGGTAGTTGCTTATATTTATTTGTTATGCAATGTGAAATAGTTACATAACTATTTAGGTTGACTTTGTAAAAACTATATTTTAATTGAAATTTTGTCATCTATCAGCATCTAGTTATTAGTTATGCAATGTGAAGTATTGCTTTGAGTTTGAAAGATGTGCAATGTAATCAGCAATTTGAATATAAACTACAAAAATCTATATTTTATAATTCATTATTTAAACTCTCTATTTTATTTTCTCTCTATAACTCTATTTCTATGGAAATTCCATTCAATTAAAAAAAATAGTTTTTGTCTCTTAGTCTATAATTTTTTACATTTTTTTAAAAAATTAATTTTTCCTGATATTTTCAAAAAATCTTGAACTTTTGGTTTGTCAAAATTTTCCCCAAAATATTTTTGTTGCTATGTGTAGAACATTATATATATATATATATATATATATATATATATATATATATATATATATATATATATATATATATATATATATATATATATATATATATATATATATATATATATAAGGTTGACTACGGATCAATACCATGCATTTGATGAAAGAGTAGCCAATGAGAGGGACATGGACAAATATCAATCTCCATGTAATGATTGTCTGGAAAGGTGAGAAAAATAAATATGATTTATCAATATATGATAAGATATGGGCATAGTAATATAAGCCCTTGGGATTACAATTATTATGAAGATATGATAGAATTGCAAAGTGTGAGAGATGAAGAGGGGAAAAACATATATGAAGTGGCACCAAACATAGATGAAGAGGCAGCAATGTTGGACAAAGGGTTTAAAGTTGATAGAATGTTGAATGAGGGTCTAAAAAATGATTGGGCCAATTTGATGGAGGATGATTTAAATCTTGTGTATGATAATTTTAAGTTAAGTTGTTTGAAAAAAATCCTTCAAATTCTTAACTTGCAAGTGGTGTTTGGTTGGACCAATGAGAGTGTAGATTAGTTATTGGCATTATTAAGTTCATTGTTACCACCTGACTCCACATTGCCAAAAAAATGAAGTCAATGTAAAAATAAAATCACTAAGCTAGGATTAGGGTATGAAAACATCCACACATGTGTGAATGGTTGTGTATTATTTCACAATAATCTTGCAAGTGAGAGTGAATGTCCCAAATGTCATGAAGCAAGGTATAGACAAGGGTTGAAATTAGTTGTGGTTCTTAGAAAGGTTCTTTGCTACTTTTTGATAATCCCATGATTACTTTGAATGTATAGGTATAGAGACATTACTGAACTTATGCAATGGCATGGCCAAAATAAGAGCACTAATGAAAAATAAATACATGTGCCTGATTCTAAGATGTGGATGGAATTTGATAATAGATGGCCTAATTTTTCTCAAGATCCTCGTAATATAAGGTTGGGTTTGGATCTAGATGGGGTTAACCTATTCTTAGATCAAATTACTAAATGGTCAACTTAGCCAGTGTTTTTAATAAATTATAACTTTCCTCCATGGTTAGCAACTAAACCATTTTTCTTAATGCTATCATTGATTATACCAAGAAAGAAAAGTGTGACTTTAGATACAATTGATGCTTATCTAGAGCCATCATATGATGAACTAATGGAATTGTGGAAATAAATTTAAGTAATTCAATCTTTAAGGGATGGTCATTCAATCAAATTCACTTTAAGAGCTTCTTTATTGTTTATGATTCATGATCTTTCTATATATGACACATTACCTGGTCTCAGTGTTCATGGATACCATAGATGTCATGCTTAAAACTTTAAGGATTTTATGAGGAACTCAAGAAGTTTACGTAATTGTATTTATTGTGAACATCATGCTTACCTTAAAATAGATAATCCATATCATTGACAAAAAACATGTTTCAATGGTCAAAAAGAGAATCATGAAGCACCATTGCTAATAATGGGTGATTACATTATTAAGAATGGACAAAAAAGAATGTCATTTATTGAAAATGATGGTATTACTAGTATTAGATATGATTCATGTAATGAAAGTGGTGTAAAATGGTTGTGCATATTCTATAAGTTGTCATACTTTAAGGATATAGCCATTAGGCATACTATTGAATTTATGCATATTGATAAAAATATAGCCTATGCTATTATAGAAAATCTTTTTGGTGTTTTTGATACTATTTCATCATGTGAAGACTTTAGATAACTAAAGATTTATCAAAATATTTGCGTTGAAAAATGTGATGATGAAAAATATAGAAAACCTAGTGTTCCTTATGTCTGGATAAAGGAACAATGTGCACAATTTTTACAATTGATGTCTCAAACTCGCTTTCCCACTGGATATGTAAGTAGTAGTATTAGAAGCCAAATTGACATTAATGGCTTAAGAGGCCTCAAGAACCATGACTATCATGTCATAATTGAGAATATTTTACCTATTGTGGTAAATATATCAAGTTTGGAAAAAGGGCCAAGATTGGCAATTATAAGGTTGGGCCTAATATTAAAGAGAATGAGTTTACATTTATTACATCTTTCAAACTTTGATAGTTTGAGGGAGGAAGTTGTTGAAGTCCTTTGTCTATTATAACAATAATTTCCACCAAGAATATTTAACATTTCTATGCATCTTTTGATACATATAGAATATGAACTAGAGTATTGTGGCCCAATAAGAACAAGATGGATGTATCCTTTAGAATGATATATGAAGGTTTTGAAAAAAATTGTTTGTATTAGGGAAAAACTGGAAGGCAACATATCTGAGGGATATTCAATGCAAGAGGCCATGGGATTTTGCACATAATTTATGAAGGATTTTAAGAATGTAAATGTATGGTATGATGATGAAGATGAGAGAGTTGTGGTGAAGTATAATAAGGCAATGAATGTCACTTCAAGCTATCACATCAAGAAAGATGTGTGATACATGCCTATATTCTTCAAAACACATGTTCATTCGATAAGTGGCATAGGTAAAAAAAATTACACAATAATTTATTTACTTAATTACATTTACACATTTATATTATTAATCTTACTATTTATACATTAATATTCTATGTAGAAAATATGAAGAAGATAATCAGGCTTGGATGCAACATCGACCTCAAAAGCGTAGACATCATGATTTGATTAGAGGTGATTCTTTTCCAAAATTTGAAGAATGGATTGCTAATATAGTCAGTGATGCAAAATAAGAAGGCTAAGATATAACAACAAAGTAAAGTGAGATTTCAAAATCTCCACATTTATAGGCTGTGTTTTAGTGGAATGTGGGCCTATGGTAGTCATTCAAGAGTGGAAGAAAAAGACAAAGGAAACACAAATTGTGATTATGTTATTAGTGCTGAATTTCTTCATGAAAATGAGAAGAAATTTTATGTTGGATTCATCTAAGAAATTATTTAAGTGGTTTTTTGTGAAAATATTCCAATATTATTAAAATGTAAGTGGATCTGACCATCTATAGTATAATTTGACGAGTATGGATTTCTACGTGTAAATACAAGAAAATTTTTATCAGAGAGAGATGAGCCATATGTTTCCCCTATTAAAATGAACCAATCATTTATAATTTATGATGTAAGAAGCCCAAGATGGTCATATGTCATTCAAACAGAGTCTCATTCCAAATGAAAATTCATGGAAGTTGTCGATATAATACATGATTGGTAATATGTTAATTTACAAGAAACATTCAAAGAAGTGGATGAAGATTATGATGGAGTGTTTGAAGAAGATATTTTGATTACCAATAAATATATTGGGAGAGAGAATGTATTGCATGTCATAGATGAGGATTAGGAATAAAATCAAGTAGATGCAGATAGGAGTGATCAAGATTCATAAGTGTCAATATCTATTTGAAACAAGGGATATTCATATTGATAGTCTGATACCTATAATTGTAAACATCTTCTTGGTTTTTAACTACAAATTCTTTTTAATCTATAAATCTAATTCTATTTTTTAAGTTTTCATTTTAACTTATGAATTCAGTAAAGTTTTACTGATTCAAGTCGTTGATTTATACATTATTATTTATTTAGACTTCAATAAATGAGGAAAAGCACTCTAAGGCACAAATTAGTTGATGATAGTGATCATAATATTAAAATTTCATTGACATATTATGAGTGCTTTCATAGAGAAAAGGTGGCCAAGAATAATGAATATTTATCGTGTCTTGGTTTGATAAACAGGGATGTTGTAAATCCACTAAGTAGTATATTATTTGTTGAATAGTGTTTAATAAAATTTTATAGGAAAGAGATTTATGTATATAAGACATAATATTCTTTTTTTTTGTTTTATAGGCAAGAAAAAGAGTGCAAAAAAAATGTAGATAAAAAATAAAAGGAAAGAAAAGATATAGTTCTGTCATCTCATAAAAGCCAATGCATTTGTGATTCAACAAATGTAGTTGGTGAAAACAATAGTTATGATGATGTGCATCCTGATATAACATATGGTGATGTGCAGACTAATATAGTACATGGTGATGTGTAGCTTGATATGGTGCATAGTGATGTGTATCCTGATATAGCACATGGTGATGTACAATGTTGTGATGATCTCTTAGCACAAAGTCTAAGAGAGATTATTGAAAAAAATCAAATCAAAGGAAAAACAGGTCTGTAGATGATTTATTAAACATTAAAAAAATGTGTTTGAAGTGAAATCTATGGAAACAGTACTGATCTACCTACTCATGCCACACCTGATGTGGCCAAAGAACATGAAGTTCTAGTTAATGAAAGTCATGAAGAGAGACCACTTGCATCTGCTATGCTTCAGAGTGCACCTATTACATCTAGAACTTTTGATGGAACTAGTGGATCAACCAAAAATATTAGTAGTGGTTTAATAGAAGACGTGTCTACTTTTTTCAAAAGAAAAATATTGAATCAAGATTTTTATAGATCTATAGAGAGGAATGCAAAAGAAAGAAAATTAGAAGGTAAGAATCCATTCTTGGTTGAGGTATTGAGAGATGGTGAACCCATTGGGCCAAATGCTACAAAGTGGGCCTCTGAGTTAGGTGTTAGATGTAGGGCCCATTTAGATATTTGCAAATCAAGTTTTGTAGAGCAATATCCATGAACTATGGAAAATTTTACACAAAAAAAGGAAAATGATTTTGAGATTACTAGTGGACAAATATCTAGAAAATATTACAAGCAAAAGATGAGAATTTTGATGAATAATTTTAGATACAATTACAAAAAAACAATCATGGAGGGAAAAGAGAGGTTAGACTCCACTCTATCTCCCAAACAGTAGGAGGCATTAAAATAAATTATGCATTATGAAGAATATTTAGCTAAGAGTAAAAAAGGCAAGAGAGCAAGAGATAATGTGAGGGCTAGATATATATTTGGTCGAGGTGGGTTGTAGGCCAAAATGGACAAATTTATAGTAAGTGTATGGATTTTTGGTTTAATTTATTTTGATTTTTTTATTGAACTGACTATATGTTGAAATTGACATTGTATTTAGGTGGAAAATAGTAATAGAGAAGTAGGTGCAAAAGATATTTTCAATTATATGGCAAGACTAGATCGACCTAGTAAATCTAAGAGCGAGATGAAGTGGAAATATAGTTCATCAATAGAGATTTCATAGCCATCTATTAAATGCCTAGTAGGATCCTCTCTAGATCATGTCAACTCAAATGAAGGGTACCAATAGGTAATGATTTGCATATTCAGTCTCACTCAACAAGTTTCATAGTTGGTTTCCTCTGTTAACCCTATAATTTCTACATGGAATGAGTATAAATCCATGGATTCAACTGAGGTAAGAGGCTCTATTGATCTCATTTCTTCTTGTTTGGAAATTATGTATACAAATGCATCGTAATATGTATATTATTGAAATATGAGTGTAGGAGAATCCAACCCAATTTATTTATTGTTGGAGTGATCCAAAAAATGTTATTTTGGATAAATTTATAGCTTGCATTCTTTACTTGACTATTGAATGCTTTGTATATTTTTTTGCATGATGGTTAAACCACATGTAGAGAAATTTTATCAAAGCAGCAAGAAAACAAAAATGTCTTCATGATGTCAACAGAGGTACTAATATTGATAGTGATCATGATGAACTGGACAAGAATGTGCAGCATAATCAGCATAGTTGTGTTGAATTAGTTGAGGTAATATAATAGTTGTCAGTTATCTATCCCAATGTTTTATCATTCTTCATGCTTAAAATGTTCTTTTAAATTAATAGAGTTTAATTTATTGTTAATTATTTCCAAAATACTTGCTTCAATATTGTTTTGGAGGTATTTGAGACTCATTTCCTTGTCTTGGAACAATCTTCTATTCCATTCCTTCCAAAGTTCCCAAATTAGAATTGTGGGACTTATCAACCATAAATAATGATAAGTAGAATGTCTTTTGATATTTGGCTAGTATTGAAACAAAGTCATTATATCATTAGGAAGGGCACTCTTCCATCCTAGCTTTGTGCATAACCACCTCAAGCATTCAAAAGAGAATTGATAGCCAAAATATTTTCCCTTTGACTCACTTCAACTTTTCCATATCCTAAATTTCTATCAAACCTTATGAATCCCCTTTCCTCAGGTCATCATTTTCTTCCTAAAAACCCCATAATTGGTTCAAATTTCCTCTGCAACTCTTTAAGTGACCATTACCCCACTCCATTTTTATAATATAATGTGTATTATTTTTTTTGTAAACATTTATTGATAAACTCCAAGAAGGGGATAAAGTCCAAGTGTTGGATCTATTTAATGGTGTTGTTGTGGGCATTGGGTAGATTCACTCACTATCTATTGTACATGGAGTCAAATTGAAAGGAACAGGAGATGCAAATGTAAATATTTCAAAGGTTAAAAGTAACACACCTCTTGCTTATGAAGGCAAAATAGATGGATCTATCCATCTGAAAGAGAAAGAAGGGAACTTCACACAATGACCACTAAAATATTTGAAAAAAATGACATAGTTGATATTTATCATGTACTAACTGTTAGACAACTTGGCCCAATACTTTATTCTCAGTCATAGCACTGAGAAACACACTTTGTATTAACACATTTTTCAAAGCAAAGACACATATTTTTGTCTTATATCTACTGTAAGAACACCTTTTCTCTATAAAATTTTAGTATTTTGCCTTCTTAATAGTTGTTTCAATATGTGAAAATGAATGACTGATTATGATTTTTTGTGTTTTATGTCATATGTTTTTAAGTCTCATCATTATGTCATATGTTTGGTGGCACCTGTATCTAATACCCAAATATTTATTAATTCATCTTGAGTTTCAAATTAGAGTAAATTATATTCCATGATGTTTTAAATGTTGATTCATGAGAAATATTGATGGATTCATCATAGTCATGCTCTACATATTGAGCAGAATAATATTTATGCATTTTATGTGGTTTGTGAATAAACTTAAGGATCACTACCATACAACATGGGCCATTTAAAAGTCTCATGGCCACATGAATCTAGGACTATTTTTAGTGCCATAATTAGAGGTGACTAATTAGTTTCTAGCATAATTGGAGCTACTTTTCTTGTGTTTAATATTAAGGTACTCTTATTACTTAATTAGAGGTGACTTAAGCAATTTTTAGCCTGATTGGAATTACCTTTCTTATACTTAATATTATGACTTAAATTTTTTCATACTCTTGTCATCTATAAATTAATGAAGAAGTTAATGGAGTCTTAATTAGTATGGTATCTGAAAAATCTAAAATAGGAGTTTAGAATTTGACATCTCTCCATATTTTTTAGATAGATGTATTTAAAATATCTGTACTACTACTACTTATGCATCCAATAGAAGATAAAAAGATACCTCTGATTATAGAATGTAACAAGTAAAATAGTGTAATAGGTGTCTGTAATCATCATTTGTAATCCATATCGAAGGTTTTCTAAATTCTTCTTTCAAGAAGTGAGCATTTACAATTACATCGATTATATGTTTTTGATATTATAATTCTGCAAAGAGGGTGCAAATCCCAAGTACAAAAATCCCAAGGGGCAAAAAAATAGGGTTAAAGGTCACTAACAGTAAAAAAATAGCAAATAGATAAAAGCAAAATAGGAAACAACAAATAGACTAGGGATTAACAATAACAGACACATTAGTTTTTTATCAAATCTTTCATATCTTCTTTGATGAACTTAAGAAGGTCCTCCATGTTAGAAAATTTTCCTTTTATATCTTTATCTTCTTTCAAGAGGTCTTATAGAATCAATAGGGAAGAAGCCACACGGTGGAAAAATTTCAAGTAAACAGTGGTTAACACCTTCATTTTATTCTGAAGGGAGCACAAACCCTTCTTCACTTCCTTCAACTCCCTTTCAATATAGCTCTCCTCTTCACTGGTATCCATGAAATCCTCCTTTTTATAATCATAAGTGGAGTCATTTATCTTCTTAAAATAATTGGTTCCCTCCTCCAATTATAGATCAGGATTGGGTTTATCTTTTAATTTGCCTGCTTCATCCCCCAGATATGAGGTAGAGGGATCATCCATAATCTTTACCAACAAAATTTTTCCCCCTACTAGTCTCAACGAAAGAAGGGTCTGGGTTTTTTTTTAGGGAATTTTTTATAGACTTAACAAACATCTCTAGGGATGACATGAGGAAGAAGGGGAAGTTAACCAACACCTTGTGAAAAAAGTGATTCAAAAGAGTGAAATGGTAATGATAAAATCACTTAAAATGACCTTCAAGGTTAAAATATTTCATGATGGTGAAGCATACCTTATCCCATGGGTTAAACAAGATCTCTCTATCAAAGCCTTTACCGATGCTTCTCCTTCAATGAACAATTTTTTCAACCCCTTCGGGTCTTGAACTTTGGTGAGTTTTTTCAATCTTCTACCCTCATAACATAAATTCATGGCCTTAACAATTGACTCCTCACTAACAACAAACTCTATACCTCCAACCTAAACTTTATGGTCACCATCCTAGCTTAAAGCAAACTGAATGGAGATGTTCTCATCATATCCATTCAAAAATTCAAGAAAATTAGAAATTCCACCTTCATAACATATACTCTATAGCATAACATCCACTTTGGTTCCGTCACATGATAATAGCTTAGTTCTAACTTTTTCTCCTCCCATGATTGAAAGCTTCATCGAATTATTGAATGGCTAAAAAGGGACCCAAACCAAAGTGAACCACCACCAAGGATTAAAAAAGATTGAATCAAAAAAATTGGAAGCTTTCTAAGCCCACACCAATCTTTGGTAAAATGTAGGCTGATCCTATAATGATTTCACATGTGAAAGATCTTGCCAATATTTGTCATGCGAGAACATGCCTTAAAGGATTGAGGCTACCTCATGTGATATTGATTTTTTCCAATGTATAAATACTCATAACAAATGTGATCAAGACAAAATGATGACCAATGAAATCAATGAATAAAAATGACTAAATATACTATCAAATTGATCAAAATGATGATTAAAATTAATGACTAAATACACTACCAATAGACAAAAATTAGTGAATAAAAATGACTAAATAAGTGACCAGATTACAAAAATCAATGACTAAATTAATGACTAAATATACTACCAAATTGATCAATCAAAACAACCAATAAATGATAAAAATAGTTTATTCATCAATTTGGTTGCATTATAAATTACTGGAAATAAACTACTAATGGTCACATGATCATGTTTGGTCATTTATATACAATTTTTAGTAGCTTTTAAAATCATATATTGTTGTTTTTGTACTAGTGAGTCAATTAAAATCAAACTTGCCATGCTTACTTTTCTCCATATTGGTGACATGTTGATTTTCCTTTAAGATGAGGTCTCTGATGTTGAATTCTCACACTTTAAGGTGTTTTTTATAGGCACATTTGATTTTATCTTGATAGACATGAATATGGGTGAGGGTGGATAAATGATGTTCATCAAATAGCTCAAGTTGGGCTAAAATGGTGTTGATGATAATCATCTTCAGAAATTAGATCTTACAAAGATATGTAAAGAAAAAGAATTTGGACCTCAAGAGGTAAGATGACCTCTACTCTAAATACAAGGGAAAATGGTATAGCACTCACAGGGGTTATAATTCTAGTATGATATGCCCATAAGGTGAAGGGGATGTGCACATACCAATCCTGACTAGATGCAGTGACCATTTTAGTGAGTATGTTGTTAAGAGTTTTGTTAGAGGCTTCTGCCTATCCATTCACTTGAGGGTGATAGTGTGATGAGAAACTTAACTTTATATCGAATGCATCATAAAGACCTTGGACTTAATTATTTTTAAAGTATTTTCCATTGTTGGTGATGATTTTGTGAGGAACATTGAAATAATAGATGATGTGATGGTTGATAAAGTTGACAATATTTTCTACTTTGGTTAGGATAAGAAGAATAGCCTCTACCCATTTGGTAAAATAATCAGTCATAGTAATGATAGAATGGTGTTTCTATGAGGAATGGGGGTTAATTTCACTAATAAGGTCCATACCCCATTGTGAGAAGGACCAGAAATTAGTGGATACATGAAGGCTATGGCTAGGTGCATGATGTAAATTGGCATGTTATTGACATTTGACACATTTTTTCACATAATCACAACAATCTTGGTTAAGGGTATGCTAGTAATATCCAAGGTGAAGGATGAATTTAGTGATGGCTAGGCCACTAAAGTGTCCCCCACAAATCCCATCATGTATTTCTATGATAGCATGAGAGGCTCCGTGACTACATAAGTAGTGGAAGAGGAGACCATCAAATCCACATTTATAAAGAATTCCCCCCATAATGGTATAACGTGAGGTACTTTGGATTAATTCTCTCTGAGCATTCCTAAAAAGACCAAAAATAATGATAACAAGGTTAAGATAGTCAAAGGTCTGTTGATACCAAAGATCGGGTTGGGTCTCCTCCACACTGAAGATGGTGGGAGAATATATTTTGATGTAAGAAGGTTGGGTAAGTCTATGGATAATGACAGATAACTTAGATTCATAAGGTGTAGATGGAATCTGAGAAGCAAGGGAATCCATGGTGTTGGTAATATTATTGGTAGATCATGGGGTAGATTGGATATGATAGTGTTCAAATGATGTTAAGAGTTCATCAACTAGTTTCTTGTACTATTTAAAAACATCATTCTTACACTGGTAAGAGCCATTTATTTTATTGACCACTAGTTTGGAGTCACCAAATATGTTAATTATTTTGACTCCCAAGGCTAACGTAGTTTGAGGGTCTATCACTAGGTATTTTTACTCATCCATATTATTGGTGCATTCAAAATATAGCTTGAAAGATAAAGGCAGAGGTTCACATTGAAGGGGAATAAAGATAATTTTGGATCCCTCACCACATTGACACTTTGATCTATCAAAGAACATGGTCACTTGATAGGTGAAGTTTGCCTGAGAGAGGGTCACAATAGACTCATCTAGAAACTCAAGAAGAGGAGGTCGATTGTCTGTTAATGGTGATTCATCCAATTGGTCAGTAATGACTTTCCCTTTAATTGAATTTTGTTAGAGAAACTCAAGGTCAAACTTAGCTAAAAGCATGATCCACTTGGCCATACATTGGTTTTGGTATGGTTTGGATTACATATACTTGAGTGGGTTAGTATTGATTGACATAAGTCTTATGGTTAATAAGGTAGTGGAAAAGTTTGGTGGCCATAAAGACTAAAGCTAAGAAAATTTTCTCAGTATGTGTGTACTAAGTCTCATATTCTACAAGCATGTGATTGATGTAGTAGATGGATTTCTCTTTGTGTTTTTCATCTTGATGAGCAAACATTTCCCCTAAGGAGTGGCCGATCATAGAGATATAAAGGTAAAAAGGTTGAACATCTTTGGGAGGGGTGAGGATAGGTGGAGACAAAAGGTACTTTTTGAGTGATTCAAAGGCCTTTTGACAGTCATCGTTCCACTTAAAAGAAACATCCTTCTTCATAAGGTGGTGTAAGGTTTGGCATCAATCTAAGAGCTAAGAGATAAAGTGAAAAATGGATTAGAGCTTTGTTAAAATATATAAATATAATAATCACAAATCTAGAAGAGATTTAATGTGTAAAGCATAACATAATAAGCCCAGATCAATAAAACACAATACAAGTATTTATCTTGGAAAAAATCTCAAAAAGGTAAAAAATCTAGTAAAGTGATATTCAATATTGAGAAATAATAATAACCTCAATACATTAAATCTTCTTCATCTCACTCCTCAAATAAATTATTCACAAGTTTATCTTAGACAAGTATTTACCATACACAGGAATACTTGAATATTTTTGTGATCAAGAGATATTTTACAATAGGGGTAAAACTTTATTTATAATGATTCACAAGGGGATGTGACCATTTTGAAAATAAAAAGTCCATCCACACTGATAAATCTAATTAAAAAACATTTGATAAATATTAAATAACTATAATAAGATTATTTATTTTCCCAAAGTTTACACCTTGAGTAAATAAATAATATATTATTATTTATTTAATTAGTTATCAATGTAAGCCAAGGGTTAATAGTAACCACTTAGACATTAATTATTCTAACACTCCCCCTTAATTCTAAGCGAGGATAAAATCCATAGTCACTATAAAAGAATTATACTATGTACAAAATTTGAAGAATTTAAAAATCTTCATCATGTCAAAAGTCACCTTTTGAAACAAAAAGAATTATAATCTATAAACTACTTGAAAGTAAGTTTAGGCTAGCATAATTTTGAGATTACGTCTCACTATTTATCATGAATAATCACTAAGAAAATTTGGAGCCTTTTATAACATAAAAACCTCCATTACAAATTATGCTTTTAAATGTATTGGGGTACACAAGTAAAACTTCCACATGAAGTTTACTTAAATCAAATAATTTTTACATGAAGTTTTTATAATGCTTTAAAAATGATACTTATATAAAATAATAAGAAACACATGGCCATTAGGAAGTCTCATTATCATGCACACTCCCCCTTAATGGCAAGTCGAAGAGGCCAAAGTTTTGCATGAAATTGATAAAATTTGGTAGCACCAAGTGGTTTTGTGAAGATATCTGTCACTTGTTCATCTGTAGGATAGAACTATAGATTAATATCACCATTAAGAAATTTTTCTCAGATAAAATGCACATAAACTTCAATATGTTTAGTTCTTTAGTGTTGCACTAGATTTTTTTCTAAAGCTATACAGCTTTGGTTATCACAATGAAGGATGGTACTCTGAGAAACATCCAAATGAAGTTCTCTTAATAGCCTTCATAACCACATGAATTCTTTAGCAACTTCCACATCACTTATATACTCTAATTTTATAAAAGATAAAGAGACAATAGGTTGTTTCTTGTTTATCTAAGTGATATCACCTACACCAAACTTAAACACATATCTAGAAGGAGATTTATGATCTAAAGTACCACCAACATGGTCAGCATCACAATAACCATATAATTTAACATTATCAATAGAAGAATAAAATAAACCATAATTAATTATTCCTTTGATATAATGAAGAATACATTTATCTAATTTCTAATGATCCAAATAAGTATCTTATATAAATCTAGAAGCAATACTAACAACATATGAAATATTTAGCCTGGTAGTGGTTAAATAAATCAAAATTCCAATAAGTTATCTATACAAAGTAGGGTTAAATTTTTTACATGTAGATTTAGGATCAAGTTTAATACCAACTTCAATAGGAGTAGTGGTAGGTTTACAATAAAACATGTTAAACTTAACAAAAAGATTATGTGCATACTGAGATTGTGATACAATAATTGAATTTTTATCTTGAAATATAGTGTCATTCCTAAAAAATGATGTAAAATGCTTAAATCAGTCATTTCAAATATTTGACTTAGTTTATCCTTATATGTATGAATTAAACTAGTTAGATCACCAATAATCAATAAATTATCAATATATTATAATACAATTAGAATCAAATAACCATTTTCAACTTTAACAAAGGGATCATTATCTGAATAGCAATTAAAAAAATTCAATTCTTTGAAAAAACAAGTAATCTTAGAATACCAAGATCGAGGAACTTTTTTTAGATCATATAAAGATTTATTTAATTTATATACATAATATTCTTTGTTAGGGCTAGTGAAACCTTTAGGCTGAGTCATGTAGATTTTTTCCTCTAAGTCACCATTTAAAAATACATTTTTGACATCCATTTGGTGGATAACCCAACCACTTTGATCTTCAAGTGCAATAAGAAGTCTAACAGTACTCATTTTTTGTTATAGGAGAAAAGATTTCAATATAGTCAATCTTGAGTTTTTGAGTAAACCCATGAGCAACTAATCTAACTTTAAACTTGTCAATTTTACCAATTGAATTATATTTAATCTTATAAAGCCATGTATAACTAACAATATTCCTTTTAGGTGGAGGAGGGACTAGATCATAAGTCTGATTTTTAATTAAGGCATTGAATTTAGTTTGCATAACAACATTCTATCTATCATATTATATGGTTTCCTAAAAAAATTGAGGTTCACATTCATACATAGTCATTAATATATGATAAAAATGTTGAATTCTAATTAATTTATCAATATTATCAACATTAGAAGATTAAATTAGAGATTCTGTCCATTAATGTATTTTAGATTGAACATGAAACTTAGGGGGTTCCTCAGACTCTAAGTTATCCATAACTGGATAAAATTCCTCAATGGCATCCGTTTCATCACAAAGAGAAACATAAGAGTCAAGTTCTTCAATATAAGAACACTAAAGAGGATCCATAAATAGCTCACAAAATGATTTTTCAAGAATAATAACATTCATATTCTCAATGATCTAACATTTAGAGGGATCATATACTCCTAAACCTTTAGTCTTATCTCTATATCCTACAAAAATGCAAGAATAGGAAGTGGGTTCAAGCTTCTTCCTTTTAACTTTAGGGACAAAGATAGAAGCAAGATTGCCAAAAATCTTAAGATGAGCCAAACTAGGTTTCTTCTTAATCCACATTTATAAAGGGGTAGAAAGATGAAAGGATTTAGTAGGGACACTATTCAGAATATGAACAACAGTGTTCATAGATTTGGCTCATAAAAACTTAAGAATATTTACAAATTGCAATATTTTTCTAGCCATTTCTATGATGGTGCGGTTTTTCCTTTTAGCAATACCATTTTGTTGAGGGGAATAAGGAGTTGTTAATTTCATTTTATTACTACAACTAATGAAAAAAGAATCAAACTCTTTACTAACATATTCACCACTATTATTACTTTTTAATCTCTTAATAGATAAATTAGATGCATTTTCAACATAATCTTTAAATTCTTTAAATTAAAAAAAAACATCATATTTCTTTTTAATGAAATAAGACCAAATCATTTTAGTATAATCATCAATAAATGTAACATTATATAATGAACCATTAAGATAAGTAACTTTCAAAGGACCTACAACATCATTATGAATTAATTCTAAAATATGTGAAGAATTCATGTCATGATTCTTGTGAAAGGGGTTAGTATGTTGCTTACCACGTAAGCAACCTCACAAGTTTCATGATGAGAGGGATAGAAAGAAGTCCAATAACAAAATTATTTGCAGGCATATCATGTAAACTTTTAAAATTAATATGTCCTAATAATTCATGTCATAACTGAGATTCATTCTTATTATGTGATGAAAATAAACATGCAGTAGAAGGAGAGAAGATATATAAACCATTCTATTGAATACCTATTGGAAATATTGTCATTGATGTCAAAGGTCTAGCATATTTGGTGATAAAGGCCCCATTGCATTTAATGATGTTTGTAATAGTTATATCTTGGATAATGTGTGTTAATATTTATTTAATATTAATGAATATATTTTTGGTTGCATATGAGACAAAATAAGGGCCCATGGAGAAGTCAAAGAGTCATGAGGTAAAGACTAAAGAAGAATGGGACGCATTTTCCCATGAAGAGTCATCGTGGGGAATTCCAAGAGTCACCAAGTGAAGACAAAAGAGGAAGGCCACAATTTCTCATGAAGGGACACTTTGAGGAATATGAAAAGTCACCAAGGTAAAGATAAAAGAGGGAAGGATGCTTTTGCTTATGAAGGGTCACCACATGAATTTTCAAAGGCAAGGATATGAAGGGTCATACAAGTTTGGTGAAATTTTCCATGAGGATTGAAGGGTCAAAAAGGGGGAAGGCCAAAGGTCATTTGGAAAGCTATAAATAAAGGCTTTAGAAGCCATTTGTAAGCTAGGAGTAAGAGTTTTGATTTGATATTTTAATATCTAGCTTAGAAGAGCATTGTGAGAGATGAATATGATTTGTATTTTTTATATCTAGCTTAGAAGAGCAAAGGTGAGAGAGGAAAGAGATATTGTAATGAACTATCATTTGTTGAGATAGAAACATTGAGAGATAGTTGTGTGCTATACAGAAAGGGGTTGGTGCTCCTGTGGGTTGGTGCTCATGAATTGTTACTTTGTTGGTGCTCAACAAAGGGGTTGGTGCTTCTATGGGTTGGTGTTCATGAATTATTGTTGTGTTGGTGCTCAGCAAAGGGGTTGGTGCTCCTATGGGTTGGTGCTCATGATTTTTTGTTGTGTTAGTGCTCAACAAAGGGGTTGGTGCTCATGAATTGTTGTGTTGGTGCTCAGCAAAGGGGTTGGTGCTCCTATGGGTTGGTGCTCACAAACTGTTGCTATGTTGGTGCTTAGCAAAGGGGTTGGTGCTCCTGTGGGTTGGTGCTCATGAATATTTGTTGTGTTGGTTCTCAACAAAGGGGTTGGTGCTCCTGCAATTTAGTGCTTGTGAATATTGTTTGAGTTGGTGCTCATTCATATACTTGAGATTGTTGTTCGTGGTTTTTTCCACATTGGGTTTCCACGTTATATCTGGTGTCTCTCTCTATCTTGTGTGGTGTTTATTATTTTAGTTTAAATTCATATCTTGAATGTTTGGTTAAGTGAAATTTGATTAAGGGAAAGTTTTATAAGATATATGATACACTGATTCACCTCCCTCCCCTCTCAGTATATCCTGTGCTTAACAATAACTTCAAAAATAAGAAACTAGATTGATTTCTAATGGACCAACTATCTTTAATGTTATAATGAAATTATCATTAGTAAGTTTAAAACAAGATAAAAAATTCTTTTTAAGCTTAGGTACATATAAAACATCATTAATAACAACATTTGAAAATTTTGCTTTTCCATGTTTAGTTGCTTCTAAAAATGAATTTTCTCCCAAGTAAATTCTTTTAGAGATATATCTAGAATCATATAAAATATCAAATAAGCATGTCATATGGTGTGATGCACAACTATCTAAAATCCACTCATTTTTATTTGAAGCAAATAAAGCAATTTTTAAATCAATAATATTCTGACCCTGATTGTTGTTTTAATTAAGGTTTTGATTCTTCTACTTGTTTTAATTAATTTTTTCCCTTTGTTATCTTTAGAAGATTGATTTTTAATTGTATCCTTGTTTTTATAATAGGTTTCCTTTTTATGACCAAATTTACCACATAAATTACAATTTCTATTGAATTTAGGTTTATGATTTTTATTACTAGTTTTCTTGTTCTCATTTTTGCCTTTACCAGAGTTAGGGTTAAATTTTTGGATTTAATTGTTATAAAAAAAATTATTTAATGTGATAATTGCCTAAGTGGTATTAGTTTTAGAATTAAAATTAGTCATTACTTGCTCTTTTTGAATCAAGAGAGCAGATAAGGTTGTAAGGTCAGTACTATTTTACTCAATTTGATAATTAGAATTTAAAATTGAAATAATTTTTTTAAAATTTTCATGAATATTCAATTAAATGATAAAATAAATAAATTGATCTTGAATCAAATTATAATTACAACCATCTAACTGAGCTTTAATGTTCTTAATTTTAGCTAAAAAATTCATAACTTTTTCATCACCCTTCATAGGTGTTGTCAGCAATTCAAGGATTAACTTAATGATATTTGAGAGAAAAGTGTCCTCATGTATGAATTCAATAAATTTATAATTTTCTCAAGGAGATTTATAATTACCAATTTGGAGAAGTAATTTATTTTTAACACTCTGTAAGATAATAGACATAGCTTCTTGTGATTTCTGTTGAAATACATTGGTAAGCTCAGGGGTCACATGTCATCTAGATAAGAATTTCTCAGTCCCAATGATAATATTTCATAATTTAAAGGTCATGAATTCAACTTTAACATAAATTTTATATATGTTATAGTTATTTCCATTAAGCATTTAAGATTTGTCTAAGGAAAAATGAGGTGAAACCATGACTTCCCTTTAAACATAATAGTATCCAAATGATTAAGAAATAACCTTTTACGTATGAATTTCAAATTTATTGATAATTAAAACAAATTTAAAACTTAAATACACACTATTTTTTCAAATTAAAGCTTGATAAAGTAAGAAATTTTTACAAATTTGTGATAAAGGTGTCGCAAGTGTCACAAAAATACACTAAAAATAAGAACAATTCTATGTTTTAACCTTTTTAAATGATTTTTTTGAACTATTTCTAAAATAAAGTAAATTTATCATGCAACTATATTTAGATATACAATTTAGATGCTAACCAAATCAAAAAATTGAAATAAATTTGCACAATTCTAGATATTGAAAGAGTCACACTCACAATGACCACCTACACAAAATTAATAAAAAGAGGTATAAAATCAATAATAAGAAGTTTTAAAACAAAAAATTGACAACACCAATGTGTCTAAAACATGTCAAAACCTTAAAATTGACTAGTTGGATATCTATACTTGCCTAGGTTTAGACTAGATCAAGTGTCAAAAGAAGGACAAGTCGATAGGTCAGGGGGTTTTCACATGAGAAGGAAGACACACAAACCAAAAAAAAGAATTCAAATTAAATTAATTTGTGATTGATTTTGACTATATTTGACAAGAAGATAAAAAAGAAAAAGGCTAATGATAATTGAATACTAGACTTATCTTTTACAAATTTTTACCAAAAAAATATAATCACCAACTTATCTATGAGTGAATTCAAAGGTTTACATGAAAAATATTATATTTAATTATTTTTATCTGATTTTTTTTTAAAATATAAATAAATATTTATTTATTGTGAATGTAAACAAAATAAAAAATAAATTACTTATTTTTTTTAACTTTGGCGAAATAATTTAATAAAAGGTAAATCAAATTTGTAAAATTAAAATATAAATTATTTTTTAAATATTTGAAAGAACTTTATACTTACCTTAATATTTCCTATAAGTGGAAATGGCACAGGGCTGGGAGGAGAGAAAAAAGCTTGAGGGAGATAGAGGCCTTATCAGGGCTTCAAAATTTGTAAACCTTCCTAAAATCCTCCCACAATGCTAACAAGCCTTTCAAAAAAAAATTGGTACCAAAAACAATTTTTGCCAACCTCCCAAGTCATATAAGTACATTAATGGAGGAGAGAGAAATTTGAATAGGCTGATCTAGAGCTTCTCAGGCCTTGAAAAATTGCATGGATCCTTATCTTTGCAAAACTAAGTGAATTAAACTTTCAAAAGGCACTTTGATGCATAGAAACCTAAGTTTCAATTTTTTAAAACTAGTCAGGCCATACAATGGCATCCAATTGCCCAGGATTTGAATAAATTGAAATATCAATTTAATTATTTTATATGTTTGCAATCAAAATTCTCTCCACTAGCTCTGATAACATGTTAAAATAGATAAATGTAATAAGCATGGATCTAGAAGAGATTTAATGAGCAAAACATAACATAATGAGCCTAGATCAATAAAACACAAAATAGGTATTTATCTTGGAAAAAACCTCAAAGAGGTTGAAAAACCTAGTAAATTGATATTCAATATTGAGAAATAATAATAGCCCCAATACATCAAATCTATTTCTTCTCATTCTTTCTCAGATAAATTCTTCACAAGTTTGTCTCAGACAAGTATTTACCACATGCAGGAATACTTGAATATTTTTTGTGTTTGAGAGATATTTTACAATAGGGGTAAAACACTATTTATAATGATTCACGAGGGGATGTGACCATTGTGAAAATACCAAGTCCATCCACCCCAATAAATCTAATTAATAAATATTTGATAAATATTAAATAAATATAATAAGATTATTTATTTTCCCAAAATTTACACCTTGAGTAAATAAATAATATATTATTATGTGTTTAATTACTTACTAATGTAAGCCAAGGGTTAATAATAACCACTTAGACATTAATTATTCTAACAAGCATCCCCTACAAATTGTGGATTTGATTGAGGTTGATTGGAGGAAGCATGCCAAAGATTTCTTTGATTTTGGTAAAATCGATTTTGATTCCCTGAAGGGAAATGATAAAGCCAAGGAGCATTCCTGATAAGACCCCAAAAATGCATTTCTTAGGGTTAAGGTAGACATGGTAATGGATGAGGCACTCAAAGATAATTTTGAGAATGACCAAATGATCCTTATGATATTTGGATTTCCCAAGAAGATCATCCACATAGTCCACGATAATTTTGTGGATAAGGTCATGGAAGATTTAGGTCATAGCGCATTGGTATATTTCACCAACATTATTTAGTCTAAAAGGCATGACCCTATAGCAGAAGGTCCCCCATGGGGTGATAAAGGTAGTTTTGTGTTGATCTTCAAGGGCAATTAGGATCTAATTATATCCCAAGAATTCATTCATGAAAGATAACATCTCATGGCTGACTGTAAGATCAACTAGTTGGTCAATGATTGGTAGATGAAAGTCATATTTAGGGCAAGCAAGGTTGAGGTCATGAAAGTCCACATAAATTCATAGTCCCCCTATGGATTTGGTGATAGGTATGACATTTGATACCCATTAGGGATAGTCAATGTGTTGAATGAAATTGATAAATAGGAGATTTTGAAGCTCTTATTTGATGAAAAAGAATATGCAAGGGTACATTCATTGAAGTTTATACTCGATGGGTTTGGCATCACTATTGGCGATGATGTTACGGGTGGTAATGGTGGGGTCAATTCCTATAATTTTGATATAATACTAAGTAAATTCTATGCTATGATCTTGGAGGAAAGAGGGGAAGTATTGAAGTTCTTTAAAATTCAACAATTAGCTAATTTTGAGAATGTAAGGGTCATCTAGAGTGCCTAAGTTGATATCCATGGTGGATTCATTCAACATGGTCTAAGTATTAGGAGGAAGATATTTGTGGATGGAATAATTTGGGGAACCAAGATAGGTGAGAATGGAATGATCATCCTAGCATTGAATAGTGTTAATGGTAGGAGAGCCATCTCCTATCATCTCAGGATGGGTCATGGGGATGGTTATGGTCACCCCATCTTTTTGATAATTTAGGGGTCTAAGGCTGATCATGTTGATGAAAAAAGAAAGTTAAGGGGGATGATGGAATCATCCTCACACTTAGATGGAGAAGATATTGGTGAGGAAGGGATGTCTTCCTCAATGATTGTGATGGTAGTTGGTTTGGTTTTCCTCTTGTTAGGTAGAATGCAACTAAGGTTGTGTTTCTCATGAGGCTTTTTAATCTCAATTAAAATCAACTCATGTGGGTCATACTCATATCATCTATGACCAAATCCTTTCCAAACATACTCGTGGAGGTATGTCTTGGCAAATTTTGAGTTTGCTAGATAGGAGAAGCTAGAGGTGAATGGTCACATCAAAAAGGAGGTGGCAAAAGCATCAAGTGGTTTATCAAGTCCCCCATAGATGAAATGAGTTTGATAGTTTGAAGGTTTGGGGGGAATAATGGCTCCAATATTGGGTTCATAACCAAGTTAGTGGTCAAGTTTCCCATATTCTTGGGGAGTAGGGAAAGTGTCAAGGGTGAGGAGGCAATATTCCCCATGTGAAAGATGTTAGAGTGTGGATTATAAGTGGTTTGTGGTGGGGATTTGGTTTGTGGGGATTGATGAGATAAAATATGCCTCATTTGTATAAGAATATATGAATTTATCATTTATGGTTAAGGGTTTGTCTTTGGTCGATGAGGGTGTGCTAGATGGAGGTAGGAGGATGTCATCGGGTTGATAAGTCATGTTACATGATGAAAAGGGACTTGAGTCAGATTGTATAGTGATAACCTAGACTTTGTGTTCAAACTTAATATAATTATGAAGGTTAGAGGGTACATAACCCATAGAGAGGATCCAAGGTTATCCTAGCAAAACATAATACTAGAATTCTTCTTTCACTACATAGAAGAGCTCAGGGAGCGTGCGAGTTCCTAAATGGATATGAAGCACAACAGTTCCCAAAGTAGTGGCCATGGTGTCATTAAAGGATCAAAGGATGGCCATGGTTTTGAACATGACATTATTTGGTAGATTAATTTGATCATAGGTATGAGAGGAGATGATATTAATATTGGCTCCCCCATCAATCATGGCCCATTTGATGTGGGTTTGGTTGATGTAGGTGATGATTAAAAGAGGGGGATCTAGGTCATCAAGATGGATAAAAGGTATTTTCAAATCCTTTAAGGTGACAAGGTTGGAAATTTAAAGAGCACCAAAAAAGGTTGCCAGAGGTTAAGGGTCTTTAGGTTGGATCTCTATTGATTGCAATGCCTTTATCATTGCCTGGAAATGATGAGGTGATGTAGAAATCAACTCGTATAGGATCATATTTATTGGGGTTTGGTGAATTTAGTTGAGAACCACTCTCCTAATTGATTCAAAGGGGATGGATTGAGAGTTACCCAAGATATATACCTTAGGTTTGGCTAAAGGTGAAGGTTCTTGAATTTGACTTGGTTGGGAGGTGGAAGATGGGTATGTCCATGGGATGGACACTTTGGCCTTCCCTTATCCTTTTACTAAGCATGTGATCGGGTGACCACATGGATAATATGGATGGAGGGAAGAGTTGGGGTAGGATATTGGTTTGGTTCCCCATCACTCTGAGGTGAGGGTGGGGGAATAGGTAGGCATTGGGTAGTGGTTGTTTGTTAGATTGGTAGCAGTCTTATGGGAGGTTCATCTGCTAATAGATTGTCCTCATCATATAGCTAATGGATTATGGGTTGGAGAGCTTTGCAGTTCTTTATGTTATTCCTAGGTGTCCTATAATAGGTGCATACTTGGAAATCATTATACGAGATGGATTTTAGACCTAACATGTCAAATTATCTGATAGAAGCTAAGGTCAAGTAAGAGGCTTGCAATAACCTTTGGAAAATAGTCGAGTAAGATTTAGGTGAAGGTGGAGAAGGTTTAGAGGTTTTGGCCTTGGTTGGTGAGATGGAAGTCTTTTTTAAAATGGGCTTAGTGGTAGATGTCTTGGGTAAGTTGGTGTTATTAGTTTATGGTTTTGGTTTTGATAAGGTGAAAGTTGATAATTTGGAGGTAGGAGGTTTCAGGGAATGTAGTTTGGTTATTGATGGCTCGGTGAAGATGGGCATGTCAAAAAGCAAGTGTGCTAGTGTGACCAATAGTGATGGGTGGGTTTTGGTTGAGACAGTTGGCTTCCTAATCAAAGTGGAGGGATGAGGCCCCAAAAGATAGGGCAAGGTTGAGGGAGGTAGAAGTTTGGCCTTCTGGTATTTTGATGGTTTTACCTCCTTGGTTGATTTGGTATGGTGTCTAGTTGGTGGGCCTGGTAAAGTTATCTCCAGTTTCAAGGATGTGTGATTAAGGCTCTATGTTAGGAAGACACCAAGTTTTTTATTTTTTTGGTTGAAGTGATGTAATATGATTTGGTTATTTAAGATTTGGTTGCTTTGGATGGTTGAGAAATGGTCAGGTTGGTAGAGGTTTTCATTGTTTTAGTTGATATGATGGTAGGTTGGATAATAGAAGGTATGGGTTGGTCTGCCAAAGGTGTGGTTGGAGGTTATTTTTTGGTGATATAAGGGATCCCCAATTAATTCCAAAAGGTGGATTGATCCATGTCAAGTTTGGAGAAAACTCAAATCTCTGAACTAGTCTATAGAATGGTTTATAGACTAGTCTTGTTCCCTAGACAGTGGGCTCAAAATATAAACCCATAGGTTGAGAAAGGGGAATGATGACCTCATCCTTTTCCTCAATCAAAAAATTCAAGGTTTGGATGGGTGGTTCCTTTGTGGGAATGCAAATGTGGGGGTTTCCTCTTTGGGAATGATCTCTAAAGGGGAAGTGAATTTCTCAATAACTAAAGAAGGTAAAGTGGTGATGGTTGCTTTCTCAAGTATGTTAGTTGAAAGAGGGGTTGATGACTCCAATACCTCAATAAATGGAGGGGAAAATGTTACTTCCTTAGTTTAGGTCTCTAAATGAAGATAAGGTAACTCCACTACCTCAATAATTGGAGAGGGAGAAGAACAAGTAGATTGGGTGGTAGGTTCTTCAATAATGAGCATGTCAAGAACCATATTGATGATATGGGTGTCATGAGAACACTCAACTTTGTTGTCTCATTTTTGGTATGTGCATGATGAGGAAAATTTTGCCTAAAAATGTTGAGGGCTTGGTTCAGAGGTGCATTGGGGTTTTCCAACACAAGTTCCCCCTTGTCAATAAGGGTTTAGACAACATTTTTGAAGGTATTACACTTATAAATGTCATGCCCCACTACTCAATGGAAAGAACATAGGTCATTCTCATTGTACAAGCTAGGTGCAGAATGAGAAGAATCAAATTGTTAAGGGGATTTGATAGGAGGAATCTATATGATATTAGATTTTAGCAAATTCTCCAGGACTGAAACATAAGACTCTCTAAGTGGAGTAAATTGCTTCTAATTATTATGGTTTTGGTTCCTCATGTTTTGTTTTGAGGAAGTAGAGGAGTTTGGTTGATTGATAGATGGTGGAGGAGCGGTCTTAAGGACAACCGCATTTGTAGTTCCCTTGATTTTGGAATTGGTGTTGGTTTGTTACTTGGTTTAGAGGAAGAGGCCTCATTGGTTTTGTAGGTAGAGTTTTTGGTTTTCAACTTTAACTTTCCTTCATCAATGGCTCTATTTTCTAGCTTATGCACCATGGTAAAAGCTTCTTCAAAGGTTTTGAAACTTTGAGCATGCAATGTAAAAGATATGTGCTTGGCACGTGCTTGAGCAAAAATTTCTATCAGTTTGGGTTGGGGAAAAGAGAAGGAAAGTTGATTGATTAGGCTTCTCCAATGGTCTACAAAATTAGCAATAGATTCATCATCAAATTGCCATATAGAGTAAAGGTCAGTGATGGAAATTTTCTTGGAGATGTTTGTTTAAAATTTATCTAAGACATTTTGGGCTAGTTGGGTGAAGGAGAAGAAAGAGTGTTTGGTTATGGCACTATACCAATCTAGTGCTAGACCGAACAAGGACATGGGGAATGTATAAATAAGGAAGGCATCATCATAGGCAATAAAATAACATGTATGCCTAAATTCCTTGAGGTGTTTTTGGGGGTAATCCTTGCTCTAAAATTTAGAAAACTTCAAAATCTCCCATTGAGGAGGATATGGTCTTATAGGGATAGATGGGTGGATAGGTTCATTACATATCTAGTCATATGATAAAATATTATGAGTGCCAAAGATGGATGACTCTAAAGTAGTCATTTTATCCATGATCATTTTCATTAGATCCATTTGGGGTTATGAATTTGAAAGGTTGTAAGTTTCATATTGTTGTTGTGGTCAGGTGACATATTGATAATTGGTAGGAGGTTGAGGATCTACCACATATTGATATGTGGACAAAGATGGTTGGATGGATGCTATGTAGTGGTAGGTGGATGTAGGTGGTTGGATAATGGATATATGTACATGACCTTGTGGGTTAGGGATGTAACCTATTAAGAGTTTAAGGTAGGTTGGGTAGGAGCTGTAGTTGGGTTTGTAACTAAAGCAAAGGTGGCGATCTTTGTAATGATTGGTGGTAAGGTAGAAGGTATAGACACCACAAGATTTTGAAGTGGAATAGTGACTAATGGATTGGTGGTAGCCAAAGGAGGCTTCGAAATTATAGTAGTAGCTGCTCCCATGGTGAAGGGAATATAGGTGGTTAATGGTTGGGTTTCTCCTAAGGTAGAGGAATTGTTGGTGGGGGTGGAAGGTGTAAGGGTGTTCATTTGTTGGGTAGGTTGGTTTTTCATATTAGTATCAAAGGGATTATTAGTAGATGAATATTCTTTAGTATTCAATGGTTGAGTGGTAACTTTGTAAATAGAAGGGTTTCCCATAAGGTGAGAAGGCATTCCATAAGTTTGGTCCATAGGTGGAACTGAAGCATGGGTATGGTGAGGCATGGTGCTGAGATAATGTTGAAGGGTCACTGGATTGTTATCTAAGAAGGTGGAAAAGTCTATATCTCCTTGAGGAACTACCTAAGGGAAAGAATGACTTCCCAAAGGGTGAGGAGAATATTTTGGTTTAGATATGTACTCTATGGGTGAGGAGGTAGAATAGGTTGATTGGTTTGGTAATGGGTTTTGTTCTGCTAGGTTCTTTTACTGATGGCAAGTTAGAACCATGCAAGATAAGGGGGAGAGAATACAAAAACAATCTTACCACTAAAAAAAAGAGAAGATAATAAATGAGTAAGGAAATAAAATGCACACTAAAAAGTACATTAATTTCTAATGTTCTTTTTAGTCTCTCTTTTGGCTTATGCCTTAATCTTTAAGAACCATGTGACTGAAATTGGCTTATAGAGCAGGTACTAGAAAAGAAGTCTATGGTTGGTTTTAGGTTGTGTTAAGGATCTCAAAAATATCTATATTGGGGCCTACCCCCTCAATTCACATACCATAACAATAAGGGTGTCAAGTTCTTAGCCAGTATATACTAATTTCTAGAGTTTATACTCAACTAGATAGCTAAGTTGGTTCTCCCCTTGGTAATGACCTCCAAGTAGGATCATCGAGAAATTGTAAGGTAACTGCTAGGTGATGAAATCCTAGTCAAGCCTTATGTCAAGTTTGTTTAGATATTTGATTGATGTAGGTGGTTTTGGTTTGTGTGTATGATATAAGTGATGCTACAATCGAATTACTTTGTTTTATTTTAACTAAGCGAGCTAAACTTACAAGAAACCAATGTATGCAGTCAATTTTAAACCCAAAATAAATTTTAATTTTGTTTATGAGCACATAATAGGGAGACTAGCATGTAGATGCAAACAAATTAAACCTAAGTGGAGACTCAAGAGTCCCACTGGGTGTGCTAAAATGTTTCAGAGAATTTTAGCTTATATTACAAGAAAGGAAGAAGAAAGAAACTAGATATGGGTATGGTAGAAGAGCATGTTTGATTATGCACATATTGAATCAGATGATTATAAAGAGCTCCTCTTTAGCTTGGGAGGATGACCTATAAATAAAATAATACTAAAGCAAATGGTTGGTTAGATAGATAGTTGGGTGGATTTCCTAGTGCTAGCTAGATCCCAGAACCAAGAGCTTCCTTGGGGGCTATCAATCCACATGTTTTAAATAATTAAGTTTATAAAATACAAGATAAGTTACTTGCATCAATAATCAAAAGATATTGAAATTGAATACAAGAAATGTTTGATAAATAAATAGACTAAAATGACTAATATATAAATAAGTAGGTCAATAATAATGTTAAATAGATTGGTGTGGTTCAAAAAATAGGTTAGGGGTCTATGAATAGGTAGACAAAAATAAATTTAGATTTGGTTGAGGGTGAGTGAAAATAGATTGTTATTTTATACCACAGTGACCATCGATGGTTGGTGTGACTATCGGTAGTTAAGGTGACTGTCGATAGTTGAGTTAACCATTGATAGTTGGATAGACCATCAAAAATCAAGGTGATCATCATCTGTTAATGTGTATTGGGTTTGGATGCTAAAAGGTCAGATTGATGGGATCATAGAATGTAATTTTGGGAGATTGGTCAATGTTAGGTTGATTGTAAAATGGAAACAAAGTAATTGATAGGTTTAAAACAAATAATTAGCTTACTGGAGGTTGGTCAGATGAATGAATGAGGTGATTAGCTCATTGATGGAGTCTAGCATGATTCTGGTAGAGTAATGGTACTTGGCTATCATTTGAGGGGTGGTGGCAAGTCAGTTGTTTAACATGATGGCTAGATCACTAGATTGTTGGAAGAAGTGACCTACAAAGAAACTCTAGATGCAAAATCTCTTGAAGTTATGGATCCTTTTTCACCTCCTACTCCTCTCTTCTTATAAGTAAGGAAGGAGAGGTGCAATAAGATGTTATCAAGGGGTCCAACTTACTATCTAATTTTAACTTTGACATGCATGGGCTTACACATAAATTAGACAATCTAATTATAAAAAATCAAGGCAATGTGAAGGGTTAGTTAAGTTGGTTCAGATGGTGGAACCTGACCGTTGGTAGTCAGGGTGACCATCGATGGTTAGGGTGACCCTCGGTGGTCAAGGGTCAAGTTTAGGCTGAGTTAAAAGGTGGTTTAAGTCAGTAGGTCAAGCTAACTATGGTTAGGTAGGTTTGTTGGTTTAATGGTCTAGGCTAGACCCAAGGGGGTCCTGAGGTGGTCTAGGGGAACTAAGACATTTAGAACCATCATGTGCAGATTTTTGGTGTCTACACTTCTTACTTTTACATATGACCATACATAGTCTTTTGATCATTGTGGGTGTGTACATTCTTATCTCTATCAAATTTTTATGCTACACTACTATGATTAAAATGCACATACATTATGGGCATATCACTTGTTTTCCATTTTACCACACTATGTTTCAAGCCTTGTTTCTTAGCAGTTTCCAATTTAAACTTTTGAAAAAAATAATATATTCTAAAAATTTCAAATATGGAAAAAATGAAAAAAAAATCATATATTTCAAAACTCCAAATAAAAATCAAATTATTTTCAAAAAATTCAAAATCAGGACCTTAAAACACTTTCAAATGTTTTTAGCATACGTATTTACATCTATTACTTACTTCATGTTAAGTGTATATCATATTCCAAATTTTCATAAACACACTACTTTTCACAAGGCATTTTGAGTGTTATTCAAGACATACTATTTCATGGATTTTTTATGTATGCTTCCCTTTCACCCAACAACCTTGTTAAGTTGTAGGCATCTCTCCATTCTCCATGAACACATCAAACATGTTGAATCTATCCAGAACCTTTCTACTGTGTTTGGCTACATATCATAAAAGTGTTTTTATATTCATTCATACTTTGAAATGTGTTACATGAATCTGTTATTTAATAAAAATGAATTTGATACATATAATTGATGTAAACTAGTCTCATTTTCTATATAATTATTTTCAAAACTCCTACTTTATTACATGATAAATTAAGACTTGTTTGCTTCTTATATGGGGTCGTTGGCCTTGTATGTGAAACATATACATGTCCTTGATTGATTGGCATCATCATGAAATTTGTGTATGGAATTTGGCCTTGTGTGTTTATGCAACATTCACATGTCCCTTGTATATGGCCTTTGGGCCTTTATGTGTGACATTCTAGCAACTCTATATCTATCTAACACATGTTTCATAAATTTTTCAATGTTATATTCAATATTATGATGTAATACATTTCAACTATTCAAATGATACTTATATTCTTTAATGATATATTTATCTAAGGCATGATATAGCTTTAATTCAATGAATACAATTCATTATTATACTCAATCCCATGATGCAATATGTTTCAAATGCTCACATGCTACTTCACAATTATATCTTTCAAATATTATACCAATTATATCTTTCAAACATTACACAACTTTTATTTTCAGGTAACTGACTTATAAAATACACCACTCATATCAAATAGGGGGCATTGCAGTGGGATTGCCTTGAGAATTCATGGCCTCATGAGTAACAAATTTCATATTTTCACAATATGGTTCATTTTCCATGAACTTCCTTATAGTTACAAGTTACAAAATTCAAACATTTACAAGTTTCAAACGGTTACAATTTCAAATGGAATTCAGTATCATTCAATAAAATATGTAAGGGGCATGGTATTAGTTCATGTTCCCCTTTTTTTCAAATTTAAAACTAATATCACTTAAATTTTCAACAAAAAAAATCATTTTTCAAAGTTTCAAATGTAGCAAGTTCAAAAAAATTGAATCTAGATCTGTCTACAGTAGTGTGATTCATATAGTGATAAGTGGGCCATGTTTGATTCTAATGACACTGAACATCTATGGATACACTTTTTCAAACCTAATGTGTGGTTAAATATTTTTATTTTTATTTCACATTAAATTCTAGTGACACTCTACGGTTAACACTTTATCCTTCCTTAGAGCATTATTCATAAGTGAAACCATATCCATTTTTAATTCAAAATTTTCACTCATTATTACTTGATCAATCTTAATTTTTACACAAGTTCCAACCTTAAATGTTGGTATGGTTATGGTATATTTACACTTAATAGCTTACCATTCATATTTATACCACTTTTTAAATTATGTGTTCTCCCTATCCAAGAAGCAAACAAAGTTTAAATAACCCTATTTTCACTCATAAATGTTCCAACAAGAGAGCATATACCTCTCCACTTTTAAGATTACATATAAGTTAAAATGTGTACTCTTTTATTTGTATAATTTTCTTGTTCTCTTTTTAAAACATTAAAATGTAAACTTTAAAATATGGTCAATAACTACTTTTAGTGACATTTTTGTAGGTTTTTCAATAAGGCATCTTGCATGATCAAGCTTCACATCAAAATACAAAGTGTGTATACACACTCAGGTCCAAATCTAATTTACTATAATAATTTCACTTTGTTACATCACTAGAATAAATTGGGGGAATTGTAGACACATAAAATTCATCATTAAGTGCTTGATAATGTTTAATCTTAACATCCTTACCTTACTTGGTCCATTCACCATTTCTCTAAATTACATTTTATAAGAGAACCTATATTATCTTGTGAACACATGTAATATCATAAATACATTCCTATTTCAAGTGTTTTCATCCATATTCAACCTAAAATCTCTTATTAGACCTTTTCCAATAGTTTATGTCCTTTTGGAACAAGTTTGTACTAGGTCAAATAGGGCCATATGCGGCCTTATCCACTATAATGGTCATGTCCCCATGCTCTAATTGTCACCTTTTCAAATTTATATGTTTCAAAACAAATATCCTATGTGTTTTAAAAATTATTTTAGTAAAAAAACTCTAAATATTCCTATATATAGGTACATTAAGGATTATCCAAATACATCTATTAATCGCTTGGCAATTCTACTACACACTAAGTAAAAGAGCATTATTTCTTCCAATTTCAATTTTGAACTTTTCTAATAGTCATAATCCAAGTCTACATATATTTTATTATAGGTAAATTTCATTAATTTTTAAATTATTTCAATAAAACTTATAACTATTTCACAATCATATGATCACACAATCACCCTAGGAGGGAGAACCACATCAACATGAGTCCCATTTGGGCTATGTAGGCAATACTTAGATTACATGAGGTTTTTAAAGGATAACTTCTCTATTCACATTACCAATTCTCCCCTTTACATTTTATATCTATCTTTTTTATTGTTTAGGATCTAGGGTTTCATATTTTACAATTCTTCCACACAGTAACATAATACATAAAATTTATCAGCCAACCCTTGCAAGTAGTCACATAGACCCATATTTTAAATTTAGGCACACAATAAAATAGGATAAACTTGTATTTAGTCTAAAAGGCCACATTTTCCCCATATTATCACTTTTTAGACTTGTCCAATCATAGATTAAATTCTTTCATTTAGTCATGATACAATACGCTTGTCCTATCAAACAGTTTCCAGTCACAGTTAGCTTGCACAGTCAATAAAATATTTGTTTCAAGGAGGTCTTCATATATGTAAGGCCATGTACTATTTTTAACAAATTATAATTTCTATAAAATTATTTAACATACTAAATTTCATTATCATATCTGTATATTATAGCATTCAAATTTTAATAGTTTATATTTATTAATTTGATTCACTTTAACTAAAAATAGATTGAACATTTGAAAGTACATTTTATATGAGGCATTGTGTGATAAAACTCTCCCTAATGATACATACCCTGCATACTTTACTCGTTTCATAAATAAATTTAAGGATTCATAAATTTTCATTGCCTTTAAAAAGGAAGACTTACCCTAGCAACACACAATAGAGAAAAATCTACCATTATTCATTTAAGACCAAGTTCATAGCAAAGTAATCAACGTGTGTTGATTGATAATGGTGCAAGAATTAATATTTTCAACATAACATTTTTAAAATAATTGGGTATCAATATGTATAATATTCAAAAATATTATTAGAGTATATAAGTATTCGATAACATTCCACGTCAACTACTTGCATCAATATCATTAGATGTACAACTAGGACTCAAGATATTCTCTACTATATTTCAAGTCATGCCTATTCATATACATTAAAATTTTATTTTGGGGTGACCTTGAGTACATACCATTCAATCGATACCATCAAAATTTCACAGTGTTTCAAATTTATGCATGATGGATATGTGTATATATTCCCCATAGACAATGATCCTTTAAGATATTATAAAATGGCCCAGTATATTAATTAGAGTCATTCACACTTTTCTTTTGGGGATTATTTTATAGTACTAATAGCACATCTCATCCCACTAGATCAAATGAATACATATGAGCTATGAGAATCAATTAATGTCAATGACAAGGAAAAAATCATCAAATTAAGGCATAAACACAACATGAACCACAAGAAATTACAACACCAAATGAGATAGTTCTAGATCTTCCTTTGGTGGTAAAAAAAATGGCATAATTAAGATTATTACAATAGTGATGATGATGATAATATTATGGAAGACAACATAGATGATCATTTGCATAATATAATTTTCAATCATATTGATCCAAATGAATAATCATGTCATAATTTATTCACATTTATTGGAGTTAAAGAATATTAGTATAGTCCATATACAAAGAGCATGGATAATTCAAATGTTCCTACTCATGAACAATCTTCATGGGGTAAATGAAAGGTAAAAATGTCAGAACATCAGCATATAAAAATGAAACTAGTAGTTGCAATTTTATCTCAAACCATGATTTTCATATGTTGAAATCATCACTAAGACAGTCAATTTTATAGTCCAGCATGACTTGGGCAATAGAACAGTTGTACATCTTACACTGTAGTAAAGATTTTGGGCAAAAATTAGTGAACAATGTGGAGTTTCCAGAGATAAAATCTTCTACAACACTAAAAATATCAATTATTTAAGATAAACTAAGCATCACATTATAAATTTTACTTGATAACAACTTGATTACATTACCAACTACTAGACATTAAGCAATGGGATTTCTATCACATGAAGAAGGAAAATTATATTATCATTACCATAGAATCACTAGGTATGAAACAAATGGTTACATAACATTAAAACAAAAAAATCAAAAGTAAAAGAATGGAGGGACCACTAAAGCCATCCTTATATATTAGGAGCACTCACCACATAATTAAAATATAAATCAACACACAACTACCATAAACACCCAAGGCAAGATATTTTAACCATAACAACATGTATAAAAGGTACATACCAACAATAAATTTAAATTTATGAAGATCAACTCTAAAACATATGTATAATTGTATTCTTATGATAATTTGGGCATGACACTATCAATTATTAATCCACATCGTGTTACATTACTTAGACATATTAGTATAGCAATTTCTTGTGGACCAAAGGTTTTTAATACACCTATAAGGGTGACAACTTCTCCCACACAATTCCCATTTACATGAGGATGAGATTGGTTATGCCTCATGTAAGCCATAGTGGATATAAAAAATTAGTATATCTCCTTTTTACATGAATGGAATCCAATCATAATGTAACTTAATGATAATGGCAGTCATCAAAAGGAAACATATCCAAAGATAAATACATGCATAGAACTTGAACAATTATAAAAAGTGGAAGAAAAGGAAATTTGACTACACAACATTAAATATAATAAAAGTGACTAATAAATGGGATGAATTATTATAATTATTCCCACAAACATTAAATTTTCAAATATAATTCAAAACTACAAAAAAAAGTGAAATATTCCAAAAATACAAAACATTTAAATATTAAAAAAAACAAGACTTAAGCAAGACATAATTACTTGTTTAAATTATTTGTGTATGTTTTTTTATTTTATTAGTTAATATCAAGTTTTACAAGGACATAAAAACCATCGTTCAACATGAAAATTACAAACAAAACATAACAATATGAAACAAGGCCACCATGGTCTATCAGATGCCAAAAATTTAGCAAAAAAGATCGAGAACCAACCACACAAATACAACCACCTATTATATTTCCTCATATTTACTATTCTTTATACTACCATCCATTGGTTTCTTTTCACCACTACTCAACATCCCTCTAGTTTTATCCCCATGGCCTTTTGTCATGTTTTTGTTTTGTTCAATTGAACCTCTAGTCTTCTCCACCACTAGTTTACCTTTCTTTGTTTTGTAACTCCTCAAAGTAATGGTGAGGATTTAATTGCCTTTAGGGTTTTCTTCCAACATAACCCTCCAATCTGTCTATTTTTCTCTATTTCCTTCCCTCAATTCATCAATTTCTTGTTTAAAATTATTCCATTGTTTCCTATATGAAACTAGTTATCTACCCAGTTTCTACAATTTTTTGTGGAACTCTGTCAACTTATGCCTAAGGCCCTCTAGAATCTTAGTAGGGTCCTAATCCCTCCAATAGACCTCAACCACATTCAACTCATGGATTTTAAAATTAGGATTCTCCATTCCCTATTGAAAATTAAGGCTCTTTCTAACTTTCTTACACATACTCTTATGCGGGGGGAGCGGGGGGTGGGTCGGGGAGAAGGGTCACAAGTTTTTATTTTCTCTTTCTTCCCTCCTTCCTAAGGTTGAGCCAAGTAGTTGAAATTGGAGGCCTCATTTTTTCTACCCTCTGCATTAGTGTCCTTGTCAAAAAAATTCTCTGTGTTGATTTCCACCATGTGGATTTACTAGCTTTTCATGGGGGTAGCTTGTTTTATGAGAAGGATGATTAATCCCTAGTGGATTATATCAGTAGAGGGTTTTTCCTAAAAATATATGACTGTATCTTTGAGAAACATGACTAAATAGTATGTAAGACTAATATTATGGCCTTTTAAGTGGTTCAATAGTAAGAAGTGGTGTGAAAAAATATAGGTGAATTTTCCTTCCAAAGTAAGGTAACACATTACTTGTAGGCAAATGTCAAGCCATCTCCATGGAAGGTTGGACCTTGGGAATCCCTTTTTTTCCATGTGATAGATGGTGTCTATCTAAGATAATTCTTACATCATCTTCTATTTCCATAATTTATATTTAAAATCCTTCATTCCCTCACATGACACTCAGATAAATTCCCTATGATTTCATCAGATATTTGCATTATATTCCTTAAGGTCACATGTTGCTACTTCCACCCTATCATGAAATTATTTGTATATGATATTTATCACATGTTTGGAAGATTACATACCATTTTTTATATACACATGCATTTCATGGTATACATGAGTGATATTTAAGACATGCAGATACATATTAAACATGGATAAATGGATGTTGTACCTTCTTATACCTAGGAGCCATGTCAATGCAAGGGGCATATTATTTCATAGGTTACATTGAGATACAATTTATATATTTCTATTACATTTTATCATGTTGAGAAACATTGATTTATTACACATGTATTTATATTACTCATATTTTATAGTGTTACATGGATATGTTTCTCTACTAGGTAGTGACATTCAAGATACAATGATAGGGTAGACTAGTGTGACTTGTTATTTTTTTCAAAGTTGTTGTTTCTCATTCATAATAGGCTAGTCATTATTTTTATATTATGTGTAGTCCCTTGATATTTACACCCTTTTTTATGGCCCCTTCATCTTATTTTTTAAGGCATATTTATGTTCCTTTTTTGTGTCCTATTGGCCTTGTTTAGTGTAACATTGACTATTATTGTGTGTGTCATGGGCATGATATTATTTTTTGAGATTATTAAGCTTATTGGGTTTCTTAATTTTGTGGGTATCTTGACCATATCACACACCTCTCAATTATGTGTGGTGTTATGACTCATATCATGTAAATTTTACTATGTAGTCTCATTCAACACATTTATCATTGATGGTTATTATTGTGTGCCTAATGTTATATCTATCTCAACATGACACTAATATGCCTTACATTACATATGTTTCATACATGTATTGATGGCACATAAATTACTATGATGACATATTATCCACATGTTTAAATTACCATGTATGATTATATATTTATATACATATCATGATATAGTTAACTCTTTATTTTTAGATGAGTGACTCACATGTTAAATCCCTCACCTAAAAGAGGGGAACATTAGTGGGCTTGTCATAGATAATTAAGCCTACACAAGTAGAAATTTTAAATTTTGGGATAGAATACAAGATTCATAGATTTTATAATGGTTCAAAAATCATATATATATATATATATATATATATATATATATATATATATATATATATATATATATATATATATATATATGGGGGCATATATACTCAATTTATAGGGACATGATTACATATTTATATACACTTGTGTGCATATGCCATGCAGGTGAACACAATTGTAAAATAAAAAATTTACAAGTTTTCATATACTCACATATGTAGATACATTTGGGGGAATATGCAATGCATATTCACTCATTTTTTAACATCATGAGATATAATTTCTCAGATTCAACATAAATTGAATATAGAAGCATAAAATTCTATATCAAATTAGCACCAATTATATAATATTGGGGTCATGATCACAAGTCATGTTCTCACTATTACAGTTATCAATTGGCATTGATTCATAAGGCATGAACAATGTTCATGAACATACACACTACTAAAATTATTTATTTACAAACATATTCAATGGTACCTAGAAGTGAGAAACCTTAAATTTGCAAGTTCATCTATGACAATAGATTCATATTTTCTAGGGTAATGCAGTTGAGGTTAAATAACACTCAATAACATTGGAATTAATCATACCAATCCCAATATGTAACTCCCACCTTTGATCTTGGGGTTACAAGACCAGTACAAGATTATTTGTATGAGTTAGTGCAGTTGAGGTTTAATGACACTCAACAACTTTGGCACTACTCCCTATTCATGATATTTAGGGGTATTTTCCTTTCTAATCCATGGCCTTTTCCTTAGTTACAAAAATTTGGGGTATAATTAATCTAATTCTACAAGTACTTCAATAAGTAAGCACCATTATCTAATGCTTTTATAAAAAAGCTGTCATCTCCAGCAAGTTATAGGGAAACATGGTTTATTCACTTATAAGCATACCCATTATTTTATCTTAAGTTAGAAATATAGATAATATTTCAATTTTCATATTTTATTTTTTGGACATTAAATATTGCATGTTCATTTATAGGTTTTGCTTAGAGAAACCTACACTTGTTGAACCTTCTCCCAAATACAAAGTGTGTTGTCTACACCTAGGTACATCTCTTAATCCTTTTACTCTAGTATTTATATTACATTTAGATACTAAAATAAAAGGGGGGAAATTTTTAGATACTAAAAATTGGTATTAAATACTTGGCAATGTCAATTTTGACCTACATTCAGCCTACATGATATGTGCATACATATATGACTCTTATTTTTCATTATCTCACATTTGCATGCCTTTTATGGGTCTAACCTTTCCATGTTACTATAAATATACTATAATAATTCCTCTATTCTATGAAAAACTAGTCAATTATCATTCTCAGACATCTCCATATCGTCAGATCATTATTCATGTCTCTTGGACAATAATGTCAATCTCAGAACATACTATCTAGTGATAATGCCTAAGTCTAATGCCTTAATCCCACACCAATAAATGATCACATTTCAAATTAAAATAACTAATATGAGTCATCCCATCCTTCTAGTGTTTTATTGGAATAATAAATTACCCTATCCTTCACAAATTAGTTAATTGTTAAGTATTTCATCCTCTTTAGTACTTCATATATTATGCAAGTGCATTGCTAAATCAATTCCAATATTCTACATTCATATTTATGATTAGTTTTTATACATTATAATATGAATTATACACATATTTTCTATATTTTTTAGGGTTATAATAATCCAAAATAGGGCAAAACATAAATGTATTAAGCAGATGCAGGAATCTTCCAGATACCCCTCTCTCAAACGTGCTTATAGTGTCTTATAAATATAAGGGATGCTCTAGATTTATTGGTGTAGATTCTAATTTTTATTGTAGAAATGGAATATAAATTTCATGGGGAAATTTTCATTATTATAATAGTATTCATATAAATTTCAATGAGGTCCCACCTTAATACAAGGAGAACATTAGACCGAACAACTATGCAGTACCAATCCATAATGATTGTGCTATGAAAACTAGAATTATGAAGAGACTGAGAAAATATTGACAATATTAATTCAAGGTTAAAGGATAAAACAAAACTAAGGCACCACTATACTATTGATGTTAATAAATTCTATAATTTATTTTTTATACTGTATCATGTGAATGATAAATCTTGAATACCTGAATCTAGAGAGGCAAATAATTACATATACCACCCATACTAAATAATTACATATTCCACCCATAAAAAAATACATATCAACACAAATTCAATAAATATATGTAAGGTTTAGTTATATTAGTACTTATATTTTCACCCATGTGTTGATGTTGGTCCTTCTGCAAGCCAATAGAGGTAAAGTCGAGGCCATGGGTGAGCAGGAAAGAAGAGGATAATTAAGTTAAAGACATCCATATTTTTTTACTTGCATCCAAATTTTAACAAGATATATAGTATTTATAATTTATATACATCCATATTTAAAGGTCTCAAAGGCATTTATACTTTAAATCAAAAAATTATCCTTGTGAGCAACAAGGATGAAGACAATTTAAGAAATTTATCTATTTTGGTTGGGTATGATTTCAAAGAATCATTTACTTTAATTTACTCTCTTTTAAAGATATCAATTTAAATTAATATAATTAATTTTGTAAACTATTTAACATGTCTTTTTATTAGTATTTATTTGGTTAATAAAAAATATATGTTATATTATTAAGATTGGTGAAGCATATTTTTTTTCCAACATGTTCCTTTGTGATTTGGCATGGGTTAACATGGGTTAACATGAGTTAAAAAATGTAGAGTATGAAGGAATTTTATTTTTAATAATTACTCTGATAATAATATCCATTCACTTCATGTCTGAAATTGAAGAATTAAGCTTGAAATTGGATTTTCCCAATCATCCATTTCCTATAGTCTATTATGATCAGTTGCGTATCACATTCGTATCTTTTTCTATTGTCTTGGATGTCTCTAAATGATTTAAGATAAGTTATCAATTCATTCTAATGTTTTCATTGTATTTTCTAAGTACATTTTTTTAATCTCTTTTAGGCATAACATTTGAAAATTTGACCACAAAAATAATGTGTAGAGGCTACCATCATCCCATAATCTACTTGAACCTCGAATACTTGAAAACCACAAATTTTAGAGTGATTTGTCAAATGCAAGTCATAAAAATGGAAAATTAACACATCTATAATAAAATATTAGTGGAATTAACAAATGCCACATAAATTAACACATTTATGTTTCAGGATCATCCAAATCTTTATCTTTAATTTGAATCTCAATAATTGTTACCTTAGGGAGACAACCATTTTGTTTAATTATTTGAATGAATTTTGATTGACTTAGGACATGTACCAAATAATTAATTTTTATCTTTTTACTTCAACCCTTATTCTAAATATTTGAGTTACATCATATCTTATTTTATAAGATATCAATTTTCTCAATGCCCATTTTTATTTCTAAGTTTCAACATTTCAATTTATCCAATCATGGAAACATGATCAATTATTTTCAAGCTTAGATTTGGTATTGGCCTCTCATTTATGTAGTTTCATTTCAAACTCATATTGTATAACACTTTCTCTATCTCATTCCTAAAAACCAAAGATTTGGAAGGAAAACAATATCTCAGACCAATAAATTAGCAACACAAAGAATCAGATATAGTCACATGACTCTTCATTAATTCAAAAACTCATAAGTTAATGCCCAATCATATCTTTGAATCTAGAATGAAATATCAATGACATTAACTTATGCCACATAAATCAACACATCTATATTTCAATAGCATCTAAAGATTTATCTTTAGTTTGAATATCAATAATTGGAGAACTAGTTACCTTGGGGAGAAAACCATTTTGTTTAGTTGTCTAAATTTATTATGATTATCTTAACACATGTACCAAATAATTAATTTATTTCCTTCCTTGGTTTTTTATCTATTTATTTCAACCCTTATTCTAAATATTTGAGTTGTATCCTCTCTTTTTCTTGGATATCAATTTTCTCAACCCCCATTTCTATTTCCAGGTTTTAAAATTTACATTTTATCCAATCATGGCAACATGATAAATTATTTTCAAGATTGGATATGGTATTATCCCCTCATTTATGTAGTTTAATTTCAAACTCATCTTTTATGAGACTTTCTCTATGCCATTCTTGAAAACCAAATATTTGGAAGGAAAATAACATCTCAAACCTAAAAATTAACAATACAAGGAATCAGTTATAGTCACATGACTCTTTATTGACTTAAAAACTCATAATTTAATGCCCAATCAAATCCTTATCTTTTGTTTCATTTATTTTTATTGTGTTTTATAATTTTTTCATTATTTTGATTATGGTTATTTGACTTGATAATAGTATCATGCCTCTAAGAATTTAAAAAAACTTGATATTTGAAGTTTTCATCATCTAAGAAATCATTCTCATCTTGGTCACATTAACATTTTTATAAAATTATGAATTATAGAACATGATAATATAAAAATTTATCATTAATGTGGTATATTTCATGAGTTTGATGTGCCCATTTACAATTTAATTATCCATGTGAACATACATGTCTAGATAACAATATTTTAATGCATGGATTTTTGTCTATGTATATGTATGTGTGTGTATGTGTATGTGTATGTGTATGTGTGTGTATATGTATATGTATATGTATATGTATATGTGTGTGTGTACACACACACACATGTGTGTGTGTATATATATGCATAGACACATACATACACACATACATACATACATGTGTGTGTGTGTGTGTGTGTGTGTGTGTGTGTGTGTGTGTGTGTGTGTGTGTGTAATGAGTTACAAGTTCTTCTTAATCTATTGGTTTGTTGATATTTTTCTAGTTTGAGTAATGTCACTTTTGAGCCAACCAGTATCTTGCATATTCATAAGGATGAGTTATTATCTAAGGGTTAAAAATTGACATCAGACAATCCTAAAATATCATTAACATTAATATTCATTATTGCATTACTTTTTTATGATCCCCATGAAATGAAAGTGAGGATAGATTTGATATGTGCAATTATTGGAATGGAAGTATGGGTTTAACAATTAAAGTAAGCATACAGATTAAAGAATCTGTTCTTTTATTTGGTATTATTTCCAAAACCATATCATTTAAAATGCCATAAAAAAAAATTTCAACTGTGGATGACTAGATGGGTTCAACACAACAGCCCAAACACTAGTTGATTGCATTTAAATTGCTATAAATGGATATGTAAGATCATACAAAAATATACACTTTTCTAGGTTTTTGGGAGCAAGGCAATTTTAATTACCATTTTTAATATTTTTTTTCAATTTAGGAAGATTTGAGTGAAACATAATTCAAAGTATGAAATGGGTGTTTGTTATATAAATAGTAGTGCTTGTGGATAATCCATGTGTGGATTTGGTGATGCTTAAATTTTGTCATAAATTTACAATATACCAATAAATCCATGTAAGTCCATTTATTTCAAACTATTAATAAAAATTATCCATTGAAATATTCCCTATTAGAGAAGAGTTTGGTGTTTTATATAAGTTTTTCAACATGAGAGTTCACAACTACACAAAATAGTTTGCCTCTTTCTCATTTTCTTGGATATTTCCCTAAAATAATTAGGTGAGGGTTATCAATGTTTCAACATACCACCATTTGGTTTCAACATTATTTTTTTTCCATTTATGTTGTTCTCCCTAGCTAGGTATTGGTAACAATTTGTTATAATTTAGAAATTTTATGAATAATTTATCTAGATTGAATTTTGTCTTATAGTTTTGTTCCATATTTTTAGGTTTATCTTTTAGAATATTCTTAAAATTTCAAATTTAATAATTATGTTTATAGATATAATTTATAATGGTATTTAGGGAAGGTGGAATATTGTAATGTCAGTAAGATGTTAACAATTAATGAAAGACTTTAAATTTGATTTCCATTTAACTGTTAAAGTCACCCTTAAATTTGATAGCCATTTGACTTTTATATGTAATTTTTTTATTATTTATTATAGAACTCAGTCAAAACATCATAATATCTTGGGCATATAGTGGATCTTTTATCCCTTTTTTCCCTAGAATTTTGTCATTCCCAACACAATAGAGGAGATAGACTAAGGCTATGGGTCACTAGTCAATAAGAAATATACAAATAAATTAATGAAATCATTAATCATGATATGTGAAAATTCTAAGATAGGTTGGATACCATCAAAGGGGAACCCATAGAAAAAATTAACTTTAATCAAGGAAAGATATCTATAAACAACAAACAATCTTGGTAGAAGACTTTGCATTTCATGATATTATATCTTAGTCAAAATATATAAAAATATATAAACCAAAATATAGACAAAATAACCCAATGTTAAATTGATTGAACAAAAAATAAATAATTTTTGTAATGTAAAATTAGGTATTATAAAATATATAAACATTTTTTACAGTTAGAAAAAATCCAATTCTAAAAACACACTTTCCTTAATGAGTGTTTAACCTTTCACTTCATTTCCCTATATACATGCTAATTGTAATTTGGGGTAAAATCGAGTAACAAAATTAAGGACTATGGGGGGGAAATAATAGAAATGGTGGTGAATCTAATATAAAAGGATTTATTGGGTGGTGAATATTTCAAAATTATCCATCGTGACTATGGAAAAATGGAAAAAAAGATATAAATTTATTATGGATGTAAAATAAAATCTTACCTGATTTATAGAAATTAGTACAATATTTTGGAAAATTTTAGTTGTCCTCTTATGTTATATTTTAATTGTCTAATCTACACTTATATACTCAAGTGCATGACATAAAAATTATCTAATCTATTTAAGTTCAAATGATTTTTCTATAGTGAGGTGTCATTTCTATCAGATGATAATCCTGCAAAGTGTTTTCAATAGTTGAGAGATAGGTTGAAATTAAAACTTTGATATATGAGACTGATCTTAAAATATATCCTATTTTTTTAGATAAATACCACTCATCATTTTATTTAATAGCATTTTTATAAGGTTGAGAAGTCATTGGAGTTGGAGGCCATTTATATAACACCCATGATATTTTTATTTTTCATATTTCTCATTTTGTAATATTGTCAGATTTTAATGTGTAGTTGTTTTTCTTCTTGATTTTGATATATTTATAGTTATGGTTATGGTATCATGAAAATCATCACAATAATGGAAAATAAGTGTAGCCTTTGAGAAGCATTACAATATTTTAAAATACACACATGCTTACAAAATTATTGCATAGAATAAAATAACATCTCATGGAAAGAATCACATTCTATACAATAGCATTGCATGGCATACAAAAACATTGTTGGGCATTTAAAAAAATTGTGAAATACAAAATCATCAAGGCATACAAAACCATCGCATGATTACAAAAGGAACACATGATTACAAAATCATCACAACATATAAAAGCATCACATTTGCATACAAATGCATCATAACATACAAAAGCATCACATTTTCATAAAAATGCATTGCAACATTCAAAATCATCACATATATAAGAATAGTTTTTTTGGTTAGAAAGTCACTAAACAAAGCACCATTACAAATAAAAACTTTATGTGGTGCTAAATAAAGTACCATAACAAATAAAATATAGGTGCCAATAAATTAAAAAAAGTATTGCCATGAAGTAAAATGCTCCACATTGAGGAGAAGCTCTGCATAAATAAAAATGTATGCAGAAAGGTAAAATCAAAACAAAAAATTCCAAAACACTAAAAAGGTGGTACGTACAAAGGTAAATTCCATTAATTATCATTATAACATATGATGCATGTTAATGAGGAAAGAGTTGAGAAATCATAGCCTAATAAACAAGGTAAAAATGATATTATTTTTATTTTTGCATATCATTGAAGGAGTGTTTCTATTCAAATTTTGCTTTTAGATTCAAGAGAGAGAAGAAACTAAGGGAAAATGGTCAAGGCTAGAAGTACCTGGATAAAGTCGTGCGCACCGTAATCTAGACGTTGTGAGTACTCCTCTTTGGCTGTGGAGGAATGACACCTGCAAAGAAGAAGACTTGGACAAAAAAGCGTTAGATAGATAGATGGTGGGTTGCCAAGTGAAAGCTTGTTCCCAGAAGTATGAAAACTTCCTTAAGGGAGGTCAACCCACTATTTGATAAAAGATAAAGTTTGATAAATGACAGAATAATGAAAAGACTGAAATGATAGAGAAGACTGAAAGAGAAAAGGAAGCAAAAGGCTTACCTGAGATGTTGTCGGCTTGGTCATAGTCGCCGGCGTCGGTGGTCCTACCGGCGTCGGTTGTCGGGGTCTGCCGACGTCGGTTAGTCTGCTGACATCGGTTGGGGTAATGACCGGCGTCGGTCGGGGAAGTGGCCTGTGGTCGAAGTCTGGTCAGGGTCTTAGTCCGTGGATGGGTCTGTGGTCTGTTTGAGGGGTCTGTGGACGGGTCTAAGTCTGGTTTGAGGCAGTCGGAGGGTCTATGCAGGGATGCAAGGGAGTCAAATGGACAGAAGGGTAGAGGAGGCCAATCAGGGAGATAGGAATCTGGGTCTACCTAGTCTGGGTTAGCAATTTGGTCTGGGGGGATAGAAGTGCTGAATCTAGTTTAGAAATGACTAGAAAACACAATAAAAACACAAACAAAGTACTTACATGTGCCCTGCTGAAGAAGGGTGTTGATCCTGTCCGTGTTGCTGGTGATGCTAGATGTGAAGACCTGTTGCTGATGGAGAATCCCTGTTGTTCACTTGCAGAAGCTTTGTTGTGTACCTGAGGGAGGGAGTCAGATTGATTGGCAGAGAGGTCAAGTGAAGGGATGGATACAAGGGTCTGATGCCAAGATTCAAGAGTTGGGTTACGAGAGAGGGAGATGCAGATCGTGAAGAGAGCCCAGAGACTGGTTAACGAACGCAAAAGCAGTTAAGAAGGTTGCTGATGCTGGCAATATCGCCGACGTCGGTCGATAGTTGACCGACGTCAGTGGCTAAAAGGCCGGAGAAAGGCTAAAAATAGCCTTTCATCCATTTCCCAACCGTCGGGTCAGCTATTCCAATGGATGAAACGGTCGATGGGGGTTAAATGGGCGAGAGGAGAGGTTGGAATGGGAGTCTTAGGGATTAAATGGCCATGTGGAGAATGGGAGGAATCCAAGGAGGGTATCCTAGGGTGGCGAGGTGGCAAGGAGAGGGAAAAGGGACTTATTTAATTAAAAATAGATGATTATTTCCAATTAATAAGACTTAGGTGGGTTAGGGACCAAGGGGGACTAGGAGGGAGAAAGGACCAAGGGGAGTAGACACGATTTCGGTGTCTACATTTGCCCCTTTTTGTCTTGTTGGTTGTTCTAGATGAACTGTAAGACAAAAACAGGAGTTGGTTGCCCCAGGTAAGGGATGATGTGAATTGCCTCGAAGTATGGATGAGGTATTCCCCCTCAAAGCGGGAGTCGATGGAAGGGAACCTGATGTCGGGTGCTGATTTGACAAAGAGTGGATGAAAAAAGGGTGAGGGTGAACGCTGCAAAAGTCATGATTACGTGCATATCACTGCACTAGATGGTCAGGTCAAATGTCGCAGGTCGAGGGTCTAGGAGTGCCAAAATTGAAATAATCGGGCCCCAGCATTTAGTCATCTACTGATCGGGTTATTTAATCGTAGCTGAAGCTCCAAATGGTCATCGTGTTCCAGGTATCCCGGGCTCAGGAAGTGCTCCTAGAAACATGAAAAAGTCACAAGTAGTGTGGATCAACCGGCATGCGATCCTATACTTGTGAGGGTCCAAAAAAATAGTCTACGGACAAATTGGCTAACCAGTCGTGGAATAGCATATAGGCAAAAACAACCAAGGCAACATTGTCTTGGAAGTGGTCAGGGTCGGAGGAGATAGGCATGATCTCCAATGGTCATTGGTCGAGGTGGATGGATGGACGAAAGGATGCGGCCGAGCTAACCTCAGAAAACTGAGTGCTGCCTACATAGCCCTTGTTACAGGGCCTCAGGCCAATGTAGTTCTCCCGAAAAGGGAGGAAGGGTCAATGGTAAAGGATTGGTCGTGGTCGACAGGTGGTCAAAGTGGTCGATAGACTAGTCTTGGTTAAGGTCGAGTGATGAAGAAAAGAGGGGGTTTGTCCATCTGGGAGACGAACAAACGGGATGGCCGAGCTAACCCCAGAAGACGGTCGTGTCATCTGAGTGCTGCCTACATAGCCCCGGTCATAGGGCCTCAGACCAATGTAGTTCAAACAAAGAGACAAAATGGTCAATGATTGGTTTGGGTCATGATCGAAATGATGAAGATAAAAAGATGTTACAGCCTTTTCCAAATGGTGTATTCTGCAACATTGGTCGAAGGGTCCTTCATCCCTAGCAATTTTCCATATTTGTGATGGATGAATGCTAAAAATGAACTGAGGTCTATTTATGCATCAACAAGTATTGGTTTATGCTTAACATAAATTGAGTCTAGGTCGATAGTTTCCATGTGTATTGGTGTCCATAGAAACTATGTGATGATGGACGATGATGATGGTTGTGGTCTGAAAATGTTGAGATTGGGTTGGTCTAAAAATGTCAAATGAGTAAATGTGACCAAGGTGTAAAAGAAGTGAAAGGCATATTGCTCTTTCATTGACAAGGACCAGATAGACAACATAGATAGGGGTATGAGAACCAAGATTCCCATTCATGCATGATGTCGTTGACCATAGGATGTGCTAGAGCGGTAATCGAATCACTTTGACACTAAAGTGAGCTCGAAGTCCCTTGAGCAGGTGATAGGAAGAGGAGGATAGGGTAACCCATTTTAAGAGTAGAGATAACTGTGCCCCTTTTTATAGGAGACCCTGAGACAACTATAAGTCAAGTCCATGACATTTTTTTATTTTTTTTTTTAAGGTGCAGACTGATCAATGCGGGAAGCCTGCGAAGAGATGTCATTGTGCTTGGTGGTCGGTTGCGAAGCTGATCAATGCGGGAAGCCTCTAAAAAGATTGTTGTTGTTGGTAGCAAGAGTTTGTCATAGCCATCCTTCGAGGGAGTGGTCTATATTTTGCTTGATATATAAGGGCTTTGAATAGCTGTCCTTCGAGGGAGCAGTCTATTAGCTACAACAGTGATAGTACAGTTGTCCTTCGAGGGAGCAGTCTGCCTTTTTGATTTTGAGTTGACTTAAGTTTGTGACCATGGATATGTTTTGACATCTTGATTTGTTTTATTGACAGAAATGTTGAGTCATGGACAAGACTATAGAAGGTCAAGGGTTCCCTTTTATTAGGACAAAGCATCCCTACTGTATAAAAGGGTTAAAGAGGATTTGATAAGGGGAATAGGGTTGAAAGGAATAAGGACTAAGAGGATGGGGATTGCTCAAGGGACGAGCTCAAGGTCAGTGTCAAGTGGACGAGTACTCGACTAACAGTAGAATGGTCACAGATGAAAGGCATAAAAGGGCTCAGGTTCAGATAAGTCCCTGGGCCATGCTTGTGCGTGATAAGGTGGTCTGAGTCAACTAGGAGCAGATTTGTCCCATTTGCCTCTTTGAGATTGGTCATGATGATGGTTGACGCTAGATGGGAAATCGGTTGATATGGTCGCTGATTGGTCGAGACTGGTTGAATGTTTAGTCGAAGATTGGTCAAATTTTGGTTGAGATGTGGTCATTTGATATGTGGTCAATGGTTGGTCGATGGTTGATTGGTCGGTATGTGGTCTTTGGTTGGGTTGAATATTTGGTTGAGGTCGGGTTGAATGTTTGGTGGCTAGTCTGGTCGAAGTCAGGTTGAAAGAGTGATTGATATTTGGTCGAGACGGGGTTGAAAGGTTGGTCGATGCATGGGTGAAGGTTGAATTCCCCTAGCAGCTAGGGAGAATGTTTGACAGATAGGTTGGTGGAGGCTTGGTGGTCAAATTGACTGTGTTGATTTTGAATAAGGGGGTTAAAGGCGACAAAGGGACCATAGTCTGTGTGGAGATCCAGATTTAGGTGATGAAGTTTGAGAAGCATGGGTCGGTGTTGATGTTTTGTCGAAAAGGTGGTCAAGAGGATCCTTGATGAGAAGGGTATCCTTTGTCCGATGTTGATGAGTGACAGCTTTGAGAGCACAACAATGCTTAGTGTCATGTCCCGGAGTGTGATGATAGTGGCAAAATTTAGAGTTGTCGAACCAAAAGGGTCTTGATCCGAGAGTTGATGAGAAGGGCGGTGTTGAAGGTTTTTTGATAATGTGGTCAAGAAGAAGGGTGTCATTCTCCAACCAATGGCGAACGATGACCTTGAGGGCATGACAATGCTCGGTGTCGTGCCTAGGCGTGCGATGATACGCACAAATGTGAGTGTCATCAAACCAGGGTGGTTTTGGTCTGAGAGATTGATACGGTCTAAGAGGTGGGAGGTTGATACGAGAGGACTGCAACAAGTGCCGTAACAGCAAGGCGTAAGAACCTGCTAACGGGTCTGGATGTCTTATTGCAGTGGAGGTTGATGACTTTAGTTTAGGAGGCTTAAGAGGTGTTGGTCGATGGATTGGAGGAGATGTATGTCTGACAGGTTGAGGGAGTAATGGAGGCGAATTGCCTCTGTGAAGGATGGGAGTGGGAAGCACTCCTATTAAAGTGGACGGATGCGGGCCCAAAATAGAGGGCAATGATGAAGGTGGGGGAGGAGTCCTCCGGTGTGGTCTAGTGGTCTTTGTTGGTTTGGGTCGAGAGCCACCATTGTGTGAGGCGAGGTTAGAGACGGGTTTGGGTTCAGATGTGGACGAAGGTGAGTGAGATGTAGCAATCTCAGGCAAAAGGCAAGAGGAAATTGTGACTAGGTCTTCCTCGGTTAAAATGGATGAAGAGACTGAGTCTTCTCTTGGTGGAGAAGAAATAAGAGAGGGTGGCTCCTCAAGAGGGTAGATGGCAGGGATGATCGTGCCTTCTATTTGCATTTGAGGAGTGGACAAGGCAAGGTCTTCGGATGAAGGTAGGGCTGATGGCATTGGCATGGTCAAGGCGTCCTCCAGTATGAGAGAGGTCAATGGAGGACTGGCAGGAGAAGAAAGTTCTTCATCCTGTGATGGAGGAGGTTGGTCAGGGACAAGAGGTAATATAGTATTGATTGTATGAATGTCATGGTCGTGAGAGTCATTAGTCATGGTTTGGACGTTGTTTTGAGTATGAGGATGGTTTGGAAATGGTTGTTTGAAGATGTCGATGTGTTGGTTTGGTGGGGTGTTCGGGTTATCTAAAATAAGATTCCCCTTGTCGATCATGTCTTAGATGATATTTTTGAAAGTTCGGCAATTGTCGATGTCGTGGCCATGGACGCGGTGAAAGTGGCAGAAGTCAGCCTCCCTATACCATGTAGGGAGGGCTTTTGAAGAGTCGAATTGAGGTGGTCGGATTGGAGGGAGATTGAGGACCCCCTGCTTGACAATTTTTTCCAAAACGGAAGCGTATGATTCTCCAAGTGGAGTGTAAGAACGTTGGATGTACCGTTGTTGGAATTGTTTGGTGATGTTGGTCGAAGGTTGAGATTAATTAGTTGTTATCGAGGATGGTGATCTAACGACCACAGTGTTAGCCACTCCTTTAGGTTCGGAATTGGTAGAAGAAGAAGGTCTGGAAGAAGAATGGCCATTGGTTTTAGCGTTGGTATGACGCAATTTGACCTTATCTTCCTCAATGGCACGGAGTTTAAGCTTTCGGGCCATGGTGAAGGCCTCGTCGAAAGTGCGAAATGTTTGAACCCGCAAGGTGGATGAGATGTGTCTAGCACATGCTCGAGAAAATATCTTGATGAGCTCAGGTTGAGGCAAGGAGAAGGAGAGTTGGTTGATCAGGCCTCTCCAATGGGCGACAAAATCGGCTATGGATTCGTCGTTGAATTGCCTGATGGAGTAAAGGTCTGTGATAGAGACTTGTTTAGTAATGTTGATTGAGAAATGGTCGAGAAATATTTGAGCGAGTTGAGTGAATGAGAAGAGAGAATGTCTGGTAAGAGAGCTATACCATTCAAGGGCAGGGCCAGAAAGAGACATAAGAAATGTGCGTAAAAGCAATGCATCATCATGGGAAATAAGGTAACAGGCATGTCTGAATGCCCGTAAGTGTTGTTGAGGGTCTTTCTTGCTCTGAAAGCGAGTGAATTTAGGAAGTTCCCATTGGTTGGGATATGGTCGGATAGGGACGGAAGGATGGATGGGCTCGTTGCAAATCTGGTCGTATGACAAGACATTGCTTGAACCAGAAATGGAGGCTTCGAGATTGGACATTTTATCCATCAGGATTTTGATGAGATCGGCTGACGGATTGGCGGGTTGAGCACTCCCTAGATTGTAAGGTGCTTGGAAGAGGCTAGAAGAGGCATGCGACGTAGTCGGTTGTACAATGTATGGATGACTAGTCACAGGGATAGAAGTGGAAGCTAAGGGTGGTTGGGTAAGAGGCATAAGTTGACTAGGTACCGCCAAAGGTGGTTGTATGGTGGCATTGGTAAAGGGCGAGGTAGACACTCCTGCATATATGGGTGCAAGAGTGTGAGGGGTCGAGACAATCAAGTTCTGGTATGATGTAGAACTTGGTTGAATTGCGTGTGGTTGAGGGGGTAATGAAACCCCGGTGGAGGTTAGTCTAAAGATGGACGGGGAGGCCAAACTTTGCGTATTGTCCATGGTCGGGTTTGAGGCAAAAGGATGGGTCGTAAAGGGTTGGGTAGTGAATGGTGTCGATGTCATCGCCACTTCACCTGAAAGGTCTCGCGTTGGGTTTCTCGCGAGATAGTTATGGAGGGCTGTGAGGTCAAAGTTTGGGTCCCGATCGGGGATGATTAGAGTCTGGGTCAGGGTCGGTCCTGTAGGAGTTCTTTCAGTCTCTGAGTAGAACTCCATGATAGGACTAATTAGGGACGAGGTAGGCGAAAGTGGTTGATGACTAGAGTGATCAAGAAGAGAGTCAGGTTCTAGAAACTATATTTTTGCAATTTTAGAAACTCAGAATGTGATTTAGGCAGAAAAAGGGGTCAGGTTTTAGGTTGCTATTTTGAGAAAGAGGTCTAGACAGTGACCGATGTCGGTTGAAAAACTGATGTCGGTAATAAAGATGGCCGACGTCGGTCTGTTAACCGATGCCGATAAGAAGGGGAAACTGACGTCGGTGATAAAACCGATGTCAGTGACTGTGTTTTCCAGAGGCCCAAAAGATTTGGAGATTCTTAGAAAAACAATGAAGAAAGCGTCCTCACTCACTCAAACAAACAGATGAGAAGAGAAAAATAGAGAGAGACAGACAGGCCCTAAGCGATAAATCCTAAGAATTAACTTTAGAATCTTGTGGCTTATGCCTTAGATGAATGTTTGGGGAGATTGGCTGGTAGAAGGGTCCTAGAAAAGGCAGTCTAGAGCTGGTTTTGGGTCTTGTTAAGGTGCTCAAAGTCTGTGTTAGGTTCGGTACGTGGCCTGGTGCTAAGGAGCAAGCTCCCCTCACTTCACGATTCCAGTGGTTAGCTGGTCTCGCTTAGCCAAGATATACCTCACCTATAGATTATCCTCTGCCAGAGAACAGAGTGGGCTTCCCCCTTGGTGATGAAATCCAAGTAGGGTTGCCAGGTAGGGGTAAGGTATCCGCTGGGGGATGAAATCCCAGTCGGGCCTTGTCTCAAGTGTGTTTGATGTTTGTTTTAGTGCATGTGGTTTAGGTAGTGTAACATGAAGTGGACTAGATTTATTCAAGATGCAGTTTGTTAATTACTATGTGTGGTCTAAGAAGTGCAAACAAGCAGAAATGAATGCAAAGTGTTTTAATGCCCAAGTTGAAATGTGAGGTTTGTTATGAAGACAAGTTAAGAAAGGGTTTGAGAGTATGATGTTGGACTAGTCTAGAAGTGCAAGAAAAGAAAGAAAGATTATTTTTAATTCCTGCTTATGATGTGATTAAGAAGAGACGAAGGAGGCGAAAAAGGTAAGAACCTAATGCACCTAAATGAACGAAAATAAAAGGAACCCAAGAAGAACCTAAGGGTCCCACCGGGCGTGCCAGAATGTTTCTATTCAAATTTTGCTTTCAGATTCAAGAGAGAGAAGAAACTAAGGGAAAATGGTCAAGGCTAGAAGTACCTGGATAAAGTCGTGCACACCGTAATCCAGACGCTGTGAGTACTCCTCTTTGGCTGTGGAGGAATGACACCTGCAAAGAAGAAGACTTGGACAAAAAGGCGTTAGATAGATAGATGGTTAGATGGTGGGTTGCCAAGCGAAAGCTTGTTCCTAGAAGTATGAAAACTTCCTTAAGGGAGGTCAACCCACTATTTGATAAAAGATAAAGTCTGATAAATGATAGAATAATGAAAAGACTGAAATGATAGAGAAGACTGAAAGAGAAAAGGAAGCAAAAGGCTTACCTGAGATGCTATCAGCTTGGTCACAGTCACCGGCGTCGGTGGTCCTACCGGTGTCGGTTGTCGGGGTCTGCCGACGTCGGTTAGTCTACCGACGTCAGTTGGGGTAATGACCGGCGTCGGTCGGGGCAGTGGCCTGTGGTCGAAGTCTGGTCAGGGTCTTAGTCCGTGGATGGGTATGTGGTCTGTTTGAGGGGTCTGTGGATGGGTCTAAGTCTGGTTTGAGGCAGTCGGAGGGTCTGTGCAGGGATGCAAGGGAGTCAAATGGACAGAAGGGTAGAGGAGGCCAATCAGGGAGATAGGAATCTGGGTCTACCTGGTCTGGGTTAGCAATTTGGTCTGGGGGGATAGAAGTGCTGAATCTAGTTTAGAAATGACTAGAAAACACAATAAAAACACAAACAAAGTACTTACATGTGCCCTGCTGAAGAAGGGTGTTGATCATGTCTGTGTTGCTGGTGATGCCAGATGTGAAGACCTGTTGCTGATGGAGAATCCCTGTTGTTCACTTGCAGAAGCTTTGTTGTGTACCTGAGGGAGGGAGTCAGATTGATTGGCAGAGAGGTCAAGTGAAGGGACGGATACAAGGCTCTGATGCCAAGATTCAAGAGTCGGGTTACGAGAGAGGGAGATGCAGATCGTGAAGAGAGCCCAGAGACTGGTTAACGGACGCAAAAGCAGTTAAGAAGGTCACCGACGCCAGCAATATCGCCGACGTCAGTCGACAGTTGACCGATGTCGGCAGCTAAAAGGCCGGAGAAAGGCTAAAAATAGCCTTTCATCCGTTTCCCAACCGCCAGGTCAGCTATTACAATGGATGAAATGGTCGACGGGGGTTAAATGGGCGAGAGGAGAGGTTGGAATGGGAGTCTTAGGGATTAAATGGCCATGTGGAGAATGGGAGGAATCCAAGGAGGGTATCCTAGGGTGGCGAGGTGGCAAGGAGAGGGAAAAGGGACTTATTTAATTAAAAATAGATGATTATTTCCAATTAATAAGACTTAGGTGGGTTAGGGACCAAGGGGGACTAGGAGGGAGAAAGGACCAAGGGGAGTAGACACGATTTTGGTGTCTACAAGGAGATTTTAGAATCAAACGTAAAATTTTATAAAAAAATCAGAAAAAAGTAAGGCTAAATTTAAAAAATATGAGCATAGCTGAAAATTGGGGGAAATGGATCAATGACAGGAGGGTAATTAAATTCCTTAGTGAAAAATATGCACACTATTAAATTTTATAAAGAGCACCTATATTCATTAAGATCTCAATTCAACATGGACTATGTGGAGATGAGTAATGAATAAAAACAAGTGTTTGGGGTATAAGTATCCATGATAGTTATTAAATATAATGATTATGCCCCATCTGGGAATCGATAATTTTGGACAATGCAAGATCCTACTAATGTAAAGAAATGGGTTTTAAAAATTAATACAAATGAATGGTGAAGACCCAATGGATGAAGCTTCTCAACTTTACATTCTTCAAGTATATGAATGAATGTGTACATATGGTCCAATCCAAAAAATTAGATGATAAAATTTGGCTTACTAAAATTCTTATCATTCCTATTAATTATAAAACCCTAGTTATGATAATGAACTTTCTAAATGAGTGGGAAAATATTGATCAATATCATGTGTAGAGATTACCACCCATCATACAAGAAGTTTTAAAGATATATGAATGGGAGATAGGGGTTAAAGTGATTCACTCATGTTTTATTAAGGATAATAAGTAATTAAAGAACACTAAGCATAAAAGTGACCATTTTTGGCACACAACGAAGGATTGGAAGGATGTACTAGTAGGAGTGATCATCATAACACATCAGATGTTAATATTGTTAGTGAAATGTTTGGTACTTTGGCAAATCTTGTTTCACAATAGTGAAGGAGATTAAAAGTTTCTCCTTTATTTGTAGGAAATATTCCATTTATTGAAAATATGAAAAACAAAAATAAACCTATTTACAATATTTACATGTTGAATAGAGTATTAGGCTATACTACTTTTAATGAAAAATAAAATTAAAAACAAGGAAGATGAAGGGTCATGTAGGAATGAGAAAACACAAATTTCATCCCTTGCATGAAAATAAATAATTATAAAATCAATATGTTAGTTTGAGGATAAAATAAGTGTTTATTGAGAGTTGAGGGATATGTATTAACATAATTAAAACACACATCCATAAGGAAAACACTAGACATAAAGTTTTGGAATTTTCCTTATGTTCCTCATTGGAATAATAACACAAAGTGTATTTCTCCTTTAATTTCAATAAAAATTACAATGAACATCAAACAACCCTTTTACCACAACCATTTCTCCTATTTGTAGAGATAGGAGGGAATGAGTTGACCCTTCATATTCCATTGTGACCTTTCATAATCTACATTTTGTCTTATTCACTTTACAATTTTAAATTATTTTCTAAAAAATAAAATTCATATTTTCTAGAAAAATATGAAATTATAATGGGTCAAAAATGATTCTTATGTATTTTTTCCATTGGATGGACCTATGATTGAATTAGGAACTGAGTTGACTTTTTTTTAAAGAGATGCTTTGTGATGCAAGAGCATCAAACAAACATTGTTCATTCAATCATGAGTGAAGTATTTAGGTGGTGTGTAAGTGTCTTTTGTCTTATAGCATGTCTTAGAAGGAATTTGAGTCTTTATAAGAGTCTTACAATGTTTTTTGATAGCCCTTTGGCATTTTCCCACCAAAATGGGCATTTGAATATTTAAAATTGTGTTAGGAGTATTTTGAGAAATGTCAAGGAATTTCATGTAATAAAATGTTGTTATAAGGTCCTAAGTGAGTCTAGGTGGGTTTATGGAAGTGTTATATGTACATAACATGATTAAAATGATAATGAATAAGATTTTGAATGTACCTATCATGTTTAGGTAGTTGTCATAAGAGTTAGTTATCTAAGTAAGTAGTTACCTTGTGTTTAGAAAGGGAAATTAATGATTTTTTAGATAGTATAGGTGGTATATATTTAGATAGGAGTCAGGTATAAGTTAGGAGAGTCAGTTATAAGTTAAAATAGGTAGAGGTATGGAGGAAACAAAATAAAGATAGTAAGAACTTTATATTATGTCCTTGTGGACTAAGTTTTTATGTGAAAAGAGTAGAATCAATAAAATGGAATGATTAAAAGTATACCCTTATGTATATTTTTAGTGACATTGTTTTATGGATTCAATTATATGTGTTTAAATTCTTAAATCTTTCATAAAAACATTTTATTATATGCAAAGTTGGTATATTGATGGACTATGATAATATTCATTGAAGTTGTATTATAACTAAGAGGTTAGTGTTAAATAAATTTTCTAATAAAGATAAAAATAATTTGAGAATTATAAAAATAAATTTAATACCTCTTTCATGTATATAGTTTGTGTTTTATTCCAACAAATAACTAGGGTGGAAGACAATATTTTGTTTGTGTACCCTGTCTCCAAGACACGGTCAAGAAACCTTGTTTGAATGATTGAACAATGAATGAAATGGAGTTTTATATGGTATTAATATAGATAATAAGGACAATATGATTTATAAAACCCTTGAAGGATAGTTTAATATCACCAAGTAATCATATATACCATAAAAACCTTGTGTTGATTGTTACAGACAAGACTATGTTAACTAGACACTGTCAAATTCATGTTTAGAGCATGACTAGGAATTGATCAATAAGATTTAATGATTGGAAAAGTTGGAGATAGGTTAGTTAGACATTAAATAGGTCTTAATAAGGTTTTAAACCAATAAATAATTATTAAAATCTAATTTGAACCCTCTCGGGTCTATGTAGATAGAGAAAACCCTAGCTTAAGGCTAAAATCCAAAAAGTGGAATAAAAAATGTTTTAAGTGAAACTTCTTGAAATTTGGTATTTGGTTGGTGTTTGGAGTGAGGAAATATATTTTAATTTTTTTATGATGGTATGGCATCCGTACGTATACCTACAGGAGACTGTGTGCTAATAAGGGCTAAAGAGACCAATTAGGTCTGAGCATGAGTTAGAAAAGGTACTTAGGAAGTGAGTTAGATCTTGAAAATTTAGGGAAAGGTGAGATGATATAGGTTTTCCTAAGGTGCCCTTATTTTATTATTACTTAATAGTACCTATATGTACTAAATCAAAAATCCTAAAAAATGCTATAAGGATAGTGTAAAGGTGATCAGAGTTGCATAAGGAGTCTTAATGAAAGGATGAGTGTTTGAATTGAAATCCAAGTAGTCAGATATGCCCAAGGAATTTTATGTATGGAATGAGGATGTATTCAAGAATTAAGGTAGAGATATTGACGTGATTTGGCCTAGATAAGCTTTAAACTTAGTGAAGTTATTGAGGTTGCATGAAAGGGGATAGAGATGTATGAATAAAGTGTGAGGTGTATGGTAAGTCTAAAGATAGATAGAAATAACTCCAGGAATCCTTGTGAATTACTAGTGTGTGAGATAGAATGAATGGGAGTGAATAAATGAATTGAATGAGGAGTTGACAAACAATAGAAGATTGAAAATATTGAATGCAATAATTTGTGATTGTAGATATCATAGTTGTTGTTGGAGTAGAGAATGAAAGATGTCTCTGCATCACTTTGTATATTCTAAACTTCTTAACTATCTCAAAAATTTAGTTTCCTTTTGGAATCACTATATTATTATAATGGATGAACCATTTTTTTTTAAAAATTCCATATTATATGGGGTATTAGAGAAATCCTTCCTTTGTACATTCATCTCCTCTGATAAAAAATGAATTTTGTTGAGTATGTTCATGGAAGATACATTGAAGGAACCTTTTTTTTAAATTTCCTCCTTGATTAGCTTCCTAATTTTTATTTGATGACATCTATTAGATGAATCCCTAAACCATTGTCCTTAAGTATGTCATAATCAATATTCCCAAAATAATAACATGCTTTAGACATCCTATCTCCTCCATACTTGGATTGATCTGAAAAATGATCTACCACTGGCTTCAGCACATCTACCTTGTGCAAAAAAAATTATATTCAGTCTAATGACATCTAACTTTCTATTTTAACAAATATCCCTAGTCTAACAAGCATGTTTGCATCAATGTCTACCATTTCATCTATATCATGTAACACATTTTTCCATAATTCAATTTCATCTTGATGACACTTGGTCTACTTTTTTACATTGATTTTATCCAAATCAATATTTTCATAGATCTTTATAGTTTCGTCAATGTATTTTAATCCATCTAGAAACAAATGTTCCACCTAGGCTTCAAGGGTCTTCCCATAATTTTTATATTTAGATATGGCTAAAATAATCTCTTTACTTATTCTGGGAACTTATTTAGAGGCTTCAACTTGAGTGTTGGAAAAGGATTCTAATAGATTCAAGAGATATTTCATGTATCTTATGAGCTATAAAACTTGATATTTCAACTATTCCTACATCAGCTCATCCTATTCAACTCTTTTGATCATTATCTTAGTACTCACTCAATATTTTAAACATCACTTTCATGAGTGTATTCTCCCATGGAAAATCTTATCAAGGTATAATCAATTATAGCCATCCCTCCCATGTTATTTTCAACATTTGGCTCTATACTTTCAAATCAATGAGCACTAGATAGCTTTATAACTAATTGAGAAGTGGCCTTAGCCTTTTTGTGGGGAGGAGTCACAAGAATATTTTCCAAAGCATTGAAATATAATAACTCCACATCTACCATCTTCTTATTTTTTCCAAGTAATGGTGGAATCCATTGAAATTACAAATCACTAGTACTAATTATCTATGTATCTGTGTCAGTCGATGAAGCATGTGGTGTAGGTTTCCTTGGATAAGTAGCCTATTTAGTGGAATGTGTAGATAATATGGAAAAACATGAGAAATCAATTATGGTGAGTAGAAGAGAGTGCCTCTCTTGCACATGATAGCTACTCCATCCCTTAAATAGAATAAATATAATGCTATGTGGTGTTTTTGATAAAATGATATGGATCTCCAAGTGGGGAATAAGATTCTTACATTAGTACTATCTTCTTGTCTTGAAATTTATTCCTACAAAGGAGCCCTCACCACAAGTCTTGATTGTCTATTTTTCATTATTTAGGTCTTCATCATTTCCATCACCACCAACTTCAGTAGTGGGATGAGTAGTGGGATAAGAGATAGCATCAAAATCACTAGATCTCATTGTCATTAAATTAGATGTAGGAGATTGTTTGGGCAAGGTTTCAATCTTATATCTATGGTAACTACCAAACTTTATGAAATATATAATTTTTGTATCAAACCAATCCAATGATATTCTCAACATGAAGTTGTTTATTTTTTGTAGGTCTATGATCTCAGGTGTGGACCAACTTATTAATCTTAGAAGAGCTACCATGATTCCCTAAATGTAACCTACCTCAAAAGGTTTATTTCCATCATCGATCATTCCATCAAGTACCCATTTTTTATTGAACATCTTAATCTAATATAGGCTTAGATACCCCCAATCATATCTTCAGACTTCAAATTAATTGATACAATCAGCCCAATAGTCTTCTAGATCTGGTTTTTGAATATATGAAGAGCTAATTACCATATTGGCTCACACATACCCCCTACCATAAAATGAATCTATAATCATGTGAGGGTACATACTAAAGTGAGATATGTTAAATTCAATGTTTAGGACATATATTTCATGTTTACACATGTGATATCCCAAAGAAATAGGGGAAACTACTACTGCTATATGTCTCTTCTTACATTTTTTATGAACATATGGAAATTATTTGCATAGTTTGATCAACAACATATTATCATTGACAAGTAATGGAAGCCTCAAGGGAAACCCATCAAAACCTCCAACTTTTATATATGATAATATCTAGAATTGGATTAAATGGCTTCCATAATGTGACACTAGCTTGATTCCTTCTTTTAAAATCCTACTTTCCTGGTCTTCACATAGTATTTGCACTATCCTCATTATGAATGCATCATTCACTCTTTTGAAGTACTTATTGCATTTTTATAAAGTTATCCAAGGGAAGAAATCATATACTCTCATATTTGGTCCTAAACTTCCCAATTGTGTGAGGTCAGGGTATACATGTTGAGAAGACATAGTATATAAAAAATATGAAGTCATATAAAATGACTTGGTGATAGTCACTTTTATGAGTTGATCATGAAGTGCATCACTAATAATACTCCCCTAATCAATGAAATTATTACCACCATAAATTAATATCATGGGAAGAAACATCTAAGGATGAAAATCAGTGGTATTTGCATTTCCTACCAATTTGTTGAGGAGGGTGATCATATCTAAGAGCTCTTCCACAAACTCAGATCTGATGAAACTCTTGGAAAATTTGGAGACACCTTTTTGTTTCACCTTCCACTAGATATTGTTCATAATAGTGATATTTTTATATATGTTCTTATTCCATAAGGTTTACCCAAATTCCACACTCATCCTAGCATATGCATTCCTTTATAGAATGTGAAGCATGACATCAATGGCCTCTCTATCAAATTTTTCCACCAGATCATCTCCTATAGATATGACCTCACTTGTTTTAGCATTTTATTATTTTTCACATGATAGGAATAGATCCATACATTAAATAGAAATTATAAATCTATCTAAGGCCACTTATTATTATTAGGGCACCATAGGTGTAGCTAATATGTTATCAATTATTCTATGAAATTAATATAATTATTACCAAATATCAAACTATGAATGTTGAAAATAATAAATATGATTAAAGGAAAAATGTTACCTTACAAAGTGACCAAACCAAAAAATGTGAAACAAGAGATTTGACAAGTGGGGAAACCCCTAAACGGAGAAAAAATCCAGAATATTATTAAAATCCTTGTAATAATGATTATCCAAGTACATATAAATTATAAGTTAGGAGATAATGATAATAATTACCTTAAGCCAAGAGAGCATAATAATAATGTAAGAGTGTGATTTTGAAATAAGATTGATTATATAATAATAAATAAATAAATAAATAAACACAAGATCACTCCTTCAACACTCTCAAATTGCCTCTTCAAACAAGCAAATATGCCCTTCTTCTACTTTGCTCAAACAACCCTCATATGGCTTAACTTGGTTATATGACCTTGTTCTCACACTTATAAATTCTATTGGATGTTCATGATTGATCCTTTACTCCCCTCTAGAATTCTACATTGCCTCCTCCTCCTCCTCAATGTGTTCTTTTATTCGCTTGCACTCTCATTCCTTGCTACAACAAATAGGCCTATTTAGCCTTGTATTTATACCAATCACTAGATCAATCACACTCTTGGTTAGACAAGACATTAATTCATTAGGGTTAGACCTAAAAAATTTATTAAGACATGATACACATAATAATCAATAAAAATAACAACACTATTAGGTTGGCCCAACACACTTAGACCTTTTTCTTATTTTAGGCCTACTTAGAGACCTAATGCATTACGTCTATCCTCTCCACAGAACAACTTGAACTTCTATGGCCTATATAACACTCCAAAAAGTCCTAAAACATTTAAATCACTTATATAAAAACCTCAAATAACCTCCTTTATTCTCAATAAGTTACACATCCTTAGCTTACCTCATGAAAGCTCCATTAGGCCTTAAAGACCTATTGAGCCTAATTACCCCAAAAAAATTATTTGTAAATATGAATCTCAAACAACCTGTAAAAACACTTTAAATTTAAAATATGCATATGAATGGAAACTTAATGACCTCAAGGTCATAATCATACTCATTATACTCCATAACTCAAGCTCTAAAGACTCCAAAACATAGTCAACAACCTTTGATCATTAAAAACTATACATGCACTTTAAAACACTCCAAATTAATGTATAATAGCTCATTTTAACTATAATACATCACCACATTATTTTTTATATTTTTAAAATGATCAAGATGGCATAGGAACATCAAACTCACTCACATATAAAAAACTGCCTGTAGCTCCAAAAACATAATCATGAAGAATGTTGTCTTTAGCACTTATAAGGGTACTTAAAAAATTTATAATTAACATTAATAGTTCCTATGTGACCTTTATAACCTCCATATATATATATATATATATATATATATATATATATATATATATATCATTGTTTCTAGTGTCAATCATTGGTCATGTAGACCAATTTGTTAACCCTCTCTTTCACAGTTCTTACATAGCCAAATAAGCCATTTTAACTTCCATATCTCAACTCCTAAAGTGACTCTCAACCTTATATAAAGAATTATTATGTATTTTAGGTCCTAAAAAACAAAATAATATTCATTATATGCATCAAATAAGTGCATATATCCTTCAACTCATCATTTTCACTTACTTAGAGCTATCATTTTGCTTTGTGAACCAGTCATTATGATCTTGCATTTCAACACATGTGTATACAAAAAAATAAGTCTTTATGCATGATTATTATCCTTAGGAATATTTATAACATATCCAAACACAAAGATATAGAGGTATAATGTCAAATATGAAATATATAGACCAAAATATGAACCTGACACCATCACTATCTCATCTTCACTAGATAGGTCATCTTGTGAACAACATTTTCAATGACCTCCAAAATATATAACCAAAATGGACATGTGTTATATTTATTTTTAAAAAATCAATGCAATTTTATCCATTCCTAATCCACTGCAACTCATCCCTAAACTTAGTGTCATTCCTGCCTAGTTTTTCTCACTATCTTCACTATTAGGCATTTTAGTGATATGCCAACTTCCATGACCAGTTTAGCATATTTGAATTATATAAACTGATCATAAATAATCATGGGTATGAGTTATAAGTCATGAGATTTGTCCTTCAAATATTAGCATTATTTGACCTGGTCAACTCTACCTGTTATACCAAATTTTTGAGAATCAAGTGATTTTCTATAGCTTCCACTCACTCATCTGGTAGACTAATTCCACTTGGAGGTACTTGAGAGAGTCCTCTAAATTTTAAAATCATCCAAATATCCTTATCAATCCATTCGGGGAACTCAAAAAAAAAATCTTCACCATCGGGTCACTATAAGGGTTTTAGACCAGTTTCCATTCTTAACATTTGTTCATATAGATTTGTCCCTAAAACAAACTCTTAATGCTTTTTAAAAAAAATTATGACCCTTTTATATATCTCTCTAAGATCTTAGCTTACCATGCAACAGTCACACATGTAAACAAGCATTAAAAGTTCCTACTCAAGTCTGTAACACTTAAGAGATCTAAAGATCCACTTTTCATGATTTCTTCTTCAACTCGATATCTTAAACTTCATGAGCACTCTTGAAACAACATATCATAACTCAAAACATTCTCACGTGATCTCAAAATCATCCAAACCTGATCATGACACCTCATTCTTCCATCTAGGGTTTTATGACTAGGTCCATGATAAGACCATTAAAGAAGAGCATACCTCTTTGGCTCACTCTGAGAGTCATGTGACTAAATAAACACCTTTCTCACATGATCTAACACTTAATTTCACACCATAAAGTGTTAGGGTGTGGAGCTAAAAGCTTCACCTTAATGCAAACTGGGAGGTTTCTGAGCATGACAGTCATCGGCGTCGGCAAGCCACAACTGACGTCGGTTAGAGGATAGTACAGAAGGAAATCGACATCGGCAGGGATCGGCCGGCATCAGTCACCTCCAGTCAGATAGGGACCGACGTCAGTCACCTATGGCAGTTCAAGAATTGTTGTTGACGAACAGTCAGTTAAGTGAACGGGCAGTTTGCATGATGAAGACGAGTTCGAAGTCTTGAGCCACAAGTCTAATTATTGTATGCATGAGATCTATATAATAGACTCATGGGCTGTATTGTTATGTGGATAACTTGGAGAACTAGAAGAACCATGTAGAACTTGGAGAGTTCTTCCCATGGTGGAATCAAGTAGGATTCCCCATGTATGTAAGATCAGGTTTGATATGCAGGGTGTTGTAGGATCATGGTGGAGATCTACATGTGATAAGTAAGATCAGGTTGGTCTACAGGGATGTGTGTATGTGAGGGTCAGAAGAGGATCAGTGGGGGAGCAAGATCAAGGTGACAGCAATACATCAGGAGCAGGATCATGGTGAGATCTACTTGGAGTACCAGTTCGTACTCGGTTGTATTGGACGTACAATGAGGTGAACAATAGCTTGTGTTAGCTGTGTGTTGTGACCTATTGAGAGAATATTACTCAGGTGGGAAGATTACTGGGAGCCCTTGAGGAGGAAGCCTCACAGAGGTGGAAGAAGAGTGTGATCTCTTTATTGTAATTTCCTTTGTAATGAGTTGAATAAAATTGTGTGTTGCCTCTCATATTCTATGTGTTTTCTCATTGATAGTTATTTGTTCTTCTGGTTATTTCCACAATCATAAGTTGCTTATACAATGGTAATCATGTGTGCTCTTAATTCTAACAAGTTGTGTCAGAGCTTTAGGGAACCTAGGTCATATCAAATGGTATCAGAGCGAGGTTAGACGTTCTCAGAGCGAGTTTGACTAACATATGGCCCAAATCTGGTTAGTGGTTTGTTGATTACAGGTTACTCACAAGGGTTGCTATTTGAGTGGGAGTATAGCAATGGCAGAAGAAGGTAAGCTGAGAATGGATAAATTCAGACACAGGTGTAGCACCACAGGGTGTGTGGTGGGTTGTCTTCAAGTGGGAGCTTGAAGAGGAATACAAGCCAGGATGCAGAATAGACAAAGTACTGGTATAGGTACGTGTGCAGCTATTTATCTCCAAGTGGGAGATTGTTAGGGTGTGGAGATAAAAGCTTCACCTTAATGCAAACTGGGAGGTTTCTGAGCATGACAGTCACCGACGTCGGCAGGCCACAACCGACATCGGTTAGAGGATAGTGTAGAAGGAAACCGACATCAGCAGGGATCGGCTGGTGTCAGTCACCTCTAGTCAAACAGGGACCGATGTCAGTCGCATGTGGCGGTTCTAGAACTATTGTTGACGAACAGTCAGTTAAGTGAACGGGCAATTTGCATGATGAAGATGAGTTCAAAGTCTTGAGCCACAAGTCTAATTATTGTATGCATGAGATCTATATAATAGACTCATGGGCTATATTGTTATGTGGAGAACTTGGAGAACTAGAAGAACCATGTAGAACTTGGAGAGTTCTTCCCATGGTGGAATCAAGTAGGATTCCCCATGTATGTAAGATCAGGTTTGATATGCAGGGTGTTACAGGATCATGGTGGAGATCTACATGTGATAAGTAAGATCAGGTTGGTCTGCAGGGATGTGTGTATGTGAGGGTTAGAAGAGGATCGGTGGGGGAGCAAGATCAAGGTGGCAAAAATACATTAGGAGTAGGATCATGGTGAGATCTACTTGGAGTACCAGTTCGTACTCGGTTGTACTGGATGTACAATGAGGTGAACAACAGCTTGTGTTAGCTGTGTGTTGTGACCTGTTGAGAGAAGATTACTCAAGTGGGAAGATTACTGGGAGCCCTTGAGGAGGAAGCCTCACAGAGGTGGAAGAAGAGTGTGATCTCTTTATTGTAATTTCCTTTGTAATGAGTTGAATACAATTGTGTGTTGCCTCTCATATTATGTGTGTTTTCTCATTGATAGTTATTTGTTCTTCTGGTTATTTCCGCAATCTTAAGTTGCTTATACAATGGTAATCATGTGTGCTCTTAATTCTGACAAGTTGTGTCAGAGCTTTGGGGAACCTAGGTCCTATCATAAAGCTCATACACATCCATATCGTCATAGTTATGCCTCTACAAGTCATATCCATGCTGAAGAGCTAGTTCATCAAACAGACCTACTAGGCACCATACCACTTTGAGACCTTCTTATCATTGTATATGAACTCTAAAACACATTATTATGCCAAAAACATCATTCCATTCTCAAATAATACTACAAATATTTTCATAATCTTGTCACATCACAACATTATTCCAAGACCTTATGCAAAACTCAAGAACTGACTAGATCATGTCTAAGCCATCATGATCACTTACCATGTAACTTCACAATAACATATCTAGGACATCAATGACAACATCAATGTCTTAAAATTCCAATAGGAACATACCTTGACAATATCTCCCTTTTTCATTGATGGCAAACACTCTAACATAGTAGATCATTCTTATCTCCTCAAGCTAGATCTCCCCCAAACTATTCTTACTCCTAATCAAGTATTTCTCCCCCTTTGACATTACTGACAAAGGGTCATATCTAAAAATACTACTGATCCTTAGACCTATAATAATTGAAAACACACCTTTTCTCTCCAAACAATATTATTCTTCCTTTGATCAATCCAAACATGAGCTCAAATTACATAAGTAGCTCAACCATATTCAAAAACCAAAAACTCAATACATAGGAACAAGGAAATTTAATAATCATCTTAGACACATGCTCCCCCTAATACCATGCATACAACTTTCAAATGAACTTAGAACACACTATTTATCACTTTATCCTTGACATGACTGAAACCAATCAATCATACTCAGAATACTCACTGAGATACCTCACCTTGACATCCATTGAAGAACCTTCCCTTGTCTTTCAACAACACCTTCAATGTTTTTAACAAACTTCAAATGGTCCTCATAATCTCATTGGTCTTGCAGACCAATCTATAACTCATATGATTTCTTAGAAGTCATGATTACTCTGAATTCTTGTTTATGCTTCTCAAGCCAACATGGCTTAGATTAGCTCATAACAATATCCACATAGTAAACAACTAGATACGTCTATGAGACCTCATTCTCTATTGTAGACCTCTATCAAAAAATCATCAAATTCTATCAAGACTATTATGGCATATCATACCTCTAAGTAAGATTAATTTGATAAGTCTTATACTTCACACACTTTATCAAGGACCTCATACATTTTCCACATGCATTACATGATCCTAATGTCACTTTGACATTCACCAGGATCACTACATGGTTCATTTCAAAACATTCCATATGATGTTCATTGAACTTTACTAGTCTTTACAATTTTATTCACTTCATGAAATCTCTTCTAGGTTATGGATTCATGAAACCCTCATTACATGTCAATCATGTTATATGATTCGAATACCCTTGTCCACCATTGATCATGCCCATAAGGTACAATCACCTTCTTATATATTTATACACTCAGATGCATCTTCATATATTGAAAACACTAAAATGAAAAAAGTGAACATATATCAAGCTCCCCCTTTGTTATTATACTTTATATCCTTATAATAATACTCAAAAAAATTGACCCAAACTCACTATTCTTAAATGAAACTTCACAATCTTTCACAGTCAACCACCTTATCTTATTAGGCATAATAGAGACCTAAAGAAATAACTCTCATGAGCCTCTTCTTACTTACTTCACCAAGAACCTACACATACCTTTTTAAAAGTCCTAAATCAATGTTCTACAAGAAACCTTGATGCCTTCACCTATTCCTTTCTCTCAACATGTCTTTAGAGTCCTTCTAGATTGTCAACTAATGTTTGACTTGGCTTATACATAATACTTTTGAGATGGCAAATGGCACTTTTGACATGTTTTCAAATTTGAATGATGTCCTACAGCAACACATAACTCATCTTGGTTTAAGTTTTGATCAAGCCTCATCTTTTCATACTTCTTTTCCTTAATCAACTCTGCCAATACCATCTTTCTTTGATAGACCATCATTACAAACAATATAAACATTGTCATCATCATACTTCAAGCTTTTACTTCTTAGGATCACCTTTAGGTTGTTAGGCCTCTCTCAAAGGACCAGCTCTGATACCAATTATTGGAAGCACAACCACTGATAGGGGGTGAATCATAATCTTAAAACAATCCTTTCTTTCCATTTAACATGATTAATATTTCAAACCAATCTAGTGAACAAGTAATGCACAGAGAAGTAATCGTATAAATATGAAGCAAGATATCAACACATGAATACAATATATATGTGGGAAACCATCATGGGAGATAAAAACCACTAAAAATCCACTTTTACTATAGTATTATAAGTAATGAATCAATATTTAGTGGGGCACCAACCCCTTACTAGTCAAGAACCAACTTGCAAGGAGGTACACACCCCCTAAATGACTTGTAACATACTCACCCACTTCAATAAAACTTATACAAGCACAAACCTACAAGTCATCTCTCAATATTTCTTGACTAATCACCAACTCAGCTAAGATAAACTTGATCACCTCAAGACACCTTATTGCTCATCCAATAGATTATGACCTCTTATTTAGCTCTCTATCTACTGTATCCATTGTAATACATTAGGAATACATATATGATTCAGATTTTATGGTCTCTTAATCAACAAAATATCACTCTTTAAACACTCTCAAACTACCTCTTCAAACAAGCAAATCTACCCTTCTTATACTTTGCTCAAACAACCCTCATATGGCTTGACTTGGTCTCATCCACTTCAAGAAAACTTATAGAAGCACAAACCTACAAGTCATCTCTCAATATTTCTTGACTAATCACCAACTCAGCTAAGATAAACTTGATCACCTCAAGACACCTTATTGCTCATCCAACAGATTGTGACCTCTTATTTAGCTCTCTATCTACTATATCCATTGTAATACATCATGAATACATATATGATTCAAAGTTTATGGTCTCTTAATCAACAAAATATCACTCTTTAAACACTCTCAAACTACCTCTTCAAACAAGCAAATCTACCCTTCTTATACTTTGCTCAAACAACCCTCATATGGCTTGACTTGGTCATATGACCTTGCTCATCATAGTCATAAATTATGTTGGATGTTCATAACTAATCCTTTACTCCCATATGAAATTATACATGACCTATTTATTCTCCTCAAGGTTATATTTTATTCGCTTGCACTTTCATTCCTTGCTACTTCAACAAATAGGCCTATTTGGCCTTGTATTTATACCAATCACTAGATCACTAACACTCTTAGTTGGACAAGATATTAACCCATAATTTTTAGACATAAAAAATGTCTTATGAAATGTTAAACTCAATAATAAATCAAAATAATGACACTATTATGTTGGCCAAACTCAATTAGACCTCTTTCTTCTTTTAGGCCTACTTAGAGACCTAATGCATTAGGTCTATCCTATCCACATAATAACTTGAACCACTATGGCCAAGATAGGCCCCCAAAAAGTCATAAAACCTTTAAATCACTTATATTACAACCTAAACTAGCCTATTTTTTTCTCAATAAGTCACACATCCTTTGCTTACCTCATGAAAGCTCCATTAGGCCTTAAAGACATATTAGGCTTACTTACCCTAAAAACAATGTCTATAAAGATGAAGCTCAAACAACTTGTAAATAAAATTTAAATGAAAAATCCACATATTAATTTAAATTTAATTACCTTAGTTTCATCATAAAAATCATTATACTCCATCACTTAGGCTCCAAAGACTCAAAAACACCTCTATAAAAGGCTCACTCTGTTCTGCTAGAAAACTCCAAAACATAGTCAAGAACCTTTGATCATTAACAACTATACAGGCACTTTACAACACTCCAAATTAATTTATAATATCTAATTTTACATATAATAATTCACCACATTATTTTTATACTTCCAAACTGATAAATATGACACATGAACATCAAACTCACTCACATATAAAAAATTGTTTGTAGCTCCAAAAACATAGTCATGAAAAATGTTATCTTTAGAACTGTAAGGGAACTTAAAAGACCTATAATTCACATTAATATTTCCTATGTGAAATTTATAACATACTAAAATAGATATATCATTGGTTCTAGTGTCAATCAATGGTCTTGTAGACAAACTTGTTAACCCTCTCTTTCATAGTTCTTACACAACTAGATAAGCCATTTTAGCTTTCATATCTCAACTCCTTAAAGAGAATCTCAACCTTATATAAAGTATGGATAGGTATTTTAGGTCATAATAAACAAAATAATATTCATTATATGCATCAGATAAGTTTATATATCCTTCAACTCATCATTCTCACTTAGAACTGTCATTTTGCCTTGTGAACTAGTCATGATGATCTTGCATTTCAACACCTGTGTATATAAAAAAAATAAGTCCTAATGCATTATTATTATCCTTGGTAATATTTATAAAATATCCAAACACAAATATATAGATTTATAATGGAAAATATTAAATATATAGACCAAACTCTGAACCTTACACCTTCATTATCTCATCTTCACTAGACAGGTCATCTTATGAACAACTTTTTCAATAACCTCCAAAATATCTAACCAAAATGTAAATGTGGTATAGATGTAAAAAAAACCCATGTAATTTTATCCATTCCTAATCCACTGGAACTCATCCCTAAACTCATTCTCACTCCTACCTGGTTTTTCTCTCTGTCTTCACTATTAGGCCTTTTAGCAATAGGCCAACTTCCATGACTAGTTTATCATATTTTAATTATATAACCTATTCATAAATCATCATGGTCATTAATTATAAGTAACAATATTTTTCCTCCAATGATTTTCATTATTTGACTTGGTCAACTCTACCTGTTATACCATATTTATGAGAAACAAGTGATTTTTTATAGCTTCCACTCACTCATCTGGAAGATTAATTCCACATGGAGGTACTTGGAAGAGTCCTCTACATGTTCCAATCATCATAATAGCCTTAAAAATACATTATAGGCAATCAAAAACAAAATATTCACCATCAGGTCACTATAAGTGATTTAGAGAGGTTTTAGACCGGTTTCCATTCTTAACATTTATTCATACAAATCTATCCCTAAAACCAACTCCTAATTCTTGGGAAAAAAAATTATGACCCTTTTCCATCTCTACCTAAGATCTCATCTTCCCATGCAATAGTCACACATGCCAACAAGCATCAAAAGTTCCTTCTCGAGTCTGTAAATCTTCATTTTAGCACTTGAGAAACCTAAAGATCCACTTTTCATGATTTATTCATCAACTCAAGATATGAAACTTCATGATAAATATTTAAATAACCTCACATACCTCAAACCATGATCACATGAGCTCACAATCCTCCAAACCTTATCATGACACCTCATTTTACCATCTAGGGTCTTAATACTAGGTCCATGAGAAGACCACTAAAGAATATCATACCTATTTGGCTCACTCTAAGAGTCATGTGATTGACTCAACACCTTTATCACATTCTCTAACACTTAATTTCACACATTAAAGCTCATACACATCCATATCATCATAGTTTTGCCTCTACAAGTCATATCCATGCTCAAGAGCTAGTTCATCAAATAAACCTACTAGGCACCATACGACTTTGAGACCTACTACCATTATAGATGCACTATAAAACACATTATTATTCAAATAAACTCATTCCATGCTCAACTAATGCCACAGATATTCTCATAAGCTTGTCACATCACAACATTGTGCCAAGGCCTGATGCATAACTCAAGAACCTACTAGATCATGCTTAAGCCATCATGATCACTTGCCATGCAATTTCACAAGAGAACCTATGGGACATCAATGACACTTAATTACCTTTTAAATAAATGACAACATCAATGTATCAACACACCAATGGGAACATATCTCAATAATGTGGACTTAAAAAAGTACATAGGATGAACTCTCAAAATCTATGGTTTTACAGACTTAGTGATTTATCTATTGGACTACGAGGTGAGATTGAAAAAACTAGAACAAGAAAGGAAATAAGAAAATACAAGAAGACAAGGAAATACACACAACAAAAAAGGAAACACATGACACAATAGGAAATAAAACACACAACAAAAACCTAAATCACCTACAAAGATAGGTAGGTGACACCCTATATTCATTGTTTGTAGTGATTCAAATATTACTTACTATATGAAAGTGGAAGTTGTTTTCCATATTGATATGCCAAGTAGTACATGTTATCACCATATAAATGGAAAATATTTAAATACCCCATCCATAGGGAGTTAATTTCCATGGCTTCCCCAGGTTCTCTTCTTTCGTCCCAAAGGAGGACCAAGTATCCAACTTAAAAATCTCATTGTCTTGCCTTGTGATCAAATACTTATTTCACTTACTCTTGATGAACTATGATCATTTCAACATCCATCACTAATTATTATTATTATATTTTTAATTACATTATCCTATTTTCTAATGCATCCTTGAACTAATCATCTTCTATAGCTTTAGATAACCATAAATTTGGTAACTATAGAGAGATTGGAATCATAGCATCTGTGTTTTATAGTATTTGGAAAGGAGAAAATTCCAGATTCTCTTTTAAGATTTATATGGTCATTCTGTATAGTGTCATATAGTTTCTTTTGCAAATTCCTTTCATTTTCATTGACCAATTTGTGTGAGATATTTTAAATGCTATTATTACTAGATTATGCTTGGTCATTACCCTAAGCATAATAATTAGAAGTGTAGACACCTAAAATTGGCCACCGATAACCTCCAATCATGTTTTTGGCCAATTTCCACCCAAAATGTACAATTTGGCCTAAAAACACTAAAACATGCTAAATGATGTGAAACTAATATATTCAAGTGTCAATTTTGGCTAGGGTATCCCTAAATAGGGCAATGCAATTTATGAGCCAGCTAACTTTGATTAATTCATCTCAAGTCAACATGCCAATTTTGCACCCATGTGCTCTAGATTGATCTTTCCTATCAAATATTTTTCAAAAGACTCGTGCCTTTGTTATTTATTTTTGGCAATATCCTAAATGAGAATATGCATCCAATGCATCTGAAAATGACTTTCAATTCCAATCCAGTCAAATTTAGGACTAATAACAAGGCATTCTAATCAAACTGAGTGATTTGTTCAAAAAGTGCTTAATCATGTTCAAGAGCTAATTAACCCAAATCAAGGCCTAATAAAGAATTCCATAGAAATTTGTTAAATACTTATTTTTAGAACTGAATATTGAATATTTTCATCATCAAGTGACCTCATTTCTTGGGAAGACATCCCTAGGCCATAAATGCCACAAATATCAAGATTCATGCCCTCTATGCCTCATTAATGCTTTCCATGATGCCCTCCATGCCTCTTAATTGCCCCTTCTTCCAAGGTCATGATGAGGATAATTATAAACTTAATTCCAAAAATTGAATTAATCCTCAACCACACATCTCAATCTTGAGATAGATGGTTGAGGTTGATTCTGATCAAATCCAAAAATCTATAAATAAGAGGCCTCACAACATCATTTCTAAGCTTAATTTATGCAAAGTTATAATGCAGGATTGGTTCCAAAAGCTTCATGCAACTAGTGTTACCATGACAAATTGATTACAAGCAAAGCCAATCCATAAGCCAAAAGACTTCATGAGCACAAGCTGAGCAAGCCACTGCTACAAAGGCATTTGGAGTATCCAAGGAAGATGAAGGAACTCTTGTATTTGATCCCTTGCTTTTTAGTTATGTTTGTCATTTGCTTTTGTTAACTAAGCTCTCCCTAGTGTCTAGGTTTAGAGATGTTATGCTATTAGTGTGTTTATTTCATTTTGTTTTCATTTTGGAACTAACACCATTCTAACCATCCTCTCTTGAGTCAAATTCCTAGATCACATAATGGCATGAATAATGATGGAGATCCTTTTAGAACTCTAAAATATTTAATTGAGCCTTTAAAACTCTTACAAACTGATTTTCTAACTTTATTTTTCTATTTTTGGTTACCACAATTTTTACATAGTAACCGACGTCGACAAAAATATCAGCATTGGTTACTTGGCTTGATCAACGCCGATCAGTGTTAGCATATTATTGTATTTACCTTAGGTTATTTACTAAGGTAATTTATATTGGTTAGTTGCCTTAACCACTTTGGTTAAGAGGTTAGTTGTTTGTTCGGTTTTTGTTATTTCATGCAAGCTGACGTAGGTTAGTTTTCTTATACCCGTCTCATGCTTCATAGGTATTTCATTTGTTTGCCTATTTAATAGGCCTTCATGCTTGGTTGAATATGTTGAATAAGTGCTATGTTATTCTCAATCTCATTTTCTCTCTGTGTTTTGTTTAATCTAATATGGTATCAGAGCCTATGGTTTGTAGAACCTGAGTGGAGGTTTGTGGAAGCCAGAGAGAGGTCGGTGTCTTGCCAGGGAGGAGCTTCAGGTGCCCAGTGGAGAGCCGAGGAGAGAGAAAGCATCACAGAATTTAGAAAACTCAACCAGAAGGTCTGAAAATTGACAGGAAGCATTAGAAGGCTAAATAAGACCAAAAGGAAGTGAAAACAAGCTGTTTTAGAGGCTCAAAAGCCTCTGTTAAATTTATGTGTGCATGGGCGTCGTACGGATTTGGAAAAAAAAAAAAAAAAATTCTTCATCTTTTTCAGTGAAATAAAAGTCTAAATCATGAGTTAAATCAAAACTAAGACATTGGTGAAAACGGTTTGCAATTTGGTTGAGAAATGGGCTTAGAATCTTCGCCTGAAGTTTCAGAGGTAGGCCAATTTTCTGATTGGCTGAATTTTTTTATAAAATTTTTAGCCTAAAGTTTTAATATTTCAATTATTTTAATTTTTTTAATTGAAATAAATCAAAACTTTAGCCAATAAGGGTTATTGGGGACTTACCGCTGACTAATAATCACGGAAGCCTAAAAATTTTACCATTTTCTGGGTTTTTTATCTGGATGTCAATGGAGAAAGAATTTTTTAAATTGGAATTGTAGTTTTCCCGATTTAATTGTTTCAGTGGTAGAATTTTTGTGATTTTGCAAACGGTATTGAGTTTGTTGCTGAAAATGGATAGGGTTGTTCAGTGTCAATATAGAATCAGTGAGTAGAAGGAATTAAAAAAGTCATTATAGTTTTTCCGATTTTATCATTTTCATGAAAAACTAGGTAAAATGGCTAGTATTCAACACCTGTTACTCCTAGATTTTCAGAAATTGACAAGCAAGAACTTTAGTTTGTGGAGTCACAAGGTTTTGACAATATGTGAATATCTGAATATTGATCAAATAGTGCTCGGTAAAGAGCAAAGGCCTGCCACTGCTACCAATGACTATGATAAACGTCATCATGAGGCTCTCATGTTGTTAAAATTGTCAGTAGCAGATAATCTAATCTCAGAGGTCAAAAATGTGACTATAGCATCATATTTATGGAAAATTTTATCTTCAAAATATCAAGCTTCTGAAGCTGGTAGAGTGTTGTATTTGAATAATTTGTTTTTTTCCACTAAGATGCAGGAAGGTGGCTCCATTTTTGAGTTTTTATTGCAGATCAAGGACATCAGTGACCAGTTGAAAGTAGTGCAGAAACCTGTTGATGAGCAAGATTTGATTGCTCTTGTTATACAAAATCTTCCACCATCATTTGAGTCATTTGTGGAGTCCTTGCACATGATTGCTGAGATGTAGACTTTGGATTTTGAAACATTGTCTACATTGCTATTGCAAAAGGAGAGATGACAGGAGTAGGTAGTGTTGTCTAAATCCACTTCCATAGAGAGTGCATTCTTTATCAAGGAAAAGGGTAAGCAGTCTAGTAAAAATAGCTATCCATCAGAATCTTCACAAGTAAGTGGTAATAAGAGATCTAAATGTAAATGTTTTAACTGTAAGAAACTTGGTCACCTTAAGAAAGATTGTAGGAAAAGACAAAAGGATATGGCTAACCCCAGAAAGAAAGCTCATCATGTGAATGTCATTGAAGGTGAAGGTGAGGAATCAACAGATTTTACTTTCATGGCTTCCAGTGGTAATTCTACGGTGGATCGAGCTTGGTACTTTGATTCAGGGGCATCTCACCATTATACATGCCATAAGGACTGGTATGTGGATTTTGTTGAAGATAACAGTAGTAATGAATCTGTATCTTTGGGAGATGGTACAACATATTTTGTGAAAGGATTTGGTAATGTTCATATAAGTTTTGACGGTACAGTAAATTATATATTCAAGAATGTTAGGTATGTACCGGATATGAACAAAAATCTTCTTTCAATTAGTGAGATCACCTCAAAATCTAATTTTGTTGTAAAATTTCAAGAACAACAATGTTTAGTCACCACTAAAGATAACAAGATTATTGATGTTGGGATCAGTGAGAAAGGCTTGTATAAGCTTGCAAATCCAATCAAAGCAAAGGAAAGTCCACTTGCAGTGGTTGATAGCACAAGTTCACTATGGCATGAAAGGTATGGGCATTTGAATTTTTAGTATTTGACTACATTGAGTAAGACTAAGATGGTTAAGGGGATTCCTTCTATTTGGCATAGTCATCATGTATGTACTGGATGTCAGTTGGGGAAGCAAGTTAGACATTCATTTGATGTTGGTAAAGCTTCGAGAGCAAAGGGAGTATTGAATCTGGTACATGTGGATTTGCATGGTCCAATGCAGACACCTACCCCTTCTGGTTCCCGTTATTTCCTGTTACTAGTTGATGATTTCTCTAGGAAAAAGTGGGTATACTTTCTAGTGAAGAAATTTGATTGTTTTTCTAACTTTATTACTTGGAAAGCTATGGTTGAAAAATAGGTAAGACAGCCAGTGAAATCTCTTAGAATGGATAATGGGGGTGAGTTCATCTCAAAACAGTTCAAGGAGTTTTGTGCCACTGAAGGCATACATAGACAATACACTACACCTTACACTCCATAGCAAAATGGAGTTGTGGAAAGGCATAATAAGACGGTGATGGACATGGCTCGCTATATGGTCCAAAGCAGAAATGTCCCATACAGGTATTGGGTAGAAGCAGTGAATACAATAGTATACATCCTCAACAGAAGTCCTACAAAAGCTTTGGAGAATATGACTCCAGAGGAGGCTTGGTCAGGTCAAACTCCAGATGTAAGTGATTTCAGAATTTTTGGTTGTGTACCTTTTGCAGTTATTCCTAGTCAAAAGAGAAGAAATTTGGATGCAAAAAGCAAGACATACATGTTTGTTGGATACAGTGATCAGTCAAAAGCCTACAGATTACTTGATATTTCTACTAACAAAGTTATGGTAAATAGAGATGTCATAGTAAATGAACAAATGCCATACTTCACAGCAACTGGTCAAGTTTTAGATATTGAGTCATTGTTATCTAATGATTCAATTATTAGTTATAATGTGAAAAGTGAGTAGGATTCTTGTTCATCAGTGGAATCACATTCTAGGGAGGGAATTGATATAGGTCATTTTGAGGTTCCAGTAGAACAACCAAAGAATCCAAAGTGGTATACTGCCACAATTGAAGCACTAAAAGAAGGAGACTTGCCACAAGGTGTGGAAGGTAGAAGACTGAGATCGGGAAAGCAGTTTGGTAATAAAGGTGAGCATGTCAATCTTTCTCTAACAACTGTTGTTTCACAAGTATTTGAGCCTAATTATTTTTCAGAGGCCAAAGGGAAGTCTGAGTGGGAATCAACTATGCAATTGGAATATGATTCCTTGATGAAAAATAAGACTTGGAAGTTGATGGAACTACCACTAGGAAAGAAATCTATTGGTTGTAAGTGGATTTATAAGGTAAAATACAAAGCAAATGGTTCCTTGGACAAACACAAAGCCAGACTTGTTGCAAAAGGTTATGCACAAGAGGAAGGGGTTGATTATGAGAAGACTTTTGCTCCAATCACCAAGATGGTAACTTTTTGTTTGATTATTGCTATTGCTGCTCAGTTTGGATGGCAGGTGCACCAAATGGATGTAAAGAGTGCTTTCTTGAATGGAGATCTAGAGGAGGAAGTCTACATGGTTCAGCCACAGGGTTTTCAAGTTCCTGGTAAGGAACATCTTGTTTGCAGGTTGATCAAGTCCTTGTATGGACTTAAGCAGGCTCCTTGAGCCTGGTATACAAAAATAGACTCATATCTTAGGGAGTCAGGTTTCAAAAGGTGTAACTCGGAACCAACTATCTATGTAAATGTGTTTGGTGATGATATCTTGATTCTCATTATATATGTTGATGATATAGCCATCACTGGGAGTAGTACTAGTCTCATTCATCAAATGAAAGCTGATGTTTGTTGTACTTTTGACATGACAGACTTAGGACTACTGAAATATTGTTTAGGTGTTGATTTTTGGCAAAGTGGTAATATTGTATTCATGTCACAGAATAAGTATGCCAATTCATTGCTAGAAAGGTTTATAATGATGGATTTTAATCCAACTCACACACCTATGGAAGTAGGGGCTAAAATTTAAATAGATATTGATTCACCTCCGGTCAATGAAACAGTGTATCGGCAGCTAGTGGGTACTCTCATTTACCTCACTACCACCAGACCGGATATTTGTTTTGCAGTGAGTTTTCTATCTCGCTTCATGTCTAAACCATAGGAAGTCCATTGGTTAGCTGCAAAACAAGTATTAAGATATGTCAAAGGTACTCTTGACTTTGGCATACTGTATAAGAAGTCTGTAGATTTTAAACTTTCAGGATATTCTGATTCTGATTGGGCAGGTTCAGTTGATTCAAGAAAATCTACAACAGGGTATGTTTTCAATTTTGGTTCAGGAGTTTTCTCATGGCATAGCAAACTACAAACTACAGTGGCATTATCTTCAACAGAAGCAGAGTATAAAGTTGTGGTTAGTGCAGGTTGTGAAACCATGTGGATAAAGAAAATTTTGGAGGATCTTCAGTTTGAGTCATCAAAGCCTACTCCAATTTTCTATGACAACCAAAGTGTTTTGAAGATGGTGAAGAATCCAGTATTTCATGCCAAGACCAAACACATAGAGGCTCACCATCATTACATTCGACAGTTGGTTACAAATGAAGACATCAGTCTCTTCTACTGCCCCACTACAGAGCAACCAGTTGATATAATGACCAAACCACTTGGTACAAACAAGTTCATAAAATTTAGAGATAGACATGGTCTTGTTTCTGGTTTAGTCATTAAGGGAGGGTGTTAGCATATTATTGTATTTACCTTAGGTTATTTACTAAGGTAATTTGTATTGATTAGTTGCCTTAACCACTTTGATTAAGAGGTTAGTTGTTTGTTCGGTCTTTGCTATTTCATGCAAGCCGACGTAGGTTAGTTTTCTTATACCCGTCTCATGCTTCACGGGTATTTCATTTGTTTGCCTATTTAATAGTCCTTCATGCTTGGTTGAATATGTTGAATAAGTGCTCTGCTATTCTCAATCTCATTTTCTCTCTATGTTTTGTTTAATCTAATAATCAACAGAACCAACATCATTGGTATTAACTGACGTCGGTCACTATGTTTTTTCAAAAACATAGACTTGAGAGCTACTTTTCCAAAGTTTATTGTTTCAAACTTAAAAGGGATTTAAATCTAAAGGACATGCTAACAATTTTGTTGTAGGGCCAAGTGGGATTTTTTCTCAAAACATGTTTAAATCACTTTTGCATTCTTAAATTTTGATTAGGAATTTTGTTTTGGTGTTTAACAAAGAATTTAGGTGTTTTTGGTGAATGTTTTTCAAAGTTTGTGACTAAGATCAAATGGTCAAATGAACACCACCAAACATTTTATTTGGGTTCAAAATTGAACACACTTGTCAATTCTTGCTTGCAATAGTTGTTTATTTGGATTTTGTTTGGAAAAAAGAGGATTGTTGCATGTATGTTCTTCCATTTGTCCCCTATAAAGAACCCTTGGAATCAAAAGTGCCATTTCTATTGCAAGTAGCCTAGTCCAAGGCTTAGAAAGAATGTCATCTAAAGCACTCCTGAAAAACTCATCAAAGTTTGGGTGACCTTGAAAATGACCCTAAAGTCTTTCTATTTTCATGATTTCTTTGTTTTTATGCATCTTGGCTTGTGAGGGGGATGTCATTACCTCTCAAAAGTTCTTTAGGGAAGCTTTGACCTAGGGTTTCATCTCCCAGCATTGACTTCACTTACTCCTTTGGAGTTGTACATGGGACATAGTGGCACTTTGGACATTGCACTACACTGAGTGAACAATAGGATGGAGTGGTTGCAAAAAAGACTAGACCTTTTTGCACCAAGCCAAGTGATATGGACCCAAAATCCATGCTTTTCTTTTGCATTGTTTGGCATGAAAGTCATTGTGTAATTGATTCCCCTGTATAGATTAAAATCTTGCTAGCTTTAGTCAACCCCATTTTTCCATACCCTTGCTAAGATTTGGATGATTATACTTAGAGTATTCTAATCATTTTCTCATTTGGTATGTTTTGAGACTAAAACTTGTTTGTTTGTTCATAAGCCATGTCAAAATAATGTATTTGAGTTGAGGAGGGTAGTGTTATGTTGCCCAAATTATGTCAAACATTTTGAGCCTTTTAAGTCTTTAAAACATAACATTAACCACATTATTCAATCATGCTTATGCCATTAGGCTGCTCAATTTGTTTCAAAACTAGTTTACCATTGCATCAAAACCATTTGTTTCAAACCATGTCATGTATACCATTTGGAGCTTTGTCTTGTGCTGTCATGTTGTCCAATCTTGTCTAGCTTGTTTGGTCAAATATTAGTTTTTATCATTGAGTTTTCAATTATCCTTGTCAAGTTTGGATCCAAACATTGATTGATTTCTATTTAGGCCTCAATTTGTGGGGCTAATACATTGATATTTCTCTTTTGGGTTGCATAACTTCAGTTAATCGATTACCCAAATTTGAAAACTATTAATGATTTATTTATTTAGCACTTATCCTCATCATTGTTCATGCCTTTATTTGGGAAAACATAGTCATTATTCAAAGATCCTTTTATCTTATGCCTTATGCCAACTAATCATGTTTATGTTTGATTATGTGTGCTGGGTCTATGTCAAATTTATTTCCAAACTTGTTAGATTAAGTCAAATCACATCAACCTTTGTTTCAAGTCTAGCTTTTAATATTGTTTGGCCAAAAGTCCTAGCATTTTCTTATTTTTTTGAGCCTAGATTTTGACTCTGTGTTTGGATAAAAGACTTAGAAGCTTAACTTTTCCCTTTCATAGTTTAGACCTTGTTTGGAACACTTTGACCTAGACCTTTGACATGCTGGTTTTTATTCAGATTCTTGACCTTTTGTGCATATGACATTTGACATTAGACTATTTTATGCCAAGTCTTAGCACAAACCATTTTGGAGATACAACTCCACTTTCAAACCACATTGGAGATATAGCTCCACCCCTTTGACCAAGTTGGACCAAGTTTGAACCATTTATCTTTTGGATCATTTTTCATAGTTTGTAGAACTCTAAGCCTTTTTATTTTTAGATCTTTCATCATTTACATGGATATGTCTCACTACACTTATAGTGGAGTCACTTAAAATTAAACTTATGATATAATGGCCACAAAAAATTACTTTTATGGCCTTTTTCAAGACCCTAATGATGTTAATATGGTTTGTGAGACAGATTTCTATCTACCTCATATTGATCATTCATGGGAACAAAGCCATGAAGTAACTTATGATCCAACTCGAGACCTTGACTGGTATGAAGAGGCTAGCAAAGAGGACTTTGAAGACCCAACTACTGATAATGTTGTTTGGGATAAAGATCCATACCTTCTTTAAAATAATCAGTATGTAGAACACAATCAAGAACCAACTTATGATCTAACTCACAACTAGGATGATATGGTTTATGAGGAAGACTTGGATGCTTTGGCTTGTGCAAGTAATCAAGATCTACCACATCATACCATTTCTATTCTAGGACCAAAATATCATGCCATTCCCATACCAAGACCTCATCCTTTATTTTTTGTAATCAATTAGGTTCCACAATGCCAAACCATTTCTATACTAGGACCTCATCCTTTGGCTTGTGCGAGCAATCAATTTCCACAATACCCCTTCATCATTTTAGGACCTAGTCCTTTGGCTTGTGAGGTAAATCGAGCCCCATAACACCCTATCATTACCATCTCAGGACTTTATCCTTTAGCTCATGTGATAAATTATGTTCCCCAAGGCCCTACCATTATCTAACCATAAGTAATTCCTCATCGAGTACCAATCCCAACCGAACCTAAACTGATCTAATCATTTAAAGACCAAGTTGTGTTCAAAACTAGTCTTTTCCAACTCACTAGAAACCAAGGCCAAGAGAACTAACCAATCCAAGATGTTTCTATTGAATCAACCATTTAGATAAGTCAACCTATGATAAATTTCCTATTGATCCTATACTAGTTGTCAAGGAGTCTCACTCTGATGAGCTAGTCTTTGTTGAGTCACTTCTTAATGATTATAACTACCTTTGGGTAAATCATTATCTCAACCATGTGCTTGTTTTTCAAGAGCCTCCTATTGATAAGCCAATCTTTGAGGAGTTATCTCTTGACCTTTTTCCCATCCTAGAGGAGTCTCTCTTTGACAAACCAGTCTTTGTGGAGCCCATCATGCCATTATAAGTTACTTATACAATAAAAAATATTCAACAAGACATCATTATAATAGAGTACCTATCAAATGAAGAATTAGAGTTAGATTCAGGTTTTACTCTTGGACTGACATTAGATTTAGCATCAGAATCAAAATTTGAATCAATATTAGTCTTGACATCAGATTTAGAGTCCCTTGAGTTAGAATCAGATTTAGATAAAGAATATGTTCATGGATATTAAAACATTGGTTATGTATGCCTTTTAGATCTATTTGGATAAATTTGTGATCCTTCTATAGTTTTTTAGGATGAGTAATTCAAATTTGACACAAGTTATCTTAGTATCTTCTATAAATATTGTGTAGCCTCTCCCTATTCCATTACCATTCCATAGGCCATTACCATTAACAAAAATAGCCATATTATTGACATTCCATCTCCCATAAGTGTCGATTGGAACCAATAGAAGTACACTTTTTTAAACTGCATCCATGGTGACATAGCAGTTGAAGAAGAGAAAGGAGGTCAAGACAACATTCATGTAGCATAAGAACACTCTCCTAGTGAAACATTTTCAAAGGTGTTAGGGGACAATCAAATCTAGAACTTAGAATCTTCTAGTGAAACTTTTTCAGAAGCGTTAGAAGAAAATCAAAATCAAAAGCCAATATTCATTAGTGAAACCTTATCGAATGCACTATGGGACAATCAAGATAAATTCATTGGTGAAAACCTTTTTGAAGCACCAATAGCTGAGCACAAAAAAAATTCACTACTTGATGAAGATAATATCAAAGATAAAATCAAAATAGCTTATAATCTACAACCTAATCAAATGGAAGCTAATCTCAAGATCAAAAAACAACAAAATATAGTGGTCTTATTAAGAGAACAAGTCTTCGGCTCCACCACAACCAAAATTATGTCAAATCTGGCATCAACAACATTACGTGGGATTGAAATTCTTGATCTTCATTTGTTTCCCCACCATTATACATTCCATTATCATATACCATTCCATTTCACAATCAAAACCACCATCCATTATTTTTCCCTATTTACCATCCATGGTTGCACTTTCCTTTGTAGAGGATATAAAGATACCTTATCTCGATACATGAAGGAATTAGAATCAATGACCAATGAAGATCACAAAAGCATTCTTAACAAACAAATCTGTAGGCCACTTTTGATAAAATAACTATTTAGATGAGGTGTGAGATATAAATTAACATGATCAAGTATTTTATTTGTATCATTTGTTGATTAGGATGTGTATCTCCCCATCAGTAGGAACAAGAGAATCAAAAATCACACCCAAGCCAAAAACATGTATCATACCATTGCCATTGTTACATATCCATTTGCAATTGTTGAAGTACCCTGACATTTACCCCATCACTTGAGGGAAATCCTCTTACCATTTTATCCAATCTATCAAAATCCATCATTATCCTTAACAAGACCATACCATCCTATCATTTCATTCCTATCTAGACCAAATCCTATTTTTAGTCATCCTACCCATTCCTATTTTGATCTTGGTTCATTTGGTTCTTCACACACTTTTTGTGGGGGGATTCTGATCAAGTTTCAATAATCAATCCAATCCATGTTTCAATGATAGTCTATGAAAGTAGTGTGATAGTTGATCTAGCAAGATATCTTTCATCCTATCAAGTTTGTTTATGTGAGCCTAATTATAACCACCTATGGGAAAATCAGTGTTTCACCAGTCTTGCTACTAATTATAACCATCAATGAAAAAATTAGTATCATTGACCTATGCCATTGTATCCTAGTTATAACCATCTATGGGTAAACTAAGGACAATATTTGTTTATCATGCATTACCGCATCACTTTTCCATTATTGTTTTCATTTGACTGGCCATTTGCAAGATTTGAGAACTTGTTGGGACCTAGTTGGTTTTCCCCCACCTTTTGTGTGGATAGAATTACTATGACTTGAGGTTATTTTAGGACTATGTGGGTCATGATCAATTCATGTTGAGGTCACCTCAATCCCCCTTTCCATGCGCTCTCATAATTTTATGAGCAACCTAAGACAAACACTCTCACCATTTTGAGAGAAGGTATCTTGTCATTCTCCAATGAGTTAAGATACCTCAAAATTTCAAAAAAATTTGTCCTGTCTAAGCCTAGTTAGGTATCCTTGATTCACCTTATTGGGGCATTGTCATTGTTAGGATGCTTTCTTTTGGGTTTTTTTTTTTTGATTTCATGTTTGTTTATTTATTTTAGGTTATTTGTTTGTTTGTTTTTATATTTGTTTATTTGCTTCCCTATTTGTTTGTTTTCAGAACTATTTCCTTGACTCAGTCTATATGTGTTCATTGGGTGATTCCTCAAGCTCATTATTCTTGAGTCTATCCATATTCATATGTCAACATTTTCATCATGATTTTTATCATTGGTGCATTATTTTTAAGTGTTTATTGGATCAAGAATCAGTTCTTATGCATATTTTGGCCAATTCTTTATGGTGTTCTATCATAAAGCCTACCATCACATACTACAGCAAAAATTAGCTTCACAAAGGTCTAAAATCAATAGAGCCATAGAAATTTCTTCTTGTCACCTTGGAAAATCCTTCCATTCCACCTTTGATCAAATTAACCCATTGGCCATTCTAGTTGTATCATTGCTAATCAGGATGAGCATCTCCACATTGGTAGGTACAACTAAATCATTATATTGATCAATATCATTCCTCTATCCATCTCTTTCATCATTTTTTGCCTGCTCCTCTTTAATCTATATTCTAGGTTATATCCTTGAGTTATGCTTGCTAATCAGCCCTAACTAGGGCACCATCATCTTTATCTAATCCATTCCCACTAAATGATTATAACCACCTATGGGCAAATCATTATTTTGACTTTTATTTCTGATTATAAGCACCTTTGGAAAAATTAGTATCCTTTTTACATCAATACATGAAAGAATTTTTTTATTTGGATTAATCTCAACCATAGGTTAATTCCTCCTTTCTTCTTGTTTCTTTTCAAGGGACCACCCATCAACAAATGTGATGGCCACTCCCTTGAGGGGGCATCATCATAGGCTTCCCAAAACCATTTGGAGCTTTGTTCTTCAACCATCATCTTCTTTTTGGCATACAGGCCATTTCTCATTATTTGAGAAGAAATTGCTTTGCCTATGGTTTGCAACATTTTCCCAAATAGGGGCATACTGTAGACACCTAAAAATGGCCATCGATAACCTCCAATTAGGCTTTTCGCCAATTTCCACTCAAAATTCACAATTTAGCTTAAAAACACTAAAACATGCTAAATGATGTGAAACTAACATATTCAAGTGCCAATTTTGGCTAGGGTATCCCTAAATAGGGTAATGCAATTTATGGGCCAACTAATTTTGATCAGTTCATCTTGAATCAAAATGCCAATTTTGCACCCATGTGCTCTGGACTGCTCTTTCTCATCAAATCTTTTACACAAGACTCGTGCCTTTGTTATTTGTTGTTGGAAACATCCTAAATGGGAATACATATCCAATACATCTGATAATGACTTCCAATTCCAATCTAGTCAAATTTAGGACCAATAACAAGGCATTTTGATCAAACTGAGTGATTTGTGCACAAAGTGCTTAATCATGTTTAAGAGCTAATTAACCCAAATCAAGGCCTAATCAAGAATTCCATGGAAACTTGTCGAATACTTATTTTTGGAGATAAATATTAAATATCTACATCATCAAGTGACCTCATTTCTTGGAAAGACATCCCTAGGCCATAAATGCCACAAATATCAGGTTTCATGCCCTCCATGCCTCATCAATGCCTTCCATGATGCCCTCCATCCCTCTTAATTTCCCCTTCTTCTAAGGTCATGATGAGGATAATTACAAACTTAATTCCAAAAATTGAATTAATCCTCAACCACACATCTCAATCTTGAGATGGATGGTTGAGGTTGATTCTGATCAAATCTAAATATCTATAAATAGGAGGCCTCACAACATCATTTCTAAGCTTAATTTATGCAAAGTTATAATGCTAGATTGGTTCCAAAAGCTTCATGCAACTAGTGTTACCATGCCAAATTGATTCCAAGCCAAGCCAAGCCACAAGCCAAAGGTGCCAAGGAGAGATAGAGGTATTCAAGCTTCCATTGCTAAGGAATTCATGAGCACAAGCTGAGCAAGCCACTACTACAAAGGCATTTGGAGCATTCAAAAAAGGTGAAGGAACTCTTGTATTTGATCCCTTGCTTTTTAGTTGTGCTTGTCATTTGCTTTTGTTAACTAAGCTCTCCCTAGTGTTTAGGCCTAGAGATGTTATGTTATTAGTGTGTTTATTTAATTTGTTGTCATTTTGGAACTAACACCATACTAACCATCCTCTCTTGAGTCAAATTCCTAGATCACAAGAAGATTTCATTATTGAGATCCCATATCCATAGCATAAACCAATGAGTTCAAATGAAGATAAATTTCAATAATTAACCATCATAATATTTTTTTAACTCTAAACTTGATGAATATATTATTCATGATTATATTACAAACCACCTAAAATGTAGTTGATCTTATTGTAATTACTTCTACATATTTTGTAAAGTAAATAATTTCTATAAAACATGAGTGTGTTGTTGGATAGTTGTCATTTATGTCATGGCGATATCATGAAGGTGTCTTGGTGAATGGATGAAGAGCCTTGATAGTCTATGTGACAATGACAAAGTGTGTAATATGCTTGTCCTAGTGTGCTTGAAGTATGTTTGGTTGATATTCTATTTTGGCATGGTTAGAGGTGTTCAAGGATAGGTATGGAGCATTGAGGATGTGCAAGGATATTAAAGAGGTTCCTAAAATGTTTTTATATACTTTGAGTACTTGTGTGTATAAGTGTAATTCATCTGGTTGTCCATAGTTCTCATCTAGACACTTTGGGTCCAGTGGTAGAAAATCTGAGTAGGCAATTTGATGATGTCACCATTACCATGTGGGAATGAGTCAAGGAGAGTTGGTCATATGATTGTGATCACAATAGTCCCTAGTTTTTATGTGATATATATCAGGTCATGCATCAAAGTTTGGTTAAATATATGAGGGTGTAAAGTTGGCTTCTCAGTCAGAATTCATTGATTTCCCATACTTAGCCAAATTTGCATGTGGCCAGAAAGAGTCAAGTAAGCCTGTTGAAAAGGTTAGCATTTACATGCATAGAGGTGTTAGGATAGAATGATCATATGGGTTTGTTTATTTTTATACCTAGTTTATTTTCACTAAATTTTAGATCATGTGATCTATTGTGTCAAAAGATATACATATGCAAAGTTGGGCTCCTAAGCAGTTTGACTGTGTTTTCCCATACTTAGCCAATTTTTCAATGTGGCAAGAAGAGATGAGTGAGAAATTTTATGTTGGAATATAATTCATGTGTGAAGGTGTCAAGATAAATTCATCATATGGGTTTTTTCATTTTTTATCCTAGTTTTTTGTGCTAAATTTGATATCATGCACTAAAACATGGCAAAATTTATGCATGCTCAAAGTTGGCCTCTCAGATAGGTTTTGACATAGTTGGCTCTATGATAGAAGATTTTAAGAACACATTTTAATGGAATTATATCTTTCATGCACAAGGGTTTATTTTTTTTTTGTTATATGGTTGGATTCTCTTATGTGAGGAGATCATCTGGTCTAAATTTAAGATCATGCATTGAAGCAAAGAAGAAGTTATTAAGGTTCAAAAATGGCTATTTAGGCATATTGAAAGGGTCCCCATACTTGGTCATTTCTACACAATTTAAATTTTTAGTAAGATTGATGGTGTACGTTGCTCTAAGAAGTTAGGAAGTAGTGAGATGAGGATAGGTACATGATTTTTAATGACTAATAAAAGGTATAGGATAAGGATCCAATGGTGATTAGGTGTTTGTATAGATTGATCAGATAGTCCGAGTTGCATGATAATGACCTAGTTGATCTATAGAGATTGATAGAGTGCATTGAGTCAACATTTAAATATGTCATGATATGAGGTAAAAGTGACTGAGGTTTAATGTTTGTCATTGATGTAATATGTATTACAGATCAAACAAGATCAATGGTGTGTATTCGATCTAAGCAGTAAGGACACGAGATGATTGCAAAGTTTTTGAAATTTAACTATGACCATTTGAATTTGTAAAGGAAAACCAATGTATGGTTTTTAAGTCATTTATTTTGATCCAAAATGAATTTGATCATGTAGTAAAAATAAAAATGGTATAGGAATCCAAGATGCATTTGGATATATATATTTAAAGATATGAAAATGTGTACAGACAAAGATATTAATGTTCAAAGTTCACTATGTTTTCATATATGTTATGTAAGTGACCCAAGAAGGATATTTGAGCTTGTGTTAATGTTGTTTTGAAATATTTTGGTGAATTGTTTATTAGGGAGTGTTTTAGAGTCCATTAGGATTCTCTATATGGATTTTGGAGGTGTGATCAATCTATCTTGAGTATGAACAATGCTTAAGAAGTTGGTTGTATGTTCAGTAATGGTGTTCCTACGTATAAGGTCTTTGTTTGAGTTGTTTTAACATATGCAAAGGTGAGATAATATGATTTTGATCATTTGAGGATGTTGAAGGGGACATAAGGAGTGGACCTATACATTTAGAAGTGGTCATATGTTCTTGTTTTGTTTGATGATGTGCTAAATGGGTGAATAGGTCTCCATGAGACCTATAAGAGCTACAAGGGATTTATTAAAAGGTGTAGCTAGTAAAGGGTGACCCATAGATGCTATGGCTAACCTATAAAGATTATTTTGAGTTGTGTAGTCATGTCATAGATTCCTTAAGGGCTAAGGAATTCTTAATGGCTGACCAAGGTAGTGATTACCAAGATTGCTTTATAAATAGTGAAATCAAAGATGGTGATTTCTAGACTTGGTGTGAGAGACTTTGGAGATATTTGAGAGAGGCTTGTGTGTGTGAATTGGGGAGAAAAGGATGGGTAGAGTGCCATTTGGATGAGTTGATGAGTAGATTAATTTGAGGGATATTTTTATAACCTATTGATCATAATTTTGTTGTCAGAATAGTTCTCTTGTTGTTTGAGTATGAGTGAAGGTAAAGAGTGATAATTAGTGGTCTATCATCAGGTGTTGAAGACATAAATAAAAATTTGGATTTGTTCATAGGTGTTTTTTTGGTATCTCAGTATTCTAAAGTTGTTATAGCCTCCTTACAATGTGAAACTTGTTAAAAGGTCTAGTTGTTGTTTCAACTCAGCAAGATAAGTGTGGCAATTATTGTGGGATTGAAGTCTCCCTAAATAGGGATTATAGTTCCTTGATCATTTGTAGATGGTTTAAATTGGTTCTTGTTATTATAAGAAAGTATTCTAGTTACAGGTTCTAGTGGGTTTCATTCCCCAAGAGGGTCTCCCACTCATGTCATGTGTTATGTGATTGATCTTGCATTGTCTCTCTTACTTATTGCTATGAATGATATGTATGTTTCATGAATGCTTGTGGTAACTGATTAAGTATTTGTAAATATCATAATCTAGTTGGATTATTTGGACTCACTTTTTCAACCCCCAATGATTATACCTCTAATAATTGGTATTAAATTAGGTCCTTTGATAAAGTATTGACAACTTGAAAGTGATCTAAAGTACAATATGGGCAGTCATCAAGGAGGTTTCTCTACTAATAAAGCACCGATGTTTAATGGATCCAATTATGATTTTTGGAGTGCAAGGATGAGGACATATATTGTGTCCCTAGAGTTTGATGTATGGCAATCTATTCTAGATGGTTATGTTGTTTGAATTACTCATCCATTTAGTGATGTAGACAAGAATTTATTTGAGAATAATTCCAAGGTGATGAATGTTATTACTTGTGGTCTTTCAAAGACTGAATACACCAAGGTAATCCATTGTACATCTACTAAAAATATATGGGACAAAATGAAGATCATCTTTGAAGGATATTCAAAGGTCAAACTTGTTAAGTTACAAACTTATAGAAGGCAATTTGAAAGTCTAAAGATGAAGGAAGAAGATTCGGTGGCATCCTTTCTACAAGGAGTTGATGAGACTATGAACATCATTAGAGGTCTTGGAGAGAATCTTTAAGAGAAAACTATAGTCCAAAAGATATTAAGTTTTCTATCTCTCAATTTTGATCCAAAAGTATCTGTTATAGAAGAGAGTCATGATCTTACTCAGTTGAAGATGAATCAATTGCATAGAACCCTTACTGCATATGAGATGAGAATAAATGATGATATACCACCAAATAAGGAAGTTACATTCAAGATAGAGATGAAGCCTAAGGAGAATTTCCAAGGTAACAAATCCAAAGAGGATGACATATCTGACATTGATGAGGATGAACTAATTACTTTGATTACTAGGAAATTAAACATAGGCTCCGAGAAGTATAAGGGTAAACTACCCTTCAAATGTATCAATTATGGAGAGATAGGGAACCCTTGTAATTCTTTGATCATTTGTAGATGGTCTAAATTGGTTCTTTTTATTATAGGAAATTAGTCCAATTGTAGGATCCAGAGGGTTTTATTCCCCAAGAGGGTTTCCCATGTATGTCATGTGTTATGTGATTGATCTTGAATTATCTCTCTTGCTCATTTGTATGAATGATATGTATGTTTCATGAATGCTTGTGGTAACTAATTAAATGTTTGTAGAGATTATAATATAGTTGAATTATTTGGGCTCACTGATTCACCCCCCCTCTCAATGATTGTACCTCTAATAATTGGTATCAAATTAGGTCTTTTGGTAAAGGCTTGACAACTTGAAGGTGATCTAAGGTAAAATATGGGTAGTCATCAACGAGGTTTCTCTACTAAGCTAACACTGATGTTAAATGGATCCAATTATGATTTTTGGAGTACAAGGATGAGGACATATATTATGTCCCTAGGGTTTGATGTATGGAAATATATTTTTGATGGTTATGTTTCTCCTATTACTCCTTCATCTAGTGCTATAGACAAGAAGTTGTTTGAGAAAAATTCCAAGGTGATGAATTCTACTACTTATGTTCTTTCAGAGACTAAATACACCAAGGTAATCCACTATACATCTGGTAAAAATATATGGACAAAATGAAGATCATCCTTGAAGGAGATTCAAAATTCAAGATTGTTAAGTTGTAGACTTATAGAAGGCAATTTAAAAGTCTCAAGATGAAGGAAGAATAATTTGTGGCATCCTTTCTACAGAGAGTTGATGAAATTGTGAAAATCATCAAAGGTCTTAGAGAGAATATTGAAGAGGTAAATGTAGTCCAAAAGGTATTAAGGTCTCTATCTCTCAAGTTTGATCCAAAAGTATCTACTATAGAAGAGAGTTGTGATCTTACTCATTTAAAGATGGATCAATTGCATGGCACCCTTACAGTATATGAGATGAGAATAAATGGTGATATACCACTAAAGAAGGAAGTTACATTCAAGATAGAGATGAAGCCTAATAAGAAGTTTCTAGGCAATAAATCCAAAGAGGATGACATAGCTGACATTGATGAGGATAAACTAATTACTTTAATTACTAGGAAATTGAACATAGGCTCCAGGAAGTATAAGGGTAAACTACCCTTAAAATGTATCAATTATGGAGAGATAGGACATTTTGCTCATAAATGCCCTCATAAGAATGAGAATAAAGATTATGAAGAGAATGGTGAAGGCCAAGATGATTAAAATAAGACATACAGGAAGAAAGGATTCAAAAATTTTAATAGCAAGAAGTCCTTCAAAAACAAGAAGAGTCTCTATACCAAATAAGAATGTAGCTCATCATATGAGAGTGAAGATAGTGAATTAGAATATGATCATGAAGATTATGGTCCTACTGAAGATGAATTTTTATTCATAGTTGAGGAAAGAAGTTTCTCACATCATAAGGTGTCTACTTGGAGTGATTTAGATAATGATGAAGATGAGGTGGACTATGAGATTGTTTTGATGAATGCTCTTGAAGAACTAAAGATTGAGAAGAATATCAATAAGAAGATGAAATATAAACTCAAGGACTATGAGGATCAATTTAGTGTGTATGAGGCATGATTGAATGAAGACATCAAGGAGAATTAAGATATGATCAAGCATCTCAGTTATCAATTGGAAATTTTGTCTACAAGCCTAAAAGCTAAAGAAGATGAATGTTCAAGATATGATTCTGAAAATGAGTCTTTTAAATATTGAGTTAGAGAAGACATATAATAAGGTGAAGTCATTTTTTAGATTTGAAAATATTTCATGTGATCTAGACAACATTCTGAGTGGTCAAAAGCATGTTACTAATAGAACTAATCTTGGATATGAAGAAGAACAAAAGAATGATACTCAAAACAAGATGAAGGCTAATGTGAATCAGGACAATCATGATTTGAAGACAAATCATCAAATAAGGATTGAAGGTGATAGAAAAATAAAGACAAACTAGATCAAATAGCCAAATTCCATGAGGTATACAAGATTTAATGGTTACTATTACAAATGTAATCAATTTGTTCATAGGGGTAGAGAATGCAAGAGGCCTGTTAGAAATGAGTTTCCATGGAACTATGATGGGGGTCATCAGTCAAAAGATACAAATAGATTTAAGTTATTTAATTATTATGATATAGGACATATTTCAAATTTATATCCAAATAAGGTAAGTCAAGATACATTTCTTGAAAAAGGTATGATGTGCTACAATTGTGAATAAAGAGGTCACATTGCTAGGTTATGCAAGTAAAGGCCTTAAAAATAGAATAGATTTAATTAGTCTCCTAGAGTTCAAGTAAGAAGGAAAGTTAACACATGGAAGCCAAAGGTGATAAGTGTTATTCATGATGAGATTTTAGGTCCAAGTAATTTTTTTTCTATGGTAGAGAATGCTTCAAAAGTTAAAGAGTACCAAGAGGTCTCATTGTCTATTCATGTTTGAGAATGAATATTTCAAGCTCAAAGGGAAGACCAAGATACAGATTGAGGCTAATCCTAAGTTATGTATGGATCCAAGTGAACATCCTGCTATTGTTGAGCATGTATCATGAAAATAACATCAATTATCTTTGCCTAATAATGAGGTTCCAAACTACAAGGAAGATTCTTTAGATGAAAAGGTATGTCATGAATCTATGTTATCTCCATGTATTGTCAATCCAATCATAGAATAAAAGGAGAATGTTATAATGGGCAAGGAATTTGTTTCTCCTAAGACAAAGAAGAAGCACTATAAGTATCAGATTACCAAGGAGGATAAGGAGCATTATGGTGTAGAGGAGGTCTTTGTCTATGCTTTTTGAGATACTCCTTTCAGTGGAGAAGATATTTTGTGTGCTCAAAATGATAATGCCAATTAGAGAAGGTCTTTAGTTAAGTGGGAACAAGAATTTCAAGAGATTTTTTGAGAGGTTTAATGAAGGATCTATAGTAAAAAGTTATTTGGTGGTCCTTATGGTAATTGTTGACGCTTGGATTTCACCCTTGAGAAGATGTTTGATTCTTCTCATCCAAGCAACGCAATGGAATCATCTCTCTTGTTGTGGGTGACAATTCTATTGAGATGAATCTCTAGATTAGGGGCTATCTCCCCTTGATGTACCTTGAAACTCTTTCTAAACTAATAATTGTGAATAAAAAGGGAGAAGGAAAACAACTTGGAAAACAAGTGATGATGCACCAATATTTGATATCCTCTTAAGATTGAAACCACTACTTAAAGATAAACAAGGGTGTTTCACACAAAGTCACAATAAGGACATTTTTGCATCAATATTTCATAATTTAGATTCAAGAAGGTAATTGATGTTTATGAGGGTGATGAATGATTCTATAAAGAGAATACACATATACCACTTCTAAGACATTTATACACTTAGTAAAGAATACTAACAAAGACCTACAACATCATCTTTTCTGCACATTAGTAAGTGACCATAGATTTCTATGCTAGAAAATAACCTTTTTACTAGTCATTATCAACAAGATTAGAACTTATACTCAATAGTACAATGTGAAAAATGGCAAAATCACTTTTATATTTCTTCAAGAGTTACAGTACAAATTTGGCCAGAGTTTGACCATAACCAGTAGAGGCTACCAAATGAATAGAAAGAATACATATATATAGGTTTTTGGAAGAGGTCAAACCAAGGAAAATCTAAAAATGATTCAGACATGTGTCAACTTCATATTATAATAGTTATGTTGCATTCTATAATACATTCTCTTTATAGTTATGCCAGCTAAATAAAGATTTTCTAAACTATGTTTAACCATTTACGGGTTCATCTGTTGGAAGTTTGTTTTGATACTAGTTGTTCCTTCTTAATTCATCGAGCTATAAAATTATGTAACAACTCAAACTATCAACTACCTATTTTTTCTTGTTGTATATCAGATGCTTAGGATTATACCATGTGTCACCTTCTCATTTGTTCTCTAGTTCCAATCAAGCCTTTATTTTAAACTTCAATGACTATTTTTTGTAGTCTAACATTGATGTTTTATAGGCCATCACTCTTTTGTTTTAATCCCAATAGCTAATTTCTATAGTCTAAACTTGACGTTTTGCAAGTCGTCACTCCTTGTCTTCAGTATTCTTTTAGACTTTTCCCACGGTCACTTTTCCCTATTTTGGGCTTTTTTGGAACATTCTTACTTCAAGCAATTTATATTTAGCATTCTTTCAGAATTTTTATCCAAAATAATTCATTTGAACTCTTCTTCCTTTCTTCTTAGCTTTTCTGTGGACTCCTTCATTCAGCATTCTTTTGAATTATGTGTCTGAAAGAATTCTTTCTCTCAAACCATTTCTTCAGACAAAATGTCTAAAAAAATTTAGTCTTTCAAGCCCTTCATAAACTTCCTTCAAACAAAAATTCTAAAGGAATTCTTTCCTTTACAAATTGCCCTTCGGGCTTTTGGAATAAAACCCTTCAAAAAAATGAAATGGTCCACTTTTCCTCCAAAATAATCCTTCAGATTTTCTATGAATTACCCTTTGGAAATGAAAGTTACCTTTCAAAAGAATTGTTTGCAGCTTCAAAAAAGTTGTTTTGGACAAAATATCTGAAACAATTCTTTCCTTTAGTTTTTCTACTAAGTGCCCTTCAGAAAAACAAGTGTCCAATTTTGGGAAAAAATAAATGATCCTTTGAATAAAGCAAGTGACCCTTCGAAAGAATGTAAGTGTTCTTCAGAAGAATGTAAGTGTTCTTCATAAGAATTTAAGTGTTCTTCGGAAGAATGTAAGTGTCCTTCAAAAAAATGTAAGTGTCCTTTAGAAAAACTACAGTTGTCCTTCGAAATTTTGGAAATGGTCCACTTACCCTCAAAGATACCCTTTGAAAAAAATCAAAGGTCCTTTTCATTTTTAAAGAGCCCTTCAGGAAAGTTAAAATTCCTTTCAAAAAAATTACTTCAAATAAAAAATTTGAAATAATTCACTTAAGTAAAAGGCTTCAGACAAAAAGTTTGAAAGAATTCGATAAGGACTTTAAAACAAGATCCCAAAAGAAATATACTTGGTGAAGGACCAAAACAAACCTTTCAAAAGAATTCATTAGCAAGGACTTAGCCAAAAGACTAAATAACAAAGCTACCAAAAGGAAAACACTTGGGTTTTTACATGTAATAGACTTTAGCTTTGTATAAGAACACTTCTTGCATACTGGACATGAAATCTATATATTGGACATGAACAAAGGTATAGACTTAGACACTTTTTTTCAAATAGGGGTGCCCAATTTTGGCCTGAAAGGCTAAAATTTGGTCAAAACATTAGTGACTTGCAACGGTAGTATGGCTTCTATACTGACCAGACCAGTAGCCTTATAGTCCATTGGGTATGGAGTCAATGGATTTCTTAAAGATAAATAACAAGGATTGTGCCAAAACAAACACAAGGAAACACACCACATGACAATATAAAGACCAATAAAATACAAGGAAAAACTCACACATGTGCATAAGCACTTAGTGAACACAAGAAAAATAGGAAATTATGTACAATAAAAAATGAGAACATCAATAACAATGCTTTAAATATATCCCATTGACTAGGATATGCAGCTCCTCTCCATCCAACTTTGAAATTTGAAAAGCATTATGTTATTTACACGATGTAATTACATATGGGCCACTCCATAAAACATCAAAATTTATGTTTTTTATAGGCTTGTCCCTATCTTCATCCCATTTCAGAACAATGTCTCCTTATTTGAAGCTCCTTGGCATGGACTTCTTTTCAAAATACCCCTTTGTTTGTTATTGGTGAGTAGTCATGGTGTGCATAGCTTGATTTCTTGTTTCTTCAAGCTCCATCAACTCACATAATCTGACCTCCATACTATCATTTTCCATCAATTGCAATTGATAGGTGAGGTCTTAGGCTGGTAACTCAAGTGAAATAGGAAGTCTAGCTTCCCTTCCATACATAAGTGTATATGATGAGTTCCCAATTGTTCTTTTTTGGGTGATCTTATCAACCCAAAGGGTTGTCTTCAACTTGGTGTGTCAAGTCCTTTGATTCTCCTCCATTGTTCTCTTTATGATCTTGATCAAATTCTTGTTTATGGACTTAGCTAGTCTATTTCCCTAGGGATAGTAATTAGTGGAGGTGCTAATGTAGATGCCATGATTCAAATCCCATTCACTTGTCCTTGCTCCTAGAAAGGCCAATGCATTATCTAAGATTATTGTTGAGGGAGATCCAAATCATGTTACTATACATTCATAGAAATTAAGGACTGAACTTTCATTAGCCTCTTTCAAAGATACAACCTCCACCCATCTCATGAAGTAATCGGTGGCATTCAACACCCATTTGTGGCTAGCACTAGAAGGAGGATTTATTGGATCTATGAAGTCCAACCCCCATTGCATGAAGGGTTTCTCAACCTAGATTGGATGAAGGGGAAAGGTAGCTAGTTTTTGTTTTTTTTCAAAAAGAGCACACTTTTGGCATTTCCTTACCCAAGAATGGGTGTCCTTGAATAATCTAGGCCAAAAGTATCCATCCCTCATAATCTTAGTAGTTATGGTTCTTCGAGCAAAGTGACCACCAGCTAGTCCATCATGAAACTCATGCAACACTTTGTCACTCTAGTTTGAATCAATACACCTCAAAATCACACCCTAAAAATCATTTCTAAAGATTACTCCATTAACCAACACATAGGGAATGGATTATAGCCTAAATTACCTCATTTTGGCCCTATCAAAACCTTGTGGACACTCACCAAATTACAATAAATGAATCATATCTTTTGTCTAGCTCCTTATGGCTAAAGGTACAACTATTGTAGGGTCATCATGGAGTGACAAAATAGTTTCATTTTTTTTCTTTCAATTCTGAAGCAAGATGCTCACACAGTCATTTTCCTTTTACTAACTTGGTTGTCTTGATCTTCACATCGTATTCCATCACTTTGGTGATCCAACTTGCCCTTTTCTCATTTAAATATTTGCTCAATATAAAATCTTTCACACCAAGATGAGGCAAAAAAATATGAAACTTGTTATTATATAACATATATCTAAATTTATTTAATCTTCTTATAAATGAAAGCACTTATTTCTCCACATATGTATATCTTATCTCATATCCTTCTAAACCTTGACTAAAAAAGGCAATAAGTTGTTCCAGATTTTCATCATTAGCTTGACTAAGCATGGCATAAATTACCTCTTCATTCCTAAAAGTATACAGGTTGAAGTCCTTAGAGAAGTTGGGACTTGCAAGAGTAGGGGCATGGGCAATGGCTTTCTTGATCTCTTCAAAACTTTTTTTTCTCCTTCCTATCCAAGTGAATATCTCATCCTTCCTTAGCATAGATGTCAAGGGATTGACCATGTTAGAAAAATTAGGAATGAACCTCCTAATGAAATTGATCTTACCAAATAAACTTTTCAAACCTTTCTTATGCTTAGGTAAAGACAATGCTAAAATAGCATTCACTCTCTCTTGATCAATAGATAGACCTTTTTTTGAAATAATGTGGCCTAAGAGTTTGCCTTCATGAACAGAAAACACACACTTATTTGGGTTAGAGAGACCCAAAACTCTCTACACCTCTCAAAAATCTGCCTTAGGTGATTCAAATGGTTTTTTGCTTCCTTGGAGAAGATTGTCACATCATCTAGATACACCAATACAGTGTCATTGATCAATCCTTAGAAAACCATATCCATTGCACATTGGAAAATAACTCTAGAATTTGAAAATACAAATGACATCTTATTATAGGCATATGTGCCCCATTTGGAGGTGAAGGTTGTTTTGTATTGGTCACTTTCTTTTACTAGAATATGATTGTAACCAGAATAACCATCTAGGAGAGAAAACCTCTCACTGCCTACCACCACTTGAAAAATCTGATCCATATAAGGGAGGGGACAATGATCTCTCAAAGATATTCTATTCATGTCCCTAAAGTCCACACATAATCTGATCTCCCCATTCTTCTTTCTAACATGGACTACGTCAACTAGCCAAGAAGAATGCTTGATAGGAAAGATGATTCTAGACTCAATCAACTTAGTGAGTTATTTTTTCATGAGTGGTTCAATCTTCAGATTGATTGGTATTTATCTTTATTTTATGGTTTTGGAATTTTCATCTATCTCTATAGTATGTTGATCTAATCTTGGGTCAAAACCCTTCAAATCTTTAAACTCCCATGCAAAAATATTACTAAACTCTTTGTATATTTCAATGAAATCATGCTTCTCTTGACTAGTGCATACCTTTCCAAGTGCAAGTAACTTATATTTGAAGATATATACCCTTTCATATTTCTCTTTCTTGGTCAACATGCTTGCCTTCTCCTTCTTGAGTTGGTCATCCTCATTGAATATGATTTCAAGAGTCACTAGGCTTTTGGGAATCTTGTTAGACTTCAACTGGACAATATGCCCTCCATATTGTTGTTGAATCTTAGACTGATTATTTGTAGAAAACTCAACTTATTCTTGTAGGAAGAGAGCTATCTACTGGTCACTATCAAAAACCTACCAATTAGTGACATTATCTAGTATAGAAGGTCTCACAATCACCTTTAGATGAGGTTGATTCTTGTCTTCTCTTATGCCTTTTGGAACATCAAACTAAGCTCCATTTACTACTAGCCTATTAGCATGTTTGTTATCTTCTCTTGAGATAGAAGTGATGTTAAATGCCATGAATTCTTCCAAAATTTCCCAAACTCTATGATTATAAGACTTGAGCAAGGAGTTATTGGTCAAATTTTGCCCTCTAACTTGATTGACAATGAGCTCACTATCACCGAACACTTGCAATTATTTGACACCTCTTTTCCTTACCCACTCTAGGCCATGAATGAGGTCCTCATATTTAGATACATTAAAACCACAATAGAACTAAAACCTGAAAGTTTAAAAATACCTTTCCTTTGAAGGTGAAACCAGCATAGCTCCACCACCTACCCCAATCTTACTTCTAGATCCATCAAAGAAGAGCTTCCAAAATCCATTCACGTATTCATTTGAATTCTTTAAATTGGGAATGAAAGATTCCTTCTCATGAATTTAATAAAACCCCAAGACTATATTCTTAAATAAACTTGTAAATATCATGCACATAGTTATCATCTCCCCGCTTATCTAGGAACAAATCAGAAACTCCTTCAAGGGAAGATGATGGAGATTGATCAATGTGAAACTCCTCTTCATCATTGATAGCATAATTAACATTTTATGCCTTAGGTGAATATGGTTCCAAGTGATCTTTATGAATAGTTTCTGACTCAATCTTAACCTTAGTTCCATACTTTGTTCTAAACACCATATCGGACCAGTTACCTGCCAAGTATCCACTAATTTTGGATGTAAAGTCTCTTGACAAGCAAAGAGAAAAATAGGGATGTAAAAATACTATTATCGAATCATAAGGAATTGAAAAGGTAGGAAAATCATGAAGAATAAATTTAAAACCTTTCATAATACCCAAAGTCTTGGTTGGTGATCTGTCCAACTGTAAAACTCCTTTAGTCATTGGCTCATATCTGATGCCTAGCTTATCTATTATGCATTTTGGCATAACTGATGTGCTTTCTCCATTGTTTATAATGAAATTATGAACCAAGAAATCACCAATAATTAATGATATGTATAAATGAGGAGTCTTCTCATCTTTATTTGTCTGACCATATATAGATTGAGTTTCATTGACCAAAACTATATTGCCACTTCTAGATGGGCCAACTTGTGTACCTAGTCCATGCAATTCCTTTTGGAGTATATATTTCTACCTTGGTAATTTTATATAATCCCATAATGATATATTCATATGAAGTGTCTTCATCTGGTCCACAACATTAATGGAAGTATTACTTACCTTGGGGTTCTCTTTATGAACATTTGCACCTTGTGATGTAGCATGTGGAGGTAGGGTCATAGAAGCTATCCTAAAATTTGGAATCCTCTAATTTTCTTGTGATTTAGGAGCTGAATTATGCCCTCCTTTCATCAAAGTTTATGTAGGATTAAAAAAAAGTTCTTTACTGGTTCCCTAAACTTCTTCAACGGCCCTTTTCTTTGATCTAGTGTTGGCAGCCACACTAGCATTTTGATTGCTTATATTCCCTACATAATTAATGGCACAAAACTCACCCTCCAAATGATTCATGATCATGGAATCAATATAAGGTTTTCCCTTTTCCATTCCACCTTGCATAGGTCCTTAAAAATTTAAAGTTTCAAAATATTGACTACCTTGCATTACCATGCCTCGATTGTGCATCTCATTTGCATAAGCAACCTGCTCTTAGCCTTGTTCAAAAGAAGAGTAATTGGGTTGTTCCTAGACCAAATTATTTTGAATGGGAATAAGGGATTTTAAGGATGAGGAAACATTAGGATTATAAATTTGATAAGGCTTGACATGGGTGATTTGACCTTGTCCTTGTGCATTACCTTGAAAAGGAGGTCTATTTGTTTATCCAAACTGATTATAGGATTGATAAGGCCTATAGTTTTGGGCTTATTGCCTTTTAAGAGAAACCAATTCATTATTAAAACTTTAAAGTAGGATTTTGACTTCATGCATTTCATTGGTAGGGTAAATGGCATATTTTTCTTGACCAAGCAAAGGAGTTAAAGTGGGCAATGCACTTTGACTAGGAGAATGTAAATCGGGGAATAGTGGCATTGGAGGTCTAGGAGCTATCTTTCCTATGTAGACAAGAAAATTTTCAGCATTTATAGTTATTTCATAAGTATCAGGAAATGTTTTTCCACCCATATACTAAATCATTATGGCAATGTCACTATTCAACATTTTCAAGTAGTACAAAAATGCATAATTTGTAGTTGGCATCACAAGAATTGGAATTCTATCCCAAGTTTTTTGAAACCTAGTATTTAAATCCTACATGAATTAATATGGTGCCCTATTTATTATGGTTAATTTCTCAACAAGAGATAGATGATCACTTTTTTCCCCAAACCTATCAGTCAATAGGATCCCCAACTCATCCCATGAGCCAATAGAGTTTATAGGTAAGGTCCGATACCAATCCAAAACTTTTCATTTGAAAGATAAGGCCAACAACCTAATAGCTACATTTTCATGGGTGATATTTTAGATATTAAAAAAAATTATATGTTCCTAATATGCTCAATGGTAGTAATTGTACCCTCTCCACTAAAATATGGGACACTTTTGAGAGCAGCTTCTGGAATTTGATCATATTGGGCAAGTTGCAAGGGAGATGCCCCCTGGAAAGGCACAAAAGGTTATCTTCTAGCCATATTGGGAATGTTACTATAGACATTGGGAGAAGTATGCAACACAAATTTGGAAGGTTTAAATTCAAACTTTCTTTTGTAGGGGTGAGTGTTGACAAACCTGGACCTTTTGGTTAAATATGGAGGTAATTCCACAAATGGGAAGTGTATACCTTTAGCAGCAAACCTAGTGGTCACTTTTGGCATGGAAAAAAGGACTGATCATCAACCAAAAACTTTGAATTCTTCAATAGATTTTCCAGGTATTGGATGTAGATGCTTCTTTTTCTACAACCATGTTAAGAGCAGAACCAATCTTGAACAATCTTCTAGGACTTAGAGTCCCACCAGGCATGCCAAAAATTGTTGACACTTGGATTTCACCCTTGAGAAGATGCTTATTTATTCTCATCCAGTCAGCATAATGGAATCATCTCTCTTTCTGTGAATGACAATTCTATTGAGATGAATCTCTAGATTAGGGTCTATCTCCCCTTGATGTACCTTAAAACTCTTTCTAAACTAACAATTGTGAATGAAAAGGGAGAAGGAAAACAACTGGGAAAACAAGCAGTGATGCACCAATATTTGACATCCTCTTAATATTGAAACCACTACTTTAAGATAAATAAGGGTGTTTCACATAAATTCACAACAAATATATTATTGCATTAGTATTTCATAAGTTAGATTTAGGAAGGTATTTGATGTTTAGGAGGGTGATAAATGATTATACAGAGAGAATGCATAGATACCACTTCTAAGACATTTATACACTTAGTAAATAATGTTAACATAGACCTATAACATCATCTTTTCTGCACATTGGTAAGTGACCAAAGATTGAATGCTAGAAAATAACCTTTTCAATAGACATTATCAATAAGATGTGAACTTATACTCAATAGTACAATGTGAAAAATGGTGAAATCACTTCTATATTTCATCAAGAGTTACAGAAAAAATTTGGCTAGAGTTTTAACATAACCAATAGAGGTTGCCAAATGAATAGAAAGAATACATATATATAGGTTTTTAGAAGAGGTCGAGCCAAGGAAAATCTAAAAATGATTTAGACATGTGTCAACTTTAGATTAGAACATTTTTTTTGCATTCTATAATACATTCTCTTTATAGTTATGCCATCTAAATAAAGATGCTCTAAACTATGTTTAACCGTATATAGGTTCATTTGTTGGAAGTTCATTTTGATACTAGTTAATCCTTGCTGACTTATTGAGTTGTAAAACTATGTAACAACTTGAACTATCAACTGCCTATTTTTGCTTGTTGTGCATCAAATACTCAAGATTTTGCCATGTGTCAACTTCTCATTTGTTCTCTAGTTCAATCAATCATTTATTTTAAACTTCAATGGCTATTTTTTGTAGTCTAAGATTGATATTTTGTGGGTCATCACTCCTTTGTTTTAATCCTAATGGCTAATTTCTGTAGTATAAACTTGATGTTTTGTAGGCCGTCACTCCTTATCTTCATCATTCTTTCAAAATTTTCCCATGTCATTTTTCCCTATTTTAGGCTTTTTTGTAATGTTCTTCCTTTAGGCAATTTGTCTTTGACATTCCTTTAGACTTTTTGTCTAAAATAATTCATTTGAACTCTTCTTCCTTTCTTCTCAACTTTTTTGTGGACTCCTTCATTCGACATTATTTCAAACAATTTGTCCAAAAGAATTATTTCTCTCGAACCATTTATTCAAACAAAATATTCGAAGGAATTGAGTCTTTTTGGCCCTTCATAAACTTCCTTTGGATAAAAATCCTAAAGGAATTATTTCCTTTACAAATTGCCCTTTAGGCTTTTGGAATATAACCCTTCAAAAAAAATGAAATGGTCCACTTTTTCTCTGAAACAATCCTTCAGATTTTCTATGAAGTACCCTTTGCAAATGAAAGTGACCTTTCAGAAGACTTATTTGGACCTTCAAAAAATTTGTTTCAGATAAAATGTCTGAAACAATTATTTTCTTCAGTTTTTTTTTCTAAGTGCCCTTTGGAAAGGCAAGGTGTCCACTTTCAAGAAAAAATAAATGATCCTTTGAAGAAAGCAAGTGACCCTTCAGAAGAATGTAAGTGTCCTTTGGAAGAATGTGTCCAAATAAATGTAAGTGTCCTTTGGAAAAATTATATTTTTCCTTCAAACTTTTGGAAATGGTCCACTTAGCCTCAAAGATACCCTTCAAAAAACTGCAAAGGTCTTTTTTGGTTTGAAAGAACCCTTCAAGAAAGCTAAAGTGCCTTTCAAAAAAATTACTTAAAATAAAAAGTTTGAAATAATTCAATAAGGACTTTGGAACAAAATCCTGAAAGAAATATACTTGGTGAAGGACCAAAAAAAACCTACCAAAAGAATTCATTGGCAAGGACTTAGTCAAAATACTAAAGAACAAATCTACCAAAAGGAAAACACTTGGGTTTTTACATGTAATAGACTTTAGCCTTGTATAAGAACACTTCTTGCATACTAGACATGAAATCTGCATACTAGACATGAATAAAGGTATAGACTTAGACACTTTTTTGAAAATAGAGGTGCCCAATTTTGGCCTAAAAGGCCAAAATTTGGTCAAAAATAAATTGAGAGAAAAGTCTAGTAACTGTATGTGGTGATTCTTCATGGTGTGTAGAGATCTGAAGATGATCAGAAGGTAAAATTACTCATAGTTCTTAGGGGGAGTCCCTCTCAAATTTTTCTTGGTGAGTTTCATTAGATTTCAATATTTTTTGTGTTCTTTCTTCATTGGTTATAGTGATTGGTTGAAGAGAGTGTTAGCATGGAGTAAAAGGATGTTGCCAAGACAAGTTGAAGTAGTCTCAAGGTAAGGGGGAGTTTGTATCATCTTTCTAAGATGGTCCCTTCCTATTTGATGGTTTTTTAGGTCATAAGGATTTGTTTGTGCCCACTTTGTTATTGTGTCAAAGGGGGATAAGTTTCTATTATATAAATTTCATATTGTGGGAGTGATTGAAGAGAGAGAAGGTGAGATATATATTATTATATATGATGGTTATTGACATCAATGACAAAGGGGGATATTGTTGGAGAGTTATCATAATGATGTCATGGTGATGTCATGAAGGTTTCTTGGTGAGTGGATGAAGGGCATCGATATTCTATGTGACAATGACAAAGTGTGCAATATGCTTATCCTAATGTGCTTGAAGTATGCTTTGTTGATCTTCTATTTTGGCATGGTTAGAGATGTTTAGGTATGAGTATGGAGTATTGAGGATGTGAAAGGATGTGTAATAGGTTATTAAGATGTTTTTTAATGCTTTTAGTACCTGTGTGTATAAGTGGAATTCATCTGGTTGTTCATAGTTCTCATCTAGACACTTTGGGTCCAGTGGCAGAAAATCTGAGTAGGTAGTTTGATGATGTCATCATGCCATAAGGGAATGAGTCAAGGGGAGTTGGTCATATGTTTTTGATCACAATATTCCCTATTTTTTATATGCTAGATCTTAATTCATGCATCAAATTTTGGTCAAATATATGAGGGCACAAATTTGGCTTCTTAGTCAGAATTCATTATTTTCCCATACTTAGCCAAATTTGCATGTGGCTAAAAAGAGCTGAGTAAGCATGTTGATAAGGTTAACATTCATACAAATGGAGGTGTTAGGATAAAATGATCATTATGGTTTTATTCATTTTTTTCCCTAGTTTATTTTCACTAAATTTTATATCATGCAATATAGCACATCAAAAGATATGCATATGTAAAATAGGGCTCCCAGGCAGTTTGACTGTGTTTGCCCATACTTAGCCAATTTTTCAATGTGGCAAGAAGAGCTGAGTGAGAATTTTGATGATATAATATATTGCACATGTGAAGGTGTCAAGAGAAACTAATCATATTGGTTTATTTATTTTTTATCCTAGTTTATTTGTGCTAGATTTTAGATCATGCATTGAATCACAATAAAAGTTATGTATGCTCAAAATTGGCCTCTCAAACAAGTTTTGACATAGTTGGCTCTGTGATAGAAGATTTTGAGAAGGCATTTTAATGGTGTCACATCTCACATGCATGAGGGTTCTAAGAGTTTTTTTTATATGGTTGGATTCTCCTATGTGAGGAAATCATCTGGTCCAAATTTGAGATCATGCTTTGAAGTGCAGAAGAAGTTATTAAGGTTCAAAAATGGCTAAGAGTCCCCATACTTAGTCATTTTTGTACAAGTTAAAATTCAAGCAAGATCAATAGTGAACGTTGCTCTAATAAGTTAGGAAGTAGTGAGATGAGGATAGGTTCATGATTTTTAATTACTAATAAAAATTACAGGATAAATATCTAATGGAAAGTGGGTGTTCATACAGATTGATCAAACGGTGTGAGCTACATGATAAAGACCTAGTTGATCTGCAAATATCAATGGAGTGCATTGAGTCAACATTTCAAGATTATATGAGATGAGGTCAAAGTGACTGAGGTTTAACATTTAAAATTGGTGGACTATATGTTAAATATCTAACAATATCGATGGTGTGTATTCTATTTGAGCAATGAGGACATGATATATTGAAAAGTTTCCAAAGTTTAATTGTGACCGTTTGAATTTGAATATTTGAATTTACAAAAAGAAAAAATAGTGTCTAGTTTTTGAGTCATATCTTTCAATCCAGAAAAAATTTGATCATTTAGTAAAAATAAAAGTGGTATAGGACTCTAAGGTGCATTTGGATATATATATTTTCATATTTGAAAGTGTGTACAAACAAAGATATTAATGTTCAAAGTTGACTGTGTTTTTGTATATGTTCTGCAAGTGACCTGAGAAGGATATTTGAGCTTGTTTTGATGATGTTTCCACATCTCTTGGTGAATTGTCTATTGGGGAGTGTTGTATACTCCATGAGGATTATCTATATGGATTTTTGAGGTGTGATCAATCTATCTTGAGTATGAACAATTCTTAAGATGTTGAATGTATGTTCGATAATGGTGTTCCTATGTATAAGGTATTTGTTTGAGTTTTTTGAACATATGTAGAGGTGAGATAAAATGAATATGATTATATGAGGATGTCAAAGAAGATATAAGGAGTGAACCTATACATTTATAAGTGGTCTTATGTTCTTTTTTTGTTCAATGATGTGCTAAATTGGTGAATAGGTCTCCATGAGACCTATAAGAGCTACAAGGGCCTTATTAAAAGGTGTAGCTACTTAAGGTTGACCCATAGATGCCATGGCCAACCTATGAATATTGGTTTGAGCCATGTCTTCATGTGATATATTCCTTAAGGTATATGGCATGCCTAATGGTTGACCAAGGTAGTGATTATCAATATTGCTCCATAAATAGTGAAATCAAAGATGGCGATTTCTAGACTTGGTATGAGAGAGTTTGGAGAGATTTGAGAGAGGATTGTGTGTGTGATTTGGGGAGTGAAGGAGGGGTAGAGTGCCCTATGAATGAGTTGATGATAAAATTAGTTTGATGGTTATTTATATGACCTATTGATCATAATTATGTTAGTGGAATAGTGCTCTTGTTTTTTGAGTATGAGAAAAGGTGAAGAGTGATAATCAGTGGTTCATCATCAGGTGTTGAAGACATCAGTGAAAATTTGGATGTGTTCATAGGTGTTTTTATGTAATTTCATCATCTAAGGTGGTTTTAGCCTCCTTACAAGGTGAAACTTGCTAAAAGGTCTAGTTGTTATTGTAACTCAACTAGACAGGTGTGGCAACACCTTATGGGATTGAAGTCTCACTAAATAGGAATTTTATTTCCTTTATCATTTTTATATGGTCTAAATTGGTTATTTTTATTATAGGACAGTAGTCCAATTATAGGTTCCAATAGGTTTTATTATACAAGAGGGTTTCCCATGTATGTCATGTATTATGTGATTGATCTTGCATTGTCTCTCTTGCTTATTGATATGAATGATATATATGCTTCATGAATGATTTTAGTAACTAATTAAGTGTTTGTAAAGATAAAAATATAGTTGGATTATTTGGGGTCACTAATTTACCCCCCCCCCCTCTTAGTGATTTTACCTCTAACATTTGCTATGTGCTATAATATGGATTAAAGGTATCTAGGGAGTATAAAACTCAATAATAAAACATCTCTTCAATAACCATAATATAAATGAGTATTTATAAAATTTTAGTCGTCTAAAAAATTATTTACAAGCTTCACATTTTGAAACCCATTATTTTGCATCCTTAAACAACATTATTCAATAGTAGTGAGATTGAAAGATTTTAAAAGTTGTAACAAATAATGATAAGTGTCCACCATAGGATTGATTATATAAAGCCTCCAACAATTTCTTATGTTTTCCTTTGTCTACACATCTCAAAAATGTCCCATCAAGGGCTTTCTTGAAGAGTATGTTATCCCAAATTACATACTTGACTACTCTAAGCTTAAGTGTTATCTTTTTTTGGAATTTAAGTGGGCTAGACATTCTCTATATAATAATAATAATAATAATTATGAAATATTAGATTACAACTCATTGATAGAATCAATGAAGACCGCCATCAACAATGTATTTACCTCATCCTCCTAGTTTATTTCTCTCTGGGAATCATCACCTTTAGAAATCAATTGAAAAATACCTTGGCATATTGCCACTTTTTTTTTTGATAATTAATGGTTTTGGTGGGATCCTTACCCTATATTTATAAAAGAGATTACACAAACAAGCTAATCAAAACTACCATGGCCCAAAAAGAACCAATTACAACAAATAGCCACAAGGCCACAAGTAAATTAAATAGCATCTTTAACTACCACTTGAAAACCAACAATAAAAATAATGCCCTCAGTTAGTGGGTAAATAGTATAAGAGATTAATTATCTTGCCCTTTTTACCTTTTTTATTTTTTACCTCCTTCCACCTTCCTTATTCGAGATTAACCATAATTATTTTCTTATCTAGATTCTAGAATTCTGCATTCATATTTCCAAACACCTCTTTATCTAAATTAAAAAAATTAGACTCATGTCCTCTCTTCAATCCCCCTACATGATTTTTAAAGGGAATATTCTAAATAATTTATGTTACCCCCTCATTAGACACTGCTTCTTTGACTGAATCAGCTTGTTCTCCTCCCTTGCTTTCTCCCAAATCTACATTTTCTTGAAATTCTAAATCTTTAAAACAATCTTCAATAACTACCGATAGATTTGTGCACTCAATTCCTAGAGGTAAAATATTCTAATTTTTATTCCCTAATTTAAATTACTCCTAAGGATAAAATGCATGAAGATGACTTTTTACTTTTTAATTACAACATCTAAATGTGGTGTTCTCATAATAAAGTGCTTGAACATGGAGAACTTTGCCATATTTCAAAATGACTTTTTCTATAACCCCTTTGCTTAGATCAATCTATACACAAATTTTAGAAAAGGTGCACAAGCCTACAACATCTCTCTCATGATAGTTCTTTATAAATGACCCAAAAGCATTACCTCTTTCCTCATAAGCATGCCAACAATGCAATGGTAGATTAGGGAGACATACCCAAATTTGCATCTTTGTTACTGAGAGAGCATTAAGATTAAACTCTAGGAACCAGTGAGTGATAAACAAACCCACATTGCCTCAAAACCAAGGGCCTTCCAAGAAATATTTTTGATTGTGAAAGTGCACAACAAAAAACCTTTAGAACATAGAGAATTATTTTATTGATTTGACCAAGTCTCATAAACCCATTGATGTAATGCAGTTGAAGAAAGCCATAGGCCATTGAATCTTCAAACAATTACATCCTCTATTAAAGTATGAAAATAATCATCCACTTCCCTATTAAAATTTTCCATGGAAGGTACCTCATTTGTTTGTTCAATAATATAGCCTTGAGGAAGAGGGCACTTTGTAGAATTTACCTTAAGAGCAGCATTTCTGATGACATATTTTAAAGTTTCAAGTTTGGGGGGAGATGCTTGTTTCAACCCTTCCACTCCTCCCTAAAATATTGAATCCATGGAGATGAACAAGTCTTTTACAAAATAATAACAAGACAAGGGTAAATAATCATGTACTTATTTAGCCTGATGCACTAAACACTAAAACTCAATTAGTCCACCTAAGATAACCTCTAAACTCTATTTTAAATCCATCATAAAATCTGACCCTATCACCCAAATGTCTTTTTTTAATCCTAGAAGAGATCACACTAGTATTTGGCATATGGGTTTATCCACCTTTGGATTATTCTGATAAAAAAAATTGTCAAACACATTGCAGTCATCCTCTAGAATCTCAGGTTTAGAATTATCATTCCTTGAAGGTGCTAATCTTTAAAACATTTTTTCAAACAAACCTGTTTCCTCACCGATGTCTGATGCACTTGTTAATGATTCACTCTTGACCATTTTTACATTTGATCCCTCATCCAAACACTTGGATCCTTCATCACCATTTTCATAAACCATCAAAACCCTGATATCGATTAAAAATTATGTCCCAGTCATCTACATTTCTCCACTCCCAAGAAACTTTTTTTGCCATTCCTCCATAACATGTAAAAAATGTTTAAACCCCCAAATACCAATCCTATCCTACCATTTGTGAGTGATGAGTCCAAAATATGGCTCATTATTGACATGGGATTTCCTTCATTTCATCTCTCTAAGGATATAATCTTATGTAAACCATAGACCTTTAGCTAACTATTGCATGGAAAATAGATACTTTATCTCATTTATGTCAAACCAAAGGTTGAGTTACCATTTTATCATTTATACCTAACAAGTAGCATTTTTTAGTGTTTTGGTTTTGAATAATACATAATAAGGATGGTAGAAATAGCATTTTGGAGAAGTTTCAGTTTTGACCTCAGTTTCTTGAAGCTATGGACTTGGCCAGTCTAGAATCTACAGACTCTACCAATCCAAAATCTATGGACTCTGCCAGTCTATGAATCTACAAACTCTACCAATCTAGAATCTATGGACTCTACCAGTCCAAAATCTACAGACTCTATAGATCTAAAATTTGAGAAGAAAAAGAGTTTTTAGATGATCTGAAGAGGAAGATTACTCCAGCTAGAATCACATCAATGAAATACTTGCCTCTTATTTTGAAGGATTCAATCTTGATATATTTTGTATATATTTAGACCTTAAAACTATTATAGGGATAGTATAATTATCTTATCAAGACAAATAGATTTTTAGGATCTTAATCAATCCAAATCTCTTATTTTAATGATGAATGGATTGACTAACAAGTCCTATTTTCCTACATACTATTTTTAGTCTGATTGTATTAGCATAAATATGTAAATCTTTTGTCTAAAAAAGAGATGAATAACTATTACACTTATAATTTTAGATATATTGTAAATGTTCCAGCTTTCTATTAATTAATGCAATATCATTCTAGCTTTCAGTACTGAGTAAACTTTGTTCTTGACTCTAAGAAGAGCAAGGGCCCACTCTCCTTAGAACCATGAATTTTTGTATGGTATTTATATTTATGTTGAATTAATTTTATATTACTAGATAATCAAAATATCTTAAATACTTGCAAATATTATTAATTCAAATTCAAAGATTTACATCCCAATAGCTATCTTCTTTCACAATAAGTGTGATTTAGTCTTAGTGTTTCTTTTGATTTACTACACAGGAGTTAGTTAGCTTAGAACTATCTCTCAAGTTGAGTGTTTACATTTCCATGAAAGTGTGAAGTAGATAGATTTACATTTCCAAGCAAGTGTGAATTAGATAGATTTATATTTTCATGCAAGTGTAACTTAGATAGATTTACATTTCCAAACAAGTTTGAAGTAGATTAAGGGTGCTTTAATTTCAAGAAAAGGATTGAATTAGTTAGTATAATGGTTAATCTCTTCTTTCATCAAGTGTGTGAATCAATTAGCTTAGAATAATTATTTCATTGTTAAAATTTAGATTATAATCATCAAAATCCTCCCAAGACCAACTTATAGATATATCACCATAAACCTTACTGTAGATAGTTTTGGATGTCGGCCCTGGTTTGTTAGACATCAATTTGAAAGATTGATTAAATAAAGAGTTGAATGACACTCGTCATTTTTGGTGCCATTTTCAGGGATACTCTTAGGTGTTAGTAAAGTAAACCTTATTGATTATAGTAAAAAAAATATAAAACAAACAAAAATCAAACAAAGATCAATCAATTTATATTCTGACCCAAGGATTCTAAAAGAAGGTTTGTCCCTAAATACCCTCCAAAAAAAAAAGATGAAAGCTCTACATTATAACTCCAAGAAGGAAGTTCTTCATCTTTAGCTGAGAACTTGAACAAGCTCTAGAATCACATCTTTAAGATTCTCCTAAAATATTATTTTGGACTAGAGCATTATCTCAACCAAGTCCTATAGAAAGAATTCACCCAAAACATCCATTTTCAAGAAGAGAGTATTTAGAGTTTGAAAAATATTTAGATGAGGCATTTGAACAAGCCATCACTAAAGAGAGTTTTGAAGAATTTGAATAACTTTCAACCAACCATACAACCATTTATTGGGAAGCTAATCCTATTTTTGAATAACCATCAGAAGAAGAAGAAGACATGGCTCAACAACAAAACTAGCAAGTTGTAGTACCGAGGACTTTTCCCTTTCCCATTGTTTCATAGCCTAATGATCTAACTTCTATGAAAAACATTTCTCCTGCTAATTGTCCAAATTTTTAGGGAAAATATACAAAAGATATTGACTAATTTTTGTTTGAATTTAAGGTACTTTGTTAAACCTATGACTATACAATAGACAATCAGAAACTAAAATTATTTCCATCTACACTCAAAGATGCAACCATGAGATGGTTCATGGGCCTGTCGAGTAACTCCATTCACACATGGGAAAAAATGGAAACTGCATTTCTAAATAAATATCAAGATTATTGCAGGGTATGGGAAAGAAAGGAAGATTTTTTTAAAATCAAACAAAATGATGATGAATCCTTGGAAGACTATTTGGATAGATTTGTGTTTATTCACAAAATAAGTTGTTATCCACTTATTAAGGAAGTCTTGAAGATTTTTTACCTTAAGGGATTAGATGAAGAAGTTAGGGATGCATTAAATTTCATAAGAGGTGGAAACATAAATAAATTGGCCTTTCATCAAATTTTAAAACTCTGTACTAACTACTCCAAGACAAAACTAGGGATTAGGAGAACAAGACTAGGGAAATCCAATGAAATGGTTAAACTGATGGAATAATTTGCTAATATGAAGATATAAATTTTGGTCACACTCAATACTACATTAGATGGCCTTCAGGTTAAATCTAATAAAATAGAACCATTAGTAATATACTATCCTAAGTGTAGGTTGAAACATGCCCTTAGAGACTATCCTTTGGATAAAACAAATATTTCATCTTGTGGAATCTATGAAGGAAAATATCATGATACAGATCATTATACTTATCTACCTACTTTGAAAACTTAGATGAAATCAAATATTCAACCTAGTGAAGAGCTAAACTATATTCAGAGGCAGATATTATTTCCACAAAACTAGCACTAAGGATAGTTTGCTTCTAAAAATCTAGGTAACCCTTGGACATCATCATGGAATGTTCCAATGCCTCTATCCATGTGGGAACAAACATAGATGCCATCAGCTCAAATTTCATGGTAAGGACAAGACTGGACACCACCTCAACCATGGATGATACCACCTCAACCATGGATGATACCACCTCAACCATGGATGATGCCACAATAGCCATGGGTGCCCCAACAACAATCACATACACAATGGAATCCTAATCCATAATACAATCAACCAAGAAGACCATCACAGTAGCAAACTATAATGCCACCCACTATTGTTCAATATCTAGAATAATTTAATCAACCCCCAATGCCTACACAACCAATAGCCAATCTAAAGAATAAGCAACCACCACATGTTATGTTAGTGAACAAGATAGCATAATGAATGTAGGAAAAATTGACTACTCTGATATTTAGTTAAGATCATAGAAAACTATAAAGGAACCACCAATTCTCATTTCTAAAATACCAAATGGAAGTGAAGAAACAAAACAATCTCAACTAAACAACAAAAAAACTGAAAGCAAGGAAAACTCTTATAAACACAAGGTAAATATCACTATACAAATAGTTCCTTTCCCTGAGAGATTAAAATAAATTGAAACCAAAGAAGAATTAGATTTGATCCATGAGTTTACAAAATATGAGTATTGAGTTACCCCTACTAAAATCTATTAGGGATATTCCTGAATTGAATAAAATCATTAAGAATTTGTGTGTCAAGACACTTGAAAGAAAGAAAGAAATGGTATCCAAAAAACATACATGTTGATGGAAAGCTTGTTGATTTATTAGTAGGAAAATTCTTAATACCAAAGTATGCAGACTAGGTAGTCCTATCATAATAGTCATAATAAGAGGAAAGGAAATTCCAAATGTTCTATTGGATTTAGGGGTAGCAATCAATGTCATGACAATTGATACTCTCCAAACACTATCCCTAATGGGAATGCAACCTACCACTACCATCCTTCAAATGATAGATCAATTTGTGACTAAACCAAAAGGAACTATAGAGAATTTTGCAATACTTATTGAATCTTGGGAGTATCTAGTTGACTTTATGGTGCTTCAACCCAAAACCAAGAATTTAGGATATCCCCAAATCCTAAGAAGACCATGGCTAGCTATTGTGGTAGCACTAATTGATTTCAGGTCAGGAGACATGATCATTTTCAATGGTTTAAAATCTAAAAACATTTCTTTTTACCCTCCTAAAAAACCATCACATAAAAAATTTTGGGTGGATAAACTAGAAAATATAACAAATGACTTTTCATCTTTGGCTACAATTACAGTTAAAGAGCATCTATAAGAATTGAATGAAGAAGTAATCCAAGGTTATGAAGAACATGACCATTCAGTAGAAATCTCTACCAATATAAAATCTACAGACTCTCCAAACTTTCCTTAGACATATTCTCTCAACCTTTCTATTGCTTCATCATATGATCATATGTTGATTCAAGCAAATATTTGGAATTGGGCAGAAACACAACATACCTATTTCTTGAGTACATTCCATTGCCCATTAGCAAGAGCTATTCCTCCTTGAAAATGATTTGTTAAAAATGTAAATACATTCCATATGCTACTTCCTCATCCATGTCCTTTGAATTCATTAATGAGTGAATTTAAGTAAGTGGAACCTAATCATCTAGACACTAAACCTCTCATGGTATTACTAGGAAAAGTCTTGAACATCAATAGTTGGCTAACAAATGATGAAGAGGATCAAATTTTTTGAAGTCTTAGAATGACACACCAAGGATTTTGCTTGGGATTACACTAATATGAAGGGAATTCACCCAAGTGTATGAACACATCATATCTACACAAAATCAATAAAACTAGTAAGATAGTCACAAAGAAGAATAAATCTAGCATTAAAAGATAGTCAAAACAAAAATAATTATTGGATGTAGGATTTATTTATCCTATTTTTAATAGCCAATGGGTTTCACCATTGGTAATTATGCCAAAAAATAATGGGAAATGGCATGTGTGTGTGGAATAAAATGAATTGAATAAATCCACTTTAAGGGATCATTTTCCTTTGCCCTTCATTAATCAAATTCTTGACAATTTGGTAGGGAAAAAATATTTCTCTTTTCTAGACGGATTTAGTAGATATAACCAAATCACAGTTCCAGCTAAGGATCAAGACAAAACTACATTCACCTATCCTTGGGGAACCTTTTCCTATAAATTACTTCCCTTTGGACTTTGCAATGCTCCAACAACATTTCAAAGAGTAGTTTTAGCAATATTCTTTGACGTCACAAATGATTGTGTAGAGGTATACATGGATGATTTTACAGTCTATGGAGAGACTTATGAGGAATATCTTATCAATTTATAAAGCTTTTTGACTAAATGTGAGGAGCATCAGTTATCATTAAGCCATGAAAAATGCTTGCTAATGATGGATCAGAGAATAGTCCTACGACATCATGTTTCTATAAAAGGAATCCAGGTAGACCCAAATAAAATTGAAATAATTTCCAACCTCCCTATTCCACACACAAAAATAGGAGTTAAGAGTTTCATGGGCCATGCTAGCTATTAAATATGCTTTATAGACAACTTTAGTAAAATATTTGCTCCTATGTTTGATTTGCTCACAAAGGATAGTAAGTTTGTATTGAGTGTTGATTGCCAACAAGATTTTGAAACAATAAAAACCAAGCTTAGTACTATTCCAGTATTAAGAGGATCAGATTGGACATAACCCTTCCATATATACACAAATGCTTCCAATACAACAAGAGGTGCAGTCCTAGGACAAAAAGATGAGAATGATCACATGCATGTTATCTATTATATCAACAAAAATATGACACCTATTGAGAAAAACTAAACCAAAACTAAAAAAGAGATCCTTTTTGCAGTTTATGCAATAAATAAATTCAAACACTATATAACATGCTACAAGGTGTTTATCTATATAGACCATTTACCTATTAGATACCTTACAAATAAAATAATGGGAGGAAAGATTATCAAATGGATATTTCTTTTACAAGAATTTTATATAACTGTTATATTTAAACCAATAAAATTTAATGTGGTTGTTGATTTCTTATCCAGACTTGACACTTTAAATGAAGAACTAGTGGAGGATGATTTTCGAGATGAACAATTATTTGTTGTTTTAGTAGAATCTCCATGGTTTGATGATATAACTAATTACCTTACTATAGGGAAGTTTCCTTTGTATTTTTCAATAAAGTAAAGAAAACATTTAATCAAAGAAAGTTCATTTTTTAAATGGATTAATGGCATGTTATTTAAATTCAGACCTGATCATGTGTTTCATAGGTGTGTAACCAATAATGAAGACTATGGCATCATTAGAGTTTATCATGATGAACCATGAGGAGGACATTACTCAACTTAGAGGAATATACACAAAATCCTAGGAGTAGGATACTACTAGCCTTCCCTTTACAGATAAGTAAAAAGATATGTCAGACAATGTGATGCATGTCAAAGAATGGGACAACCCACTCTTTTAGTTGAGATTCCTCTCCATCCTCATCTAGTTTTAGAACTAATTGAGAAATGGAGAATTGACTTTTTTAGACCTATGGATCCCCCATCTAGAGGAAAGGGATATCTATTAGTCTACACAGACTATGTTACCAAATGGGTAGAAGTTAAAGTTTTAACACATGCTCGAGAAAAAGTTGTAGTAGATTTCCTATATTTTAGGATTATGTAGAGATTTGGTGCTCTAAGGGAGATAGTCTCATATCAAGGACCCTAATTCATGTCAAACATGATAAATTACTTCATGAAAGTATATCAATCATATCACAAGAAGTCCTCTCCATATCACCCATAAGCTACTGGACAAGTTGAAGTCACCAATAGAGAATTGGAAACCATTCTGACCAAGATTGTTAGTACCAGTAGAAAAGATTAGGTAGATAAAGTACAAAAAGTAGTTTGGGCCTATAATACCACCTAGAAAACAACTACTGGTTTCTCTCCTTATGAGCTATTTTATGGTAAGACCCTTATTCTCTGTTAAATTTGAATTAGAAACATTGAAAACAACATTAGAAGTGGGAATTGAATTGAAAAAAGTAAATAATGAGAGACTCATGAAACTCAACCAACTTGATGAAATGAGAATTGAAGTAGTATAAAGGACTAAATTGGTACAAAATTAGAGGAAATTTTGGCATGACTCACACATCAAACAATGAAAATTTTAGAAAGGAGACTGGGCATTATTATTTGACTCAAAATTTCAAAAATTCAAAGGTAAACTATAAACAAGGTGGTTAGGACCTTATCAAATAGATAAAGTCTTTAAAAATAGTTATATCAAGTTTATGCCCATTGATTATAGTAGAAGGACTCTTCTAGTCAATGGGCAGAGACTAAAACTTTATCAAAAACCTCTTAGTAATGATGAATTTGTATAGAAAATGAAAAGTGAAATAGCTTTCTTGGAGTAATCAGTTTCCTCTAGGGAACTTGTTCTTTAATGATTGCTCTATGTTGGTATAAAAAAATCAATGGTGAAAATCTTTCTAAGAAAAAAATTGATAGTACATGACTAGAAAACTAGCATGTTGGCTAGTCATGTATTGCATAAAAGGGCCTTGGTTAGAAAACCAATAATGGCTAGCCAAGGGGCAAAAACAAAAAAATAGCGACTTAGGTCATGCAGATCAGGATTGAACTCCACATGCAATAAATCTTTGAATTTATCCTTAAAATATGCTAACTAATTCATGCAAATCTACTTAGATAGGACAAATGGCATAAGATGAACAAGATCAGAGGTACAACTGAGTTATAAGTTTTATTTATTCATGTTTTAATGAACTAGAAGTCTTTTGATTTAAATAAGAGAATTTTATGGAGATGAAAACCATAATTAGATAATCATTTATTCCCTAAAGAGGAGGAGTAATCATAGCATGCAGAGTGAGGAGTGAAGGTCCGCCTGTCATAGTTGATCAAACATAATCCCTTTCATCATTATCATTATGATAAGGCTATGGCATCATCTTATTAAAATCATTAAATTAAAATGGTTTAATCATTATATGGTAGAATATTATGATGTAAAACACAATCACCATCCCCCCACATGAGTAATTAAACCACCCCATGCCACACCATCATCTCAGTAGTCATGTCATCAGCCAGGTCACAACAATAGTCAGTAGTTCTACTCTGTAGATGCCAAGTACATGGCTAAATGCATGAAAATTCATGATTATGTTGGTCCTATCCTATATGATATTAACCCTACATACATAGTATGCCATAGAGGTAATTATAGAGTGCATTTGAAGTGTTCTCTATGGATTTCAAAAAGAGATAATCACGAAAAAACCTTGCCTACATTTAGCAAATATTTTCATAGTCAGAGAGCAATCTAGTTTCCATCCTTATAGTAAAAACTCATGGGGAAAAATCCAAGGTTAGAACTAAAAAAGGCATCCAAATTCCTTAATGGTAGGGCTTCTATTTCAGTGTTTGAGGTGAATGGCTGATTTTCGTTCATCCAAAAATTCTAAGGCTTCCATGAGACACTGGTAAGAGAATTCATGAAAAACCTTACTTCTAATGTTTGTATTGTTGAGGGAGTATTTATTCTAGTGTCTAGTTAGATTATTAGTGAAATAATAGAAATCCCAGATGAAGGAATGAAAGGCACAAGACGATTCCATTTAATGACCTAACTGCTCAATTTAATGGCAATGAATGGACTGGAGTTATATGCTTGACTAATTTAAAAGGGAAATCTAAGGCGATCCATCAAGATTTATTTCCAAGGCCATGGAAATTTGTATCATTATGGGTAATTAAGTATATCACATGTGAGGGGCAATGTAATTTTTTGGGAGAAGAAGCTATGAAAATTTTAATACATCTTAAGCATGGAAGGGAAAATACCTGGTGTAAAATTAACCTTCCATATTTCTTGTATGGTCACCTCCAAGTGATGACCACAACCCCTAATGCTTCCCCTAGGCATCATGGCCTCATTCACCTTATTATTCAACACCATTTCTTGCAATAGGGGAAAAATGTTTGGGAAACATTTAAAAATAGGGTCATTAGACAAATTCCATCCCTACCTATTTAGGAAGAAGTTGGAACATTAGGTTCAATCCAATCACAAAAGTAATCTCTTACAACTATTACAACTACCAAGAAAGTGAGCTCAAGAAAAAAACTAAAACAACCTACAATTGTAAATAAAACTCCTCCCTCTTCAAGAAGGGTTACAAGATCTCAAGCTTCTCAAACCCTCATCATTTTAGACCCTCTACAAGAACCTTAGGAACTAGCTAAGTAGCCATTACTCTACCTAGGAAGAAAGAAACTAAAAATAAATGTTGATGTCTCAATAGGACCTAAGAATGGCTTGACTCCTACAATAGAATAAGGATCAATTATGGCCCTCGGGACTAAAAGAAGAAGATTGATTCTTTTGGATGAAGATGCACAAGAAGTAGTCAATACCTTGGATAGCCTTAAACAACTATCCAAACCTTCAGAACAATAGAATGATAAAGAAAAAGAAACTCCAAAAAAAGTTCCTATAGAGGAACCTACTAAGAGCTCTATCATGCAACCATTGGAGGAATTTAAAATCTCTCCAATAAGGGAGCCATAATCTAAACAAGGTAATTCAATAGGAGAATAAAATGATCAAATTGAAGTTATACTAGACAAAGGTAAAGCTCTATCTACATTTTAATAAGGAGAACCATCCAGTCCCAAGGATCCTGTCATGTAGCTAACCATGGAACTTTCTAAAGCCCAAAATTTGATTCAACAATAAGTAGCAGATATTTCAAATCTACTTAGCCAACTACAGAGTAAAGATCAACTCAACTCTATGTTAGTACAATTTGAATTTTGTTTTGAAAGTTAATAAACTGGAAGAAATAATAGAACATAAAGAAGAGGAAGAATTAAATTCATGGACATATATAAAGAGTCTTGAGAAATAAAATAGAAAGTTAAAATAGAAACTATTGAATTCTTCTCAAACATTTTTTGTTAAGGATAGTCAGCCTACCTCTTCTTTGAAAACATTTGTTGATCAAGGAAGTCAAACTCGTTATTTATATATTCCTCCATTAGAAATGTTACATCAAGCTCAAGAGGAATATCAATCAATAAAATAGAATAATGAAGTTTTAGTCATTATTAATAAGAAATTGGAAAATTAAAAACAAATATTAGAAACTAAAACTTAGACTTTGGAGGAAGACTTGCATAATGTTTACAAATTAGGAGAGATTATTTTGGCTTGTAGAAGTCCAGCTCCTGCATAGAGTTTGGTCCTATTTGAACAACTCTAGAGATGGAAAATTATTAGGATATCCTATCATCTTTCTTATAAGATTTTGGATCCATCTACATTTTTGAAAATATTCTATAGTTTTGGGTCTGTTACTCAGGATCTCCTCTGTGAATTTTATCTACATGATTTGATAATAAGAGATCATGAACATAATAAATTTTTGATAAATTTACATGTAGGGTAATTTTAATTGAGAGCACTTCATTCCACTATCAAGAATTAGTTGGCATGAAAAAATATATTTGAAGAACATAAAGATCATATTAAAACTATAGGGTTATGCATCAGACTGGCCTTCTCTATTCCAAGATTGATTGACCACAATTTCAAGGGAGCTTGTTTAAATACTACCATCAAAAACCACTATTTATAAGCTTTATATAACTATATTATTTTATTTGACCTATTTTTTAGACAAATATTTGATTCAGTTGTTGTTGTTAGTGTGAAAAGATGGGACCAATTATCAGTATCTCTCAAAAGATGAGAAGTTATGTCTCCTAAAAATATGAGGTGGAGTAGAATAAGATTTGAAGCAATTCTTGAAGAAATTATAGAAGAAATAACCTCTATAATAAATCAAACATGGATTGAAATGAGGTATATACATCCATTGTCTATCATACCAGTTCTTGGATGGCAGAATTAGACACCAAAATCTGATGAAGAGTTTAACATATGGAAAAGAATGGTTCAAATGTATAAAGGATTTACAAGCAATATAGATCAGCATATCAAAGATTAATTTGATGAATATGATCTTAGCAAGGGCATAGAAAATAGTACAATAACTAATGAAACTAGATGAATGTTTGCAATGGGACTTGCAAAAGGTAAAGTCTGGGGGAGATGATGAGCCCAAAATATGGATCATTATTGACATGGAATTTCCTTCATTTCATCTCTCTAAGGATATAATATTATGAAAATCATAGACCTTTAGCTAATTATTGCATGGAAAATAGTTAATTTATCTCATTTATGTCAAACCAAAGGTTTAGTTATGATTTTATCATTTATACCTAAAAAGTCGCATGTTTTAGTGTTTTGGTTTTGAAGAATACACAGGAAGGATGGAAAAAATAGCATTTTGGATAATTTCTAGTTTTAACCTCTATTTCTTGAAGCTATGGACTCAGCTAGTCTAGAATCTATGGACTCTACCAATCCAAAATCTACAGACTCTACCAGTCCAAAATCTATGGACTCTATAGATCTAAAATCTGGGAAGCAAAAAAGTTTGTAGATTATTTGAAGAGGAATATTACTCTAGCTAGAATCACATCAATGAAATACTTGCCTCCTATTTTGAAGGATTCAATCTTGATATATTTTGTATATATTTGGACCTTAAAACTATTATAGGGATAGTATAGCCATCTTATCAAGACAAATAGATTTTTAGGATCTTTATCAATCCAAATCTCTTATTTTGAGGATGAATGGATTGAATAAGAAGTCCTATTTTTATACATACTATTTTTAGTTTGATTGTATTAGAATAAATATGTAAATCTTTTGTCTAAAAAAGAGATGAATAAGTATTACACTCAGAATTTTAGATATATTGTAAATGTTCTAGCTTTTTATTAATTAATGAAATATCATTCTAGCTTTTAGTACTGATTAAAATTTGTTCTTGACTCTAATAAGAGCAAGGGCCCACTCTCCTTGGAACTAGGAATTTTTTTAAGGTATTTATATTTATGTTGAATTATTTTTTGCATTACTAGATAATCAAAATATCTTAAATACTTGAAAATATTAGTAATTCAAATTAAAAGATTTACATTCCAATAGCTATCTTATTTTAGAACAAGTGTGACTTAATCTTAGTGTTTCTTTTGATTACTACATAGGAGTTAGCTTAGAATTATCTCTCCAGCTGAGTGTTTACATTTCCATGCAAGTGTGAATTAGATAGATTTACATTTCCAAGCAAGTGTGAATTAGATAGATTTATATTTCCATGCAAGTGTGACTTAGATAGATTTATATTTCCAAGCAAGTGTAAATTAGATTAAGGGTGATTTAATTTCAAGCAAAGGATTGAATTAGTTAGTGTAATGGTTAATCTCTTCTTTCAGCAAGTGTGTGAAGCAATTATCTTAAAATGATTATTTCATTGGTAAAAGCTAGATTATAATCATCTAAATCCCCCCAAGACCAACTTATAGATCTACCACCATAAACCTTAATGCAAATAGCTTTGGACATCGGCCCTGGTTTGATAGACATCAATCTAAAATATTGATTAAATTAAGAGTTAAACAACACTCATCAGTGAGCCTTTAATTTCTATGAAAAATAATGTTAACCACATAAAAAATGTTGACTCATTCCCTGAAAATATTTCCCCTTCTTTTTTCACCTGTTGTCTCACCATTGCCTCCTATCAAACCCTACTCATCTACCCATTGTTGATTAATAGGGATGTCTTAACCAACATATTACCACTTTTTAGGCCTGATATCTAGATTGTATTCCTCAACTATGGATATCCAACCTCCTATCTTAGAACCAAGTTCCTATTGAATCAAAATAAATTTGATAATAGAATTCATAACCATCACAATCATGTGAGAATTCAAGATATATAACCAAAAGTGTTTTACCACTTTGATCATAACATATGCATGATTTTTAATCAAATAATATTTGATTTCACGAACATTTAATCTAAAAATCATTAAGGAAATTGGAAATTCAATGCTCTCTACATTTTTATGTACAAGGATGGTTGACAATGTATATTCAGAATAATAGAGGTATGCAATGAAATCTCTCTAAAAATTTGGGCAAGTTAAAATAGATTTTTTGGTAATGGCATCTTTGGTTTCATTGAAAATTTTATTTCCATCACATTCCATTTGAAATAATTACTCCCTTACATCATCTAAATAATATGCCTTGTTAGCTCTACAAAATCAAGGACAAATCTTGTCAAAAAATTTATGCTACGCCCTTAACATATAACTTGTCTAGGAACATGTGTGGCCAACTTGTGGCCCCCATAAATATTATCATTATCTTGTCACATTTATTTATGTTATTATATTGTTAGTAGGTTTAGAATATGGAATAACCATGGATAAAATAGAGTATATATAAGAGGTAGTGGTTATGACTTTGATATCAAATTCAAAATTATGTTCTTATTGCATTGTACATAGGTTACCCCATTGAAGTGGCTTAGCCACATTTACCAAATATTCTAATCTTTTATCAATTATAATTGTGGATATACTTATTCTATTCTTATTTATGTGATATATGATTTCTGATTTATTATCAATATTATATTGGTGTGAATTATTTAATTAATTTCATCACAAGCAGTATTAGAGCTTCGATTTGTTGATCTTGTTTATGTGATATATCATTTTTTATTTATTAACAATATTATATTGGTGTGAATTATCTAATTAATTTCATTAAAAGTGGTATTAGAGATTTGATTTGGGAAAAAATTTATAGCATAGTTTTTTAAGAGTGTAGCAATTATTTTGTGAGCTAAAGGATAGAAAACATAACTTGCAATCCAAGAAGAATTTATTTTTTCCATCGGCATAGTATTGCTTGAATTTTTTTAAAATAGATGTTTGAAATTTTTTAACCCTTATAAAATTAGTAATCATTGAATTAATCTCAACAAGATGATTACCATGGTATAATCTCTTGGCACACTTTTTTCAAGCTTGAAACCCTAGATTATGTGCATGATGGGACCAAAAACCTCTCCATGTTTCCATACTATCACATATAGTGTGCACTATACATTAACCCATGTTAAAAATTATTTGAATCCCACTTATTCTTCTTTTTTTAAAATTGAAAAGTGCACTTTATTATATATAAAAACTTACAGAATAAAATACAACTAGTCATACAAAAAAATGGGTGGAAGAGTCACACCTCAAAATCACACCAAGCTAAATAAGCCTCGAGAAAGTGACAAAAGCAACTAGAAGCTAGACTAGCCAGAAAGTCTAACACATGTGCACTAACAATAAAAAAAGAGATACTACACTAGAAAACCATATCCTTAAGTAGTATCAGTGAACATGGTAGTAGGTGGTGGAAGTGATAGAGGGTCCTGAGGCTTCCCTCCCCATCCACCATCAGCTAAGGGTCCTCATCGAAGGTAAGAGACTCCCACCCATTATTATATTTCTCTTGAGTTTGTTCAATTTATTTAGGATTCTATCAAGGTGGAGAAATGGCAAGCATAAGGCATAGAAACTTGTCCTATTGGGGAGCCACCCAGCCTCCTCAACTGCCATTATCACAAAAAGATGACCCATGCTAAGGAGATGGCCAATGACTGTGGGGAGAAGAGCTCCTCCAACTATAGGACTTGTATCTATGGAACTATGAATGCCAGACTATGCCACCACACCCATGTCCCTGAGGAGGAGTGTGATCAAGCAGCTCCTAACTAACAGTACAAGGGGCATTTCCCCAATGATCTAGAAACTCCTGTAGGTGGTGAAGCTCTAGCTACACTTTCTCTGTCTGACTCTGGATCTAAAGGGTAACATTGGAGATTACATTAATTTTTTTATAAATTTATAACCTAATTTCCATATCTTCATGATTAAAACAAGATTTATTTATAAACTTATAGATCTGAAAGAAAATATCAGTGCAAAAAATCTTCCAAAATCTATTGTATCCTTGTAGGTAGCAAAGTTGAGTCCCCTAAGAGATCCATTTTCTAGGTGAACATTTTAGGCCTGAATGGTTTAGAAAGAGAGTGAATCCATCTCCAAGTAGATTAAGCATGGGGACAAAACCAAAAAAGGTGCTTAATAGTTTTTGTACAATGGCAAGCATGACAAGTGGGATTGAGGACCCCCATCTGCTTGAGCCAGTCTCCAACAGGGAGTCCATGATACATAATGCACTAGAGAAAGTGATATTTGTTAGGCTTCAATAGATCCCCCTGAATATTATTAAATCTCTTCAACCAAACATGGTGAAGAGAGTTAAAACTCCATCATCAGTTGAGAACCTTAGTATCGATATGCTAGGGAGCAAGAATATTATATCCCAACTTAGGGGCATAATAGCAAAAAGGAGTGGTATTAGGCTAATTACATTCCTTCCACCATGGCGTGAGAGAGGACACTCCATTTTTATGTAGATACTCATCATGTATGGCATTCTAAATTCAAAAATAGATTCTTTGTCCTTTTTGTTAAGCTAAAACCTATCGTTCACAATCTCCTAGGGTAACCAATCCTAAGATATATTATATAAAAGATCACCAATGTGTTGAATACCCTTTTTAAAAACTCTAACACTTTTTATCTAAGGCACCAAGGCAAAGGGAACATTTTGGAAATTGAGAATAGGGGACCACCAAAGAGAAGGATAATTGAAAGAGAGGTCAGTCTTGAATCCATCTCCAACCTAGAATAGGTGAGATTTAAGTTTCTCCCTGGCCTTTCATATGCTCTATGTGACAAAAGATCCAGTGATTTTAATAGGCACAAGGGTGAGAATGAGGGTATGCATGTCAAGCCCATACCATGCCTTTCTACCAAGAGGAGATCCTTAAGCAATACAATTTTTGATAAGGATCTTCCAAGATTCCTCTCCTAATCCTTAAATAATCCACTTGACATTGAGATAAATGCCTTGGATCTTAATGTCTATAAGGCCCAGGCCACCTGCTTCCTTAGGCCTACAACAAATGCCCCAAGACACTCTGTGAAACCCTTGATGGCCCTCAGAAGTGACCTAGAGGAAGTCACAAAGAAGTTTTTCCAACTTACCTTAAGAAGCATTAGAAGGGGCCCAATAAGAATAATAGTAAACATGTGTGGTAGCCAAGACCTTAGATCAGATCTAAAATTTTCTAGCCAAAGTAAGAGGCTTAGCAATCTAATAGGCAATTTTTTTTCAACCCTCTGTATGACATAAGACCAAAGATCAGCAAGGGAGGCCTAAAAGTTAAAATGAATGCCAATGAATTTAATTTTACCACCAATGAGGACCCATTTCCATTATTACCCCTAAACTCAAGGGGGTTTAGGAGACAGAGATTGCCTATAGCATTGGGTCTTTCTCCATTGGATGGAAGATCCTAAAACCAAACAAAAAATATCAAGGCACTGCATGGCATTCCTAACTGACTCTTCATCTTCTTGAAGAGTAAGAAAGGAATCATCTACAAAGTGACCATTAACCAATTGATGATCTGAGGCAAGAAGAGAGATACCTTTAACCAACCCCCTAGAAGTATAATCAGCTAACAGGTAATTAAAACATTCTACAACAAGCACATAAAGGATAAGGGCCAACAAACAACCTTGTTTGATTGATCTATGGAGCTCAAACCTATGTGATTGGGCACCATTTATGGTAATGCACACTCTAGCATCCTAAAATAGCATGTTAATAGTGTGCACAAATTTTGTTCGAAGCCAAGAGCCTGCAACATGATGGTGATAAAGGGCAATTCTATGTGGTCATGGGATTTCTCAAAGTCAATCTTGACAAAAATATCTTTTTAATTGGAAGTTCTATCCCATTCCATGCCTTCCCAAACAAATATCGCATTATCCAAAATATAATGATTTTGAATGAAACCAGTTTGTTCACTCCTCACAATGAAAGGAAGGATATGTTTGATCCTAAGGGCTAAAAATTTGACAATGCTCTTATAGGAAACATTCAAAAGAGTAATAGGCCTCTAATTATTTAATATTTTTGGGTCTCCAGCTTTGGGAATGAACTTGATATTTCCTTGATTAATTAGATTACCCAAATAATTGGTATGCATAGCTTCAAGGTAAACCTAATGAAGGTCAGGGCCCATAGTGTCCCATAAGGAATGGTAAAAATCACATGAAAACCCATAAATTCTAAGAGCCTTATTAGTGGCCATCTATGAAATAGATTCCTTAAGATCATTAAGACTAAGAATTTGATCACAAGTGACTCTTTGGGCCTTAGAAAGCTTACAAGACACAACTCCTAAACATTGGTTGAGGGCATCTTGTTTGACAGTAGTAGCTAGTTGGGAGGTGAACACCTCTTGGTAGTGAGCCACAAATTCCAATAGCACCTTAGGTAATTTGGTTAGGCATCCAATTTCACCTTTAATTGCCTTAAACCTATTAGCCTTCTATCAATACTGAAGTAGGGCAAAGAATTCCTTGGTCACTTTGTCACCCACTTTGAGCCAATGCATTCTAGCACATAGCTAAGCTCCTTTGGCATTGTAAGCTTTTTTAATTTGAATTTTGTGCCTCCATTTAGCTACACAAGCCTACAGTTGTAAATTAAAAGGTGAGGCTTTTATCTCCTAGGAAGCTCTGATAAATTCTTGATTGGTGACATGCTGAATACGCCTTCTAAAGGAGGTAGCCTATTTGCCATATATTCTAAGGTGGTAGTATGTTTGATGGAAAGAGACCACCACATAATCAAACCAGTGGACTTAGTGGGTCTTAGTGCAAGATTCCATATATGACCAATGTGATTCAATTTATGTTCATGCTTAAGATGGGTGGTGTTGAGGTAAAATTGGGTAGTAGGCACCTGAACTTGAGGGGTAGTCCACTCAACATTGAAGCAAATGGGAAGATGGTCAGATTGAAAGGTGTCGAGTATGGCCAAGACTGACTAGTCTTGTATAGGTGCAAAATAGAAAAGATCTTATTCAACTAATAGAGCTTGATCAAGTATTTTGAGCACCCTATCCTCACCTTGGTGAAAATTAAACCAAATGAATCAAGGCAAGTATGAATCTTTCCACCGATGGTGGTTGGGGTCAAACACCCTGACTTTATTATGTAGATAGAACCAAGCCTCATGTTTTCCTACACACCACCGCATGAGAAACCACCCTTCTTTATCTTCTAGTGATTCTACCATATTGAAATCATCATAAATAATCTAATGGGCATTTTTAAGTGAGTTAGCTATCCATCTCCATAATAAAGTATGATCAATAGCATCATTAGAAGCATAAATATTAGCTAACCCAATTATGTGGTTGTCAAAATCAAAAAGTGTCCAAATCACTCAATTTAAGGGGTCAGACCCCCAAGAGATGATGTGTTGGGATAGCTTAGGTGCCAGTAGGGTCACTACCCCTCCTCTACTAGATTCATGATGAGTGGCCTGACAAATGGCCCTAGGCTAGATCACATGAGCCACAACATGGAACATGAATTCAGCAATCTTGACTTCTTGTAAGCATAAAATATTTATGTTTGAAAAGAGTTGACAATTATTCTTGACCGTATACTTACACTGTGGATTAGTAAGATCTCTCACATTCCATGAATAGACTAACATGGAGAACTATCAAGATTCATATCTCCCTCTTTTGTGAGGTTTGAGAAGGCTAAAAACCTATTGAAATCATAGGCCAAGATTCTAAAATATCCTAAAGTAAAGGATTGCCATTTATGTGACCCATATTCATCTTCACTAGAGGGTGAAGGGCTATGGGATCAGCATAGCACAAATTTATGGCTGAAGGTAACAAGGTTCACAAAATATAAGCCATTCACCCCTAAAGGGGGTTATGAAGGGAGACTAAGTGTAGTAGAGGTCGATGGAGGAACAATGGTGGTGGCCACTTGTGGCAAGTACAAAATGGGTTTAGCTGGTTGAGGCCACAGAGATGGAGGTGTTTTAGCTCGAGCAGTAGTAAAAATAGAGGCTTGTGATGGGTGATAAGCATTGTTCCTAGTAGGTGCTCTAGCATGAGCATTTTTGTGGTTAGTGATCATGGTCCACCCATCAGAGGTGCTAGATGAGGGTTTTGGGTTAGACCCATTACGTTCTTGGGACATGGTGGAAGTGGGGACCATGAGTGGACACTCCCTAATCATGTGGGAGGATGACTAGCAATGAAATCAAGTGTTTAGCAAATTTATGTATATCACTCACTGAGTGAAACAATTATCCCCAACTTGAATATATTCTTTGAGATCCTTAGTAAGGTTGATCTCAACACAAACCCTTTGTTAGTGGTGAGTGGCATAATATTTAGACTATTTATGGCAAATGAAATGCTCCAATGGCTTGATAAGCTAGTTTATAAAATTCCACAAGGGTAAGGCAACCCAAAGAACTCAATCTAAATTGGGATTTTGAGTTTGGCCTGCTCTAAAACTTGAAAATCCCTAGTCCAGTGAGAAAAAACAACCAAAGTGTTGCATATGAACTAGGGTCCATGGTTTAAAATGGCCTTATAATGGTTAGGGTTATTGAAATGGAATATAAAAAAGCCCTTGGTGAGGTTTTGGACACCTTCCAATTTAACCCCATGATTCTACCATTGGTTATGGACCCATTGTTTAAGGAGGCTCTCTAGGGGGAATTGACCCACAAAATAAGTAATAATAGTAAAATCTTCAAAATAGCTACAAGCTTTATCAAACTTAGGCAATTTTAATACTACATCAGGCATAGGTGTATTTTGTTTAAGATAATTACCTCATGATAGACCTTTAGAACAAATTTGTGTGCTTGCTTTGGTGCCATTCTTTTTATTGCTACCACCAATAACACCTACATCAAATGATGCAAAATGAGTGGTGGCAGCCATTTATAACAAGGAATGTGAAAAAAGATGCCCAAAGGGTGGATGGGGAAGCCAACTTAGTGTAGTAAATGATCTTTTAAACCAAAAATCCTACCTTGATCTATAAAGATCGATAGTATGGTAGATGAAAGAGAAAATATGTAGTCACTGACATCAAGCGTATGACCGAGAGGCATGCATGTAGATAACTAAACCCTAGATCTCTCATATCATTCTTCTATTTTTGAATCCTTCCCTTGCACATATTTCAAAAATATAAAAACATTCAAATATTTCAAAAATTCAAAAAATAAATATGTCAAAAAATTCAAAAACATTCACATATACAAAAATAGTCTAAAATTCAAAAACATTCAAATATTCTCAAAAATCAAAATTAAGATCTAAGCATGACATGAATCACTAATTTATTTATTTACATAGGTTGTTATCACTTGTTTTGTATATAACATGTTCCTTTTCATACTCATATGCATTTTAAGAGGTATATGAGTGTGATGTAGGACATGCATATTATAAATAAATTCCTACATGTTGGACTCCCTTCTACCCAGTGGTCATACCTATGTTGGGGGCATCTTATTTTACAAGTTACATTATCACTAATTATATTTATCTATGACCTAAAATGCCATGTTGGACCACATATTTTACAAGTGTCTTGTTATTTACTCATATATTACATTGTGTTACAAGGATTTTTTAATTTTCTATGTTGTGACCTTCATACATATGGATGGTGTAGAATAGTTTTCACTTTTTCTATGTTCCTTCGATGCTGTTAATTTCTTACATGATATGATATGCATTTATTGATTATTGTGTGTAGCCATTTGTCCTTCTATGTGTGACATATTTATGTATCTTACTTATGAAATTCTTAATGTCCTTTGCATTTGGCCCTTGTCCTTATTTGTTGTGACATGTTCATGTCCTTTATATGTGTCCCTTAGCCTTATTGTGTGACTTTGTGTGTTATGCTTGTTGTGTTTTTTGAGCTTTATTAGTGGTTCCATTATCTATATCATGCACTTTTACAATGGAATCTAATTTAAAGATGGTTACTTTACTGCATGCCTCATTTTTATATCTATATAGACATGATACTTGCATGCCTCACATTAAATATGTTACAAACATGATTCAATGACAATTACATTACTATGATGACATACTTTCCACATGTTGACATGTTGCTACTTGATTCTATCTTTATCACATGATACAGTTAAATATTCTTTTGAGATGAGTGACTTTCATGTTACATCCCTCATCTCAAAAGTAAGGAATTACATTGGGCTTATCTTATAGATTCAATTCTGCATGAGGAGAAAAATCAGATGTCATAATAGAGTATAGGGTTAAAATATTCAAAGTAACTCCAAAATCAGATTTCATGACAGAATACAGGTTTCATGATTCAAATTAATTCAAAAAACTAATTTCATGATAGAGTACAAATTTCAAAGATTAAAATATATGATACATTAACATATATTGTCACATTGATATATACTATGGGGCATGTGGCATGCATATACACCCAATTTATATTTAGTTGAGTATAGATTCATACAAACTTAGATGCATATGCATGGTCATGTGCAAAAAAACTACAAGAATAGACATTATAAGTTTCACATACAATTATAGTTGATCATATATATGCATGGCATTCTATATCATTTGGCATAGATTCAAGGGTCATGATGTTTTTTCATGTACATATATACACTTTTAAAATTCAAAAGGCATGTAATTGGTTCATTGGGATATGAACTACAATACATTTTTATAAATTTGATGGAAAATGGATATTAATTCCTTTCAAATATATTAACATCGAATTCATGATGGGGGAATGAATATTATTCTTTATCTTTTTATCCTACAAATATAATATATATATATATATATATATATATATATATCTACAAAAGTGTGATTCATTTTATTATGGGTGATGCATATTCTAGTATTATGACACTCAATGGCTTTGGCATTACTTCTATAAAATTCAGTATATGGTTTCACCTTCTGTTATGAGTGGTGCATTTGAGTTTAGTGACACTCAATAGATTTAGCATCACTTCTATAAAACCCATCATGATTCCATCTTCTTTTGGCTTAGTACATATGGATACTTCTCCCAATTCATTAGATTTGGAGTATATATGTTTCCAACTCAAAGGCTTGATTAGTTAATCAAAATCAAGACTTGATCACTCTTGAATTTACCAATGTTTTTACATTAGGAACCATCTCTCAAAGTGATTCTATAATGGGGCACATTTTTTCAATACTTCATCATATTTTAAATGTTACAAAGAAAAATAGTTTCATCCCCTTATAGGTGTACTCCTTCCTTTCTCTCCATTCAATTTTCAAATTTTAGAGTTTCAAATGTTTAATATTTTAAATATGAACAATGACTACTTCATGAATTGTTTTAGGGTTTGCTATTGAGTGTCCTACATAATTGAATCTTTGTATAAAATAAAAATTTTGTTGCACAAAAACAAGTTTTCATTCCTCCTTTATTCTATAAATTTCATTACAAGAATAAATGGGGGTGGGGGGGAGGGTGGTGGGAATATAGACACCTAAATTTGGTCAAATTTACTTTACAATGTTAATTCTTCACCTATATTGAACCACTTGACTTACGCTCAAATACACAACTCTTACTTTCCATTCCTCTAGTCATTTATCTATATGTGAGATTGACCCCTCTACTCATCATCACTGTTACATATTAATTTCCAATTCAATGATAAAATTATCTCATATCTTTTATTACTTTATTCCAACCTCAAGAAAATTTTCCATAATTTTTTAGGGCAGGTGCACGTTAGGCAGATGGGGCCACTATTATGGACCTATCCATAAAGTATGGCCTAGTCTCCACACCATTTAATAGTTATTTTCCAAATTTTGAAACATCCATTGGATCCTCCCATAGGTTTCACAAGTTAACTAAAGTAAATTATTCAAAAGGTTAATTATAAATACAAATCAAATTCATTCATTATTACCTATATCTTGGCACTATCTATTGAGTACTTTTATACTACTACACATTGATAAAATATTCCCTATTCTTCCCAAATTCAAGATCATTCACTAGGAATAGTCATAAACCAAGTCTAAATTATTTGAAATCAAGTCAAGAGATAACATTGTCAAGTATCAAAGCCAAACATCTAGTTGGATACATATAGTCAAGGAACACAATTTCATAATTATTCTAGGTGGGAGAATTATGGGTGACTTGATTTCATCCTTGGCATAAATGGATATGTAGGAAATGATGAATCATTAATGGGGTTAATTGGGGCCAACTCATCCCATTATACTCTCCCTTTCTTTTGTAGTTTTCTAACTCTCACAAGCACCCCTAAGGTTTCAAGGTAAAGAGAAGGAAAATATAACTATATATGTGGCATCTATATAATCAAGATATCTCAATAATTTGAGTATACATATGTGTAGGTGGTAGAATAGTCACAGTTTCATCAGAGTCAATGTAGACAAGTCCATAGTTGATGGACACAATCAGTCTAAATTATTCTTTAGGGAGCACAAACTTGTCCAAAAATATGTGTAGACTCTACCTCTAAATCTAAGTTGTCATAGACTTATCTTATTTTGTTTCTCACTATCTAATATTTTCTACACTCAACCTTAAACTAAAAAAAGCTAAGTATCTCACTATTGGTTATACTTATTAGTTTTAGCATATGACACTGGTCAATCAATCTCAATTATCATTTATATTATACATTTATATTTATGATTAAATTTAATATATTATAATCTAAAATATCAATCAAATATTATACTATTGAACATTATTAAATAAATAAAAAGGGTAAAACACTTATTAGTTTATGGACCTCTTGAGTCTTTAAATCCCATTTAGGAATTGTCTTACATCTTCCTAAGGATTGTGGCCTCTGTGTTTACTTTAAATATTTTCTATGTTGAAAAAGATACAATTGTACCACATATCACCTCTATGGACTAACAGACTCCATGGAGAAAATTTGAGGTTGTGAGCTTTGTGATTCCATGCATGAACTTTGAGAATTTTGGCTTCCTTGAGGTTGTGGATTTTGTACATTATATGGGGTATTCCCAAGGACATTTTCATTAAAGTAATTAATTATTGGAGTAAAAATACTATTTATGCCAACACTATTCTTTAGTTACTATTCATTGATGAGGTGGCAGACACTATTCATCCTGATGAGGTGCCCATAACTCTATTTATGTTGTTTAGGTAGCATGGGGTGACACATTACTTGAAAGGCACATAAATGGATTGATGTTGACCTATATTATGAGAGTGGGTAAAAATTTCAAGTGGGGACAAAAAATAATGGCTTGAGATTAATTAAAAAGGAAATCTACCATCTTTTGGAAGCTTATACAAGTGGAGGAGACAAGATTTACTATTCAAGTTGACTTCAACTTTACCTTTTTTGTCTCTACATGAAAGGTGGCATGGTTTTCTTGAGGACTACTCTAACTCCCTTATCCTTACTCATACAAGTGTGATATGGGGGAAATTTTTCCTTGGAGGAACCTTTTTGTCTTTTTTAATCATCAATCCCACAAGGAAAATGGCATAAAATTCCTTGGGATGCTTCTTGTATTTTGTTAAGATTCACCCATGTGGAGAATGGCACCATTTTTGGGCGTCCTTGGTTTCTCTCTCATCCATTCATGTAAAATACATAAATGGTTTTATTCTTATCTTTTTTAGGTAGGATAATTTGGTAGAAGTGAGGATAGCCTCCTTGGTGAAATGTTGACAAGTATGTGTGAGTTGTAGAATAAATATTTGATGAAGATTTATGTATGAGGATTGTGAGGCTAGAAGGAAGAAAGGTTTATGTGAAAGCTTGGAAATCCTCCTTTGCATGTTGAGGCCAAGTTTTGTGAGAAGAATAAATATTGATGAATCTTTGTGAGTTGGTAATAGCATGTCTTTGTTAAGATTAATGAAAGAGTGTGTGATTTGTTGAAGAAGCATTGTGTGGTATGTTGTGTGAGATTTTATGGCCAGATAAAGTAATGATAATTTGTGTTATTTTATTGAAGAGAGATCCATTTTGATGAGGAGTGTGAGTATTTTATGAGATGAGTTATGAGATGATTATATGTTTGATAGTAATATGGATTATTGAATCTATCACCTATGGAGTCTTTAAATCCCCTTTAGGAATTATCATACATCTATCTACGGATTATGGCCTCTATGTTGACTTTGACTATGTGCTATGTGAACAAGATAAAATTGTGCCACTTGTCACCTCCATGAACTCACAGACTCCATGGTGAAAATTTGAGGCTATGAGCTTCGTGATTCCATGCATGAAATTTGAGAATTTTGGCTCCCCTGAAGCTATGGATTTTGTACATTATATGGGGTATTCCCAACACCATTTTTTTTTGAATTCATGAATTAGTGGTGTCCATAAATCTAATAATTCATGGTGGTGGTTTTGTAAAACTATGTGAACATTGAATAGTTTATCAGGTCAGTAAATAAATTTATTGGCTTAAGTTTTAACTCCATGAGACTTTCATGAACACCTCAAGAACTTAATGACCACCATGAAAAATCATATAATATATGTGAGGCATTCGTTGAACTATGGCCTTAGAAAATAAGATGAAAAGAGTATGTCCACTATTATATTAAATAACTATGTGGCCTCCCCAATTTTGTAGCTTATATTTTTGAGAAGAAATGTGACCCAAATGAGATTTAAAATATCTTAGAATGTGATCTGAGGCCCCTTATTGAAAAATACTAAAAACTCATATTTTATTCTATTGAAGCTTCTTAAAATATCCTACCATTTTTGGGTAATGCAAGATTGCATGTTCACCTTGGATGCTCCTGTATCACAACCTCTTGGAGATCCTCAATGGAGAGAAGGAAATCACAAACTACATCTTACTGCATAGTGAGATTTCAAGGAACAACTTATAGATATTTCATAATATCTTCTTCATGATCAGGTGTGGATGTTTAACTAGAAAACATGCCATGGTAATGATAAATAAAGCACATTAAATATCAAGTAGATGAGTAAGGAATGTTTTGTAATCCTTAATAGCTTTCACTCTATCTACCATTTGTTTATAATGTATTAGAGCAAAAAATTCTTAAGATGCACAATCTCTAATTTTGAACTAAAGCATATGATCTCAATTTGATCTCCATGATCTTGATAATGCTCTTCCATTTTGATTTTGTGTTCCATGTGGCATTTTCCTTTTGTAAATCTTCATTGAAAGGAGAAAACTCAAGTTATTTTGAAACCCTAAGATACTCAAAATATGAGGCATCATGGTCTTTGAGGCAAAATGTACCTACTTGTTTACCATATATGAATAAAAAACATGTAGTCTTATTAATGATGTTTCCCACCACTCAATCCATTTAGAATATTTAGGATGCCAAGGGGAAAGGTTATAAATTTTCATGATGTGCTTCTTAGTTTGATAATGTTTTAGGTGAGTTGTATTGAGATAAAACTACCACTTAATATTTTTGAATTGAGGAATGAGTGATTCTATTTCAAATTCAATGAGGAGATGCTCTGAAATAAGATCTCTTAGTATGAAATTTATAGAGCAATAAAATTTGTTGGTAAAGGTGAAAATATTTTAACTAAAAAAATGCTTTATCAAGTGCTTTCACCACCTAGTAGACACCTTACTCGAATTTGGACCAGGTGAACCATGAGAAGTGGCAAGGATCCATCAATGGTGGTTGGGATTAGAAATTCCAAGTTTTTTCCATATATAAAACTATGCCTCTCTCTCACTAACACATCATATTTCCACATAAGATCTAGTTAGAATCTTGGAGTGTGTTAAGAATCCACTACTAAAACACCACCATTTCTACAACATCATTAGAGGAATATGTGTTGGAAATACCAAGGGAGTGGACATTAAAATCAAAGAGGGTCCACACTATCTGATGTGTAGGGTCTAATACCAAAATGAAAATATTCAGTGTTAAATAAGAGGAAGTATAAGTCACCACTCCCCCATGTCCACTTTTATAACCTATGTAGACATTAGAATTTGGTATTTGATACGTTTCAATGTTAATATTGTCTTACCTTAACCCTATATTATTTTTTGGTAAAAACATGACTTTTACTCATCAATCTCTCACCTCCACCTTTCTTCTATAGGTCTAACCCTCTAAAGTTTCTATCAATCACCTAAAATAATTCCCAAATTTTATTCCAAACCATTTAATTATCATACTCAAACATCTCCATATCATTATATCAATGTTCTTATTTATTGAACACTAATTTCAAACTCATAACATACTATCTAACATTATTGTCTGAGTATGATAATTTTGTCATGTGCCAAGAAATGGTCATATTTAAAATTCAAAACATTACTATGGGTCAATAAGTATGTTTATCATGTTGATGGTGTGATAAATTACCCAAATATTCCCATATAAATAAAAAATAGGTACAAGCCTACTATCTATCTAGCACCTATCTAACAAACACTTACCAAGCATACTCAAACACTTGCACATTCAAGAGAACTACCCTATTCTTCCCAATTTTCCTATCAGTCACTAGGATTAGGTGGTATCCAAGTTTAAAGCACTCTAGATCCAAGACAAAGTTTTTTATTTTCAAGTATTAAGGGATAAATTATAGGTTGAATATATTGAATGAGCATTATTGCACACATTCACCTAATTAGGAAAAATACATGTGGTTTCACTTCCCTCTACAAAGCATTGGATATGTAGGTAGAACTCAACCATTTAATGGGGAGTGGGTGGGGCCATATAAACACACTTTTAATCCCCTTTTGTAATCTGAAATCTATCAATGAAATTGAACCTAGGGTTTCAAATGAAGGAGATATATTTCTAGGAGTTGTGCACATCATCATACCTCAAGATTATACATAAAGTTGAAAGATAAGTAGGTGCACCTTCATATATCAAACATAATGGAAAAATATACAAATATAGAATAATCATAATTTTAACACAACATCAAATGGTAGTGAGTAGAAGATAATGGTAGTGTCCCAACACATGAAGAATTCCAACTACCAATCTAAGAGACTTATAATCCAATCTTTAGACTTTTCAATCACCTACCTATAGTCCAATCTTATATAGTACAATGAACTGCTTAATATCTTATATTTTATTTTAAATATCTATATTTAGCAAGATATAGTTCCAAATTAATTTCATTATTTTACCTTCATATTTTTACTTTACTATGTATATTTTTAATTTGAATTCATCTACACAATTATATCTAATTAAGGATTAATATATCACATCAATCCAAAATAGTTTAAAACAAATTGGTGAACCTAAATATTATTTTGAACATTGCCAAATCCTAGGTTGCCCTTAGGTTTTCCTCAATTTTAGTGCTTCATATTTTTGTAAATAAAATATAATTTTTAGTTCTAATTTTGTATTATCCCATATAGAATACAATTCATATTTTGGCCATATCTTTGTGCATACTTATATGATTTCATCTTATGTCATCTAAGAAGGCTAGTTCCCTTGTCCCTCTAAGGTGAGTGCTAGATTAATTGGTTTGCATATTGAGCATAATAAATTTAATTTGGTTTCATCCAAAATGGTTAAAGTAAATACAGTGAATTTTCACTCTTATTCCTCTTATTTTTATGCTACAATTATCAATGAATATGTTCAAATTGATGATTATGTTGACATGCATAATTTATAACATGAAAATAAAGATAATTATAAATACCAATATCAAATTAATCTTAATGACCTTAATGGGGTATATCTTAATCAATTTAAGGCCTTGTCAAGTTTCCTAAATAGAATTAACCAAAATCTTAAAGAATCAGATAAGGTTTTACAATTAATTCTATCATCCAAAATGCACATAAAGCTAAGGTGTTCACATCATAAAAATAACCATATGATACATTTATTATTATCAACTAACCTTTTAGAGGTACCAATTCTACCGTGGGTGCTTATAAAACTACCATTTATACTATGCATGTGTCTATACACTTAGTTACACATGTCTTGTCCACCTAAGATGTGGGGGAAACACAAGAGTTATCTCAAATTACAATTCTTATTTCTAAACAAAAATATCATGCACACTATATAATTATTATGTATGTTACATTATCAAACTCGAATACTAAACAAGCCCTTGAGTAGATTATTTCAATTTTGTAGGCCAAGGTGTTGTAATTAGAACAAGGTGCCTATAGAGCTAGTAATTCTATAGATTCACATGTTTTGCTTCATAATCCATTAGCCCTATATATTACAGCCTACCCTTTATATATGGGATTTGTATCTCCTAATATTACATTATGTTATGGTAATGGTGATCCAAATAAACACATTATATGCTTCTATGCATCATGCTTGGTTTATGTATCCAATGAGAAATTGTTTCCAAGCTTTTTGCATGCAGTCTTGAGGACTATGTTTTAAAATGATTTTATGATATCTAATCCCAATGTGTAAGGTAATTCAATCCTTTTTTGGATTATTTTTTATCACACTTATCCATCAACATCAATGAAAAATATCTTATGCTTAAATTTCTAAACTCAAGCAAGGATCCAACGATCCATTTAGTGACTATGTATTATGGTATAAGACTATGCTATGTAAGATGACCAATCCTATGGCCAATAATGATCTCCAAGATATACTTATGAAAAATAATCTTAGAAAAATTCATGATTATATTATATTTAATAAATTTAATTCATTTAATGAGTTATATCATACATTCAAAGATCGATAAGTAAAGCTCATAGCTTTGAATAAACTCAAGTAAATGCCTAATGATACAAATGCTTCAGCTTACAAGTTTCAAAGTAAACCAAGCTAAAAGGTTCAATAAAATGATACCAATAATGAAACCAAGCCAATAATTAATGTAGTATCACATCCTAAAAATAGGTTTCTCTTATTTTCCCCACCAAAGAGGTAGTTTTCATGAGTACCTCAGTCGCCTCATGTTTTGTTGACGTTAATAGTTAGCAACCTCATATCTCTTCCTTCACCACAATATATTGATATGAGCCAACCATTACCTAAGAGTTCTGAAAATAATTCATATTGTGACTACCAACACTTTACTAAACATTTTACAAACTGATGCTACAAGTTAAGGCATAAGATGCAAGATCTTATTGATGATAATACTATTGATCTTAACACACCCCTAGAGTATTCAAGACCACAACCTAATGCAAATGTAAAGTTAAAAATATTTACCAGTCCTCTTTTGAATCACAAGGAAATAGAAACTAAGGGTACTTCTAGAGTGAATTATACATACAATACACATATTCATCCTTCTACATATGATCATCCCTTGGATAATATTGTTGGTACATTAAAATGCATCAGAGTATAGAGACCCACAATTACATTTGATGAAAATGAGATTTTATATGATGATTTATATTTCATTTTCTTATTTTTATGATCTTATGTGGATTTTCAACCCATTCATATTGTCAAGATAGATAATGGATCAAGTGATAATGCTTGTATAATGATGCTTTTACATTCTCATTGATACACACATGAGGATTAAATAGAAACAACCAAGATCATTAAAGGTTCTGACAAACATATACAAATCCCATTATGACACATTGTTATACTTCTTAAGGTAGGCCTTTTAGTATTTTTTACTCCATTCCTAGTCTTTAAAAGTATATGAATATTTCATGTGTTATTAGGATGCCAGAGGTATATATTATTCCAAAGTTAGTGTATCAATGTTCTATATATATATATATATATATATATATATATATATATATATATATATATATATATATATATATATATATATATATATATATATATATATATATATTGAAACATGTTGGTGATAGTTCTAGGTAATCCATATGAGTACCTTATTTCCCATAGGAATTTACTCCCCCACCCCCACCACCATCATAGATGATTTTTGCACCTATTAAAAATTATTTACTAGATACAGTTACTACACCTATTCAAGATTATGTTAAAGATAAATTTACCCCACATACCTTGACTCATTCTATGTATTCAGTTATACATTTGATTCAAGTTTATTATACACATAATTTATAAATTATATTAGTTAACTATCATATATAACATGTGTTATAACACCAATCACATCATAAAATCATTCAGGACTCATAATAGTTTGTATTCATTCTATGTCCTATATTATAGTCAGTGACAGTTCAATGTGTTCTAAAAAAAACACAAGTACATGGTTATTCTATGATACAATATATATAACAATATATTTTGAATAATCATGTTACTCATTATTCAAATAACATGATTAGTGATGATGATGAGGGTTATAGTATAGCATGAGATCAATTTTCATATTTTGATTCAGATTTAGATTTAGGTGCATGTTACGCTACTTGTTCTTATAAGATGACCCTTCTCATGTTTAATACAAGACCTTTCCATGACCATCCCATAGATTGGTTAATTTTTTAACATATCCATTTATTAAATTTTCAAAAAATACAAAAAAATCAAAAATTACAAAAACATTCAAATATTCTAAAAAAATAAATTGAGACCTGAAAAAGACATGATGGCTTGTTAAATTTTTCATATATGTTTTTTTAACTAGTAAAAGAGGGTTGAGGGATCCCTCACCCCTTTTATTAATAAAAATATTTTATAATAAATTCTTGTTCATAAAATAGTAAGACAAACAATGTAGAATTTCCTCAAAGGTAACAACCAAACAAAAACCAAATATTATTTAAAGATTGCATATTAACAACTAAAACTTGTAGTTGTCCCTTACCTAGGAGAAAAAAATCATCAAAAAAGAGAGGATATTCCTTGAAAATATTCCTAAATAGGCTCAAAAATATCATATAAATATGAACCAAATTTCTACATAGAAAAAAGCCAAGCAATCATCATATCTAATATTTAGATAATCATAGCAAAAAAACCTTCTACAATCCTTTTAGACATACCCAAACCTTAAAAAAAAAATTCACCCAAAATGTTGAGCATTTTCATTTATTATTGAGTTTCGGAATTGATGTTATCATTGATGTCAAAGGTTCTTTTGAAGGTGCATGGTCAAGTAAGCTTTGAGTGATCAAAATTGATATCAAGGATCATCTTGTGAAGATGAATCTTGCATAAGGTTAATGTCAAAGGTTAATAGAGATAGTTGGTAGAGTGTAGTTGGTAGTGACTAGGTAAATGGAAGAGTTTTCATGAGTGAGTTCAATCATGAAATAAATAGTATTGTCATGAGTGTTGCCATAAGAGAGAAGTGTGTGGTCATGAGAGAAAAGAGTGTTGTTTGCAGTGTGAAATGTGACAAGATGATCAAGTACATATTGATAATATCTGATATATCACCAAATCATTTTTGAAAGAGAATTTTAAGACAATTAATGTCTCAGATCATTGGTACAGGTCAAGCATGGGAGGTATAGTACATATCAAGCATAGTCATGTCATGAAGAGGCATGTGCATAGTGAGCATGAAGATGTATGTACAGAGGTATGACATTATTTTAGGATCATGGAAGGAATGTGATAAAATTTTAGAGGCATCAAGGAGAGTTTAAATGTGAGCCTATAGGGGTAAGACCCTCAGTCTAAGTCTGTAACTAGACTAGTCCTAGAACCTATCTGGCCTAATGAGGTATCATGATCTATTATCAAGGCATGTGAAGTATGTATGGTAATTTTTAATCATGAGATATGTTTTATGTCATGAGAATGAGATTTTTATCATGATATTGATGTGTTGATATCATTAAAAGAGGCATGTAGGTCTAGTGCTTAAGTAGCTTAAGACTAGTCATGGCATATAAAGTCCTTGTGATAAGGTATGAGTATGATGACTTGGTAATATGGATGCATAGAGGCATGAGAAGTTGTATTAGGTTTATTAAGCATGTTTATGAGGTGTAGAGTGCAATGATAGTGATATGAAGGTCTATTTCTAGGTCTAATGTAGCATGAAAACCATGATTTAAAGAGAGAGTGTATGGTATAATGGGGTATGAGGTTCTATTTCCAAGGCAATTATGGATAGGTGAGTGTTGTTGTAAAAATTGTGTCATGTTATTTCAGTTATGCTGACCAAGTTTTAGATTATGGTTTGCAAAAAAAGTCATGAAAATGTGTTTGGAGGTCTCTTGAGTGTGTAGAATAGAGGGTTCTCAAACCGAAAAGGTTTTTTTTATGTTTTTAGCTCTTCAAACCTCTTCATGAGAACCTAATATGTTCATGGCAGATTTTTAATGGTCCTATATCAAAATTATGGGAATTATTTTTTATATTGAATAAGTATGATTTATGAACAATCACTAACAATGGAAGTGCATTTAAACCCTCTTAGAGCCCTAATGAAGACCTAATGTTGAAGAGTTTCCTATAGAGTGATCAATATTAATTTTTATGGATAGATAAATGATTTGAGGTCATATTAAATTCTCATAGGCACTTCCAAGTGTGATTGATTTGTTAGGTGTGTGAGTATACCTTACAAGAAAGTGTTAATTTCTTAGAGATTTGTTGTAGTAGTCAGAGTTGACCAAGTCAAAGTATGAAAATGGATGTAGGATGAAGTTTGAGAATCATGTTTAATGTCCATGAAGGTTTATGGAAAATTTATATCCCTAAAGTTTTATAAACTATTCATCAAAGTTAGCTAGTCACTAACAAGCCTAATAATGGAAACAGTGAAAAACCTAGGCAGTAGTGACAAGATGATTAAGAATGTGTTATCATGATTAAGTGATTAAACCAAGTGCATTGATATGTTGTTTTGGACTGATATGTACTATTATCACTTGGTATAAAACATGAAATTCACATATAGTGGTGAAAATTATGAAGCCAAAATGGCTTATCTGACTTAATAAGGTTTGTGTGTATTGAGGTCAACAAATTGGTCTATAAGACCAATAGTTACCACTAGATCATATGATGATTATAATTTAAGATGGTATAAATATATAATAGTATCATATAATTTCATAATAATTCTCCTTAAGTGGTCATACAGGTGTTGAAGGTCATTGTCACCATGACTGTGCTTTAAGGTAAACTGACAATTCTAGGTAAGCAAGTTGCATTGGTGAGTTTTAGGCTCTATGCCCTGAGTTAAAGTATATAATGAACATGGTGTTTTTTTTTAATAATTTTATGTCCTATAAATTATTTTTATAAGGTTTTATAATTAGTTAAATTAGTTGAAATGTTGAAGCTAAAATGTCTTTTTTGTTTCTAGGTTGACTGTGTAGTGAGATCAAAATATGGGTTTACAAGACCAATAATTGACATTAGACTTTATGTTTTTCATATTTTAAAGTGTTATATATATTTAAAAATATATTTTTAAAGTATTAATATTCATTTGAAGTGTTATTTCAATTGTTTAATATCAATTTGTTCATGACTGAGTTTTTGAGTGTTTTGGTAGTTCTGAGTGGGTTATTTGCAGAGAAGTATTTGAGTCCTTTTACCCTAAGTTGTGAAGTCTAAATCACATGGTAAAGACCCAAAGTTATATATTTTTCTTATATGTTATTTATTTCCATGGTTTTTTATCTAATTTTTATTTTATCTTCATTAGTTCAAGACAAACTTTCTGGGTATGTAAAGGCCTAATTGTGAACATTACTAATGGTGTGCTTCAAGTGTTGGTTAGAGGTTAAAAGTGTCATGGACATAATATGAAATTAGTGAGGTTATATTTTATTATAATATGATATTTTCATAGAATTTTCTTAGTTATAAATTGTTACAAGGAAATCAAAGGGTAACATTTACTAATGAAGGCCTAATTGAATTATGTCTCCTTAAGGTCTAAAGAAGGATTTGGTCTACTTGAGTTATGGCTGACCTAACATAATGATTGATTAATGTTTATATCATGTCCTAAGGATAATTTTGTGTCTATTATAAGTTTAAAAATATGTATTTTTTACCAAGATGTGTTTGACCAAGAGGCTTGTATATATGCAAGATAGTTTTAGGCCTATTCATGAAGAAAGATAGTAAGAGAAAAATAACATTTTGAAGAGATAAAATAGGTATTTTAGACCATCAAAGAGGTGAATATAAACTATTATGAATATAAAAAATCAGTACTATATATTAATATCAAGGTCATGTGACCTAATCTATCTTGAATAGACCTAATTGAGCTAAGAGGCCTAGAAGGCATTTTGAGAGAGATAAGAGTTTGAAGAGCTGAAGAGGTGGTCATCATTAGTGGATTGAGAAACCAAGTGTTCTAAAGGTGATAAAATAAATCAGGTGGTTGATTTAATGTTGATTCACCTAAAATTTTGGTACCTTCTTGTAAGTTGGCACTTGTTAAATTTTAGTTAGGTTGGTGCTTAGCTAGTTGGAGTTGGTGCTCCAAGTGGAGTTGGTGCTTCACTAAATTGTGATATTTTGACTTATAAGACTATACTCCATTTTCAAGGATTAATGTTTTTTATTCCCCTTGAGTTTTTCCCACATATATGATGTGTTGACTTATGTAATCTTGTTTCATGCCCATATGAGTGATTGCTTATACATTGTTTGATCTATATGTTGATGTGATGGTTCATGAATGCTAAGAAGGAATTGAAAGAAAATTTTAAGACACTAATTTAACCCCCCACTCTAAATCATTGTGATTCCAACATTTAGTATCAGATCCTATGTTAGGAATATAGAATGCAGATCAATATTAATGAAATAAAGACAAAAATAAAATATAGAGAACATAATACAAGAGAAACACATATTTAATGTGGTTCACCCAAAATGGGCTACATCCACATAGAAATAGCCAATTATTCTCTTATTCAATCCAAAAAATGAAGGGAAAAACTTTCAATACATCCACTTCAATATCCTTTTTAATCACACATGGTGTGTCATCATGATTACAATGCCTTCATATCAAAGGAGGGTTACATATTAGGAAAAATATGCACCAACATAATTTATACCATTATATATATGACCTAATAATGAATGGTCAAGATTTACTATGAAATTATAATATGTTGGACCCCTATGGTAACCCTAGTGGGAGGAATTTCCCCCTCACACCCCTATTAGGAACTAGGAATTCTAATAAGATCAGGCTCTACCATCCAATAATCTCCCAATTGGATATTGATTGATATAACTCCACTGCTACAACTCTTCCTTGGAATTTTATTTGAAATTTGACCCTGGCATGTTTCTCATTTTCCTTGTTATCCTTGACGACCTATTGAAGCTAAAAAAATATCTAGCTTCTCCTTTGTGACTACCTTTGTTATCATATCTATAATATTTTGACTTGTATGGATCTTTTCCAGCTTCAATTGACCATCCTCCAAAACTAAACAAATGAAGTGATACCTGAGTTGTATATGTTTGGTTATTGAGTGGAATGTTGAGTTATTTACTAAATGAATTACACTATGGCTATCACTATAAAACCTACAATATTTTTTCTTATGCCTCAACTCTTCCATGAACCATTCCATCCATATCATATTCTTTCTTGCTTCTATAACTATAACATATTTTTCCTCTGTAGTTGACAAAGCAACTATCTTCTAAAATTTTGAAATCTAACTAACTATTGTGTCACCAACAATGAATACATAACCTATAGTGCTACTCCTATCGTCTGAATCTCCAACCATGTATGCATGAATATATCCTTGTAAGGTAACATCTGACCCTTCATAGCATAATTGTATATCAATGGTCCCTCTCAAGTACTTGAGAATCCACTTGATTACATCCTAGTGCTCTTTTTCTAGATTATTCATAAACCTACTAATAACTCCCATTGCATGAGCAATGTCTAGTCTTGTGCACAATATAACATACATTAAACTTCTAACTATTGAATTATAGGGAACTTTGGACATGTAATTTATTTCTTCCTACATTTTAAGACACTATTACTTGCTTAATTTGAAGTGCCTTCCCAAAGGTGTACTCACTAGTTTTGCATATTGAATCTAACTAGCACCTTCTTGATGTATTCTTATTGAGATAATGTCAATTTTCTATTTTTCCTATCTCTTGTTATTCTCATGCCAAAGATTTGTTTTACAGCACCCAAATCCTTTATTTCAAATGAATTTTCCAATTTCCTTTTGAGCTCAATTATATCATGCATGTTAGACCCTACAACAAGCATGCCATCTACATAAAATAATAAGATAATATACATGTCATTATATAATCTCTTAAAATAAACATAGTGGTTAGAGTGACATCTAATATAACTTTATTGTATCATAAACATGTCAAATTTCAAATACCACTTCCTTGGAGCTTGTTTTAGGCCATACAAACTCTTCTTCAACCTGCACACCATTTTCTCCTTACCTTTGACTTCATATCCCTATGGCTGCTCCATATATGTTTCTTCCTCCAAGTTACCATGAAGGAAGGTTGTCTTCACATCTAACTATTCAAGGTGAAAATATTCTACTACTACCAAACTTAAAAGAGTTATTATGGAAGAAATTTTCTTCCTTAAACCTATAAACCCATTTATTCTACAATGTTCTTTTACTTTCAGGTAACTAAACCAAATTCCAAGTTTGGTTATGTACCAAGGATTACATCTCCTATTTAATACCTTGATCTCACTTCTTTATGGTTTCTACCTACATTGCTTCTTCATAGCTTTCTAGGTCACGACCATCAAACAATAATAAATAATAAAGTGAAGGAGAGTATCATTCAGGGAGTCTACTTACTCTGGTAGATCTTCTAACTACACTTTCAAGATTTTGAGGTACTTGTTGTAATTGTTGCACATTATGATTTTCTAACACTATTGGAATTTCATTTCCAGTGAAATCATCAAGTACTGCATATTTTATATTTGGATTTTCTTGTTTATTTCCCTATAACTAATTTTTGTAAATGACCTTCTCATTAAATATCATAACTCTACCCCTAATGATTTTAAAATTTTAAAAATCCCATAAATGGAACCAAAATCATTAACTCCATATCCAATAAAAGTACATTTCTTGGATTTGTCTTCAAGCTTGGTTCTATTTTCTTTATCAATATCGACAAATGCTTCACAATCAAAAGTCTTTAAAAAAGAATAGTCTACCTTTTTCCCTATCTGTACTTCTTATAGAATACCACCATCCAAATGACTTAAAGGCCCTCTATTTATTAATTAAATAATAGTATCCATAGCATCTACCCAAAATTGAAAGGGTAACCCTACATGCAATCTCATGTTCCTTGCATAGTCCATGATTGTCCTGTTCATCCTTTCTGACATGCCATTTTGTTGTGGTGTTATTGGAACCATATTCTCTATACAAATCCCATAGGATGAATAATAATTATTAAACTCATTGCTACAACATTCACCTCCATTGTCTAATCTAACACACTTCAACTTATTTCCTATCTCATTCTCAACCAAAGCTTTCCATTTCTTAAAAGTATCAAAAACATTATATTTTTTTGTATGTAATAAACACAAGTTTTTCTAGTTGCATCTTTAATAAAAGTAAAATAGTAAGAATATCCATGAAAGGATGATATATGAACTAGTCCCCAAACATCTATATACATAAGCTCTAACTTTTTATCCTTCTTTATTTTCCAAACTCTAAAAAAATTTAACTCTCTTCTATTTTACATATACACATTGCTCATAAAAATCCAAATCCACCTTCTTCAAATTTGGCAACAAATTCTTTGAGTGGAGAACTTGCATCCCCTTCTCACTCATGTGCCCAAGTTTGTGGTGCCATAATTTTATAGATGATTTTGTAGAAGCTAAATTAATATAAGAGACAACATTACCATTAGATAAATATAATATACCTACCTTCTCTCTTTTTGCTATTACCAATGATCCTTTAGTGACTTTTCATGAATTTTTTACAAATGTAACTGTGCAACCCTCACTTCCCAACTACCCTAATAAAATTATATTTCTTCTCAACTCAAGAATATGCCTCACCTCTTTTAGCAACCATTTTTTTAAATTCTATAATTTTATCTGTATCTTACCCTTTCTAACAGTTTTACAGGGTTCATCATCACCAAAATAAACTTGTCCAAAATCACCTTAAACATAGTCTTGAAAATATTTCTTATGGGTGTATAATGAAATGAAGCCCTTGAATCTAACACTCAAGAATCATTAATATTATCTAAAGAAAGGATTAAATAATCTTGTAACAAAACACCTTCTACATTTTCTTCTTAATTTTTATCTTGTTGTCTATCTCCTTGTTTTCCTTTTCAAAACCAATAATCTTTTTTTAGGTATCCTTTCTTCCCACGAATCTAAAACATCAATGTTCCTCTAGATTTGGATCTACCCTTAATATACTTACCATGATTCCTTGGGCCTTTTCCTCTATTCTTTTGTCTTCCCCTATTCTCCATAATCAAAGCATTACCTGATGTCTCAACTATACTTTTTCATCCAATACATCTTGGACAACAAGGTGACATATTTTTGTGAGTTCTAGAAATGGGTGATTTCCTTCCCTCTAATTTTGATCCCATTTTCCCCAAACCAACACCTAGCCTCACCAAATTATTCTCAGCCTTCCTTGATGTGGTGACCCTAATCAATCAATACATCATAAAGAATAAAGATGAGTTCCTCTTACAGTTATGGAATATGGGTGTTATCTTTCCTAATGATTTTGACCCCATAAGCATAAACTCACCTCATAAACAAGTCCACCATCAACCCCTATCCCCATCCCATTCCCTTAAACCATCCATTATCCCTATCCAAACCCCTTTATCCCAAATTCATACTCATCTATATCCAAATCCTCCATCTACTAATCATAATCCATCACCACTCCCTCATCCTTTATCACCCACCACCAAAAATCTAAACCCTACCCTCATCGACCAATATGTATCTACCAATAAGGATGATATCCTCCTATATTTCCTTATGATGGGTGTCCCACTTCCCAAAGGTGTTGATCCCCTTAACCTCATTACACCTCCCATCCAAACCCCTTCATTTGAATCTTGTACAAATCCTCCATCCACTAGTCATAGCCCATCATCCACCCATTCATATACTAACAAAGGGAATCTAATATTAGCCACCCATCTACCACCATACCATCCACCTAGTCACATCAACAACCATCTGATCCAAATTTCAATGCTTCCACATCTAAGACATGAAGTGAATAGGTTCCCTACATTCCCCTCCCTATATCCTTGAAAGATCATTTCCAATAACTTGTCATCACTAACATGATGGTATACCCACCTATATGACATCTTGATCCCACCAATCCTAAGCCCTCCTGGTATAAATCAAATTGATATTATCTCTATCATTGAACTTGGGGGCATTCCATTAAATGATGTCGACTTTTTTGAGATTATGTCCAAAACCTCATCGACCATGGTGATAGCAATTAAGGAGGAACTAGATGAATGTCTCTCCCTAGGTAAACATGAAGAGGAATTCCTAGATTCTATTCCTAATCATGATCAATCCCTTCCCCTTTTAATCCATGGTCAAGACATCATATCTATTCTCCATGATCCCTGCATCTTTGACCACCCATCCATTAAAAAAAGTTTATTCCCCATAAGCCTAGTCCTCCTATATCCCATAATCCCTTTCATGGACCTATATTTGCTTCATCCATTATTCATCCATCATCTCCCTCTTACCCATCACATCAAATGCCCCTCATTGAGAGGAAAATCATGGACAATCACTCTTCCACTAGAAGCATCAAGTCATATACACCACAATCAACATTAGAACCATCTCTATTAGGATTATGTGCAGCACCATTTTTTGAGTTATATTCCTCATCAAAATCATCATCCCTCATCAATATTGTAGAAAATGATGTTAATTTTTGTTATTTTTAAGATCCTACTCAGGATGATAACATTGTAACCAAGTCCTTGAATGCTTTATCTAATTTTTAGATTAGATCTAATCCTACCTTAGATACATGTATTAGTGATCCCTTAGAGATTCTTGAGGACACTTTCTCCAATGTTGAGGCTAGGGATCTTATTGACCTATATGATGACTATGCTACCCATTATCTCCTTAATCCATCACCTAACATTCCTCATCCACTTTTCCTTCACAATCCATACATTTCACTACATGATGAGAATGAATAGGAACATACATCATTGAATTCCCCTCTACATTCAACATCATGTGACATGCATCCAAATATCCAAGACCATATTTTAAAATTCATAAATCAAGATCAAATAATATTTGATCCTATCAATCAAAATCAAATAATCAGCCTAATCAAAAAAATGTCTTCCCCTAGTGAAGCCAAAAATCTAGCACTAGGGGCATATCAAAGTCAAAATAATCATATATCAAGTCAAAAATCAATCTCCTCTAGTGAATCCTAAAATCAGGCACCAGGGGGCAATCAAAGTCAAATCCAATTAGCATTTAAAAATAAAAACAAAAATAATAATCATAGGGTCAATCATCCTCTTAATGTTTGGGTCAAATAATCAACAAATCAAAAGGTCTTGAATCCCTTACTCTCATGACACCAATCTAAAGAATCCCCTCCACCATATCCAATGTTATATGAAACTATTAAACCCTATTTTTCTCCCCATCTCATCATATCATTCAAAATCACATCCCTCCTTCCTATCATATATCCCATCATCACAATCATGACATCTTCCCATCTATATATATCTCCAATCCCTAGGTGGCATTGTCCCTCATAGGGGTTACAAATATACCTGTTCAAAATGTTTAAAGGATGTTAAATCAAGAATCAATAAAGGCCACTGAGACATGATCTAGCGTCACATATCTCTGAAATAAGTGTTGGATAAAGATCAAAACAATGCCAACATCTTGCATCTCACTCTTATATAATAAATTGAGATGCCCAATAAAGTCAAAAAAATCATTCACCCAATGGTGAAACCAGTCTTCTGGCACCTTGGCCAAGTACCATGATGAAAAATGATTTCCAGTATCATAGTAAAATAATCCATTGTCTTCATTGTACCTCAACACTTGGAGGCAAAAATCCATCAATCCATCCCTTATCCACCCCCTCCATGGTTCTTTATCCATTATCCACCATCATATCATGCATCCCATTATGTCATTCCTTCATGTATTGATCTTCATAAGGAAGTGGAAGGTGTCTTGAGAAATGTTCTTGAATCATCTTGCCATATCCTCCAATGAACACTTAGGCAACTCAACATCTGGTTCTTTCATGATATGGTCATTAGAAATCCCTAGTCCCTTCTTCCTTGATCCTCATCACATTTTCCACATCATCCTCATCCTTTTGTCATCCCATTTGTCTTTGTCTTGGTTGCTAGGCTTGGTATTCCCTTTTCTAGTAACCCCTTTTATAGTGTATATATATATTCCAAAAAAATCCCTAAAAATTGGAATATGTCAAAAGCCCTAAAAATAATAAACCTTGAAAAAGCCAAAAATAGTCCATGGTGTCTTGTCTTATGCCTAATCCCCTAGTCTCATCCATATCCATGCCATTCACCCATCCCACCATATCTTAATCATCCTTTTGGTTAGGTATTATTGAGATCCATAGCCTTGTTAATGAATTTAATCTAGCATCCATCACTTCCCTATCAATGCCTTTTCACACCTAGCACCCATAAAATGACCTCCTTGATAAGTTTGGAAGGTACTTGATCCCATCACTATATTTATCATTTCCTTTTCATATCGAGCACCCATAAAATCACTCTTTTACTAGTATGGAAATTATTTTATCTCATCATTATCTCCTCTTCTTGCTATATTGGACTCATATAAGACCTTGTCTATTGGTAATCCTTGGTCATCACTTTTATAAACCACATTCCTTGACCACTTTTAGATCCAATTTCTAGACCAAATCTATACTCAATGACCTTATCCACAAATAGGGGCAACACCTCATCCTAATCCTAATCATGATCATCCTATCTAAATCCAAGTCCCCAATCATTATCATAACCAATTTAGTCTAATCACTCATTCCATCCTTAGACAAGACATTGTGACATTGCATGTAGATACTTGTGTGTGTTTCTTGTTTATGTTTATCTTGTTTGCATGTCTTTTATCATGTAAATATTTTATTGTCTTTGACTTTTGAGTCTATGTTTTATCTTCTCTCTTTTTATCTATTGGGTAATGAACAAGGATTCAATGAGGTCACCTAATTCTATAATAATGCTTATAAGTACCCTCAATGATGCAGAGTTCATTATTTTCCCACGTACTTTGGCATCATGTCCTCTTGGTCATGCTTATATCATGGGGCATATTTCCAAGTGCCATATTTATTGGGTTACTTAGACTATGATGACCTTTATGACATTTGTGATGGATTGATCATCTACACCCTCATCATTTATCTAATTATCTCATCATCCTTATTTCTCATCACTAATCTAATCCTATCAACTCATCTGAATAACATCCAATATTCATCATCATCTTCATCCTCTAATCAATCCTTATCTTTTATCCTTGAGTTATAACTACATCAGCTTGAGGTCTTTTTGGACTATGTAGGCAGCACTTGGCCACTTGTCAGTGCCTAAGAATAGCTTGGCCACTATCTCCTCTCTCACTCCCTTGCATGTGTCTTTGGTCACTCGATCATATATTTCTTATTATCTCATCATATTGATTTATTTATCTCTAAGCTACACCCATAATTACTATAATAAAATCATTATCTATCTTGGTTTATAGCTCCTCCTTGCATGCATCTTTACTTGGGATACATCAAAAGCTTGTGGCCTTTTAATCCTATCATCATCATGTTATGGTTGATTCCCCCTTGGGATGTGTCAACAATCATCTCTACTCTATATGCACATGTTTCCTTGCCAAAGGCATCATAAATTTTTAGCTCATTGCTCAAGTCAAATTCATCTTCTTTATCTTCTACCTCAACATCACGTATCCCATCCCATATCTATCCATCACATCCCACCCATTGTTTCTTCTTTTGAGTTCCCCTTCATCTCATTCTTCCCTTCACATCCCTTCGATGGGGAATCATATCCCATAAAATCATCTACTAACATTCATCCATGACATGGTTTTTATTTGAAAGACCATTACTCCTTTTACTTCATCCACTCACAATGCCTTTTCAAAGAGGGGTAAAATGTATGCATCAAAATTTTCTCATTTCATTTATTGTCACTAATACTCCTATTAGTTGACACTAATTCTGCTCATCTCATTTATTCTAATTTATCTTGCTAATTTATCCCCTCTTCCTAATCCATTTATCTAATAACCCCCTTTTAATAATTATTCATTCACTATCCTTAGTCTAATCCCACTCTATTAATTATTCTAAATCCTCATTTATCCCCATCCTAATCCCACTTATTTATTATTTGGAAATTTTAAATTCCCAATGGCCCACCTACTAGCCTATGCCTAGGATATCCTACACCCCTAGTCCCTGATCCCTATCTAATCCATCCCTAAAGCCTAATTAATCCATAAGAGGATTTTAGAATTGAAGGATTCTAGAATCCTATCTATTATAATACCTCCTCTCTAAAAGCCTATAAATATAGAGTCTTCCAAAGAATTTTAAATTCCTTGGATAATCATCAACCCTTGATCTCCTTCCCCCAACTTAAAACCTCTACCATAGATATTTCCCTCCTCATTCTATTTAAACAACTCCTCTCCTCCATGGAAGGCCAATGAGAATCTATCTAACCAATCCATGTCCAATTAGTCATTGAATCAACCATCAAGAAATCCTCATCATGCCATCATAATGTCACAAATTTGAGTCAAGTTATATTAATCCAATCTCAATATATTTTTATTTTGCATTCCATTTGATCATGATGTAGACTACTTAGCTTTAGGATCATAATGGTATTTTGAATTGTGCATTCATCCATGACATTAGGTTTTAATGGATCTATCACTTTAACTAGGTAGTTAGTTATTTGGGTTGATTTAATTGCATTGATTTGATCCATAGAGCTTAAAAATCATTTGCACCTATGTACGCTAAAATCCTAAGATTATGAAATAAATTAAGAAAAATACCAAGCTCCTACTATATATCAAAATACAACCTCGTATTGAGCAAAGGAAAGAGATAAAAAATATTTGTACTTACTATGGATAGATATCCTTCATTGATGGGGATTTATACATGATTGATGGATGTGGTTGTTCAAGGATTAGTGCAAGATTTTGGCAGCGTGAACCTATGAAAAATGATTGTAAGATATCAAAAGAAGATCCAACAATTTTTATGATTTCAAGATGATTTATCCAAGATCTCAAATGATTAAAATGAAGGATGAAGGGTGAATTTATAGATTTTTAAATGAGAGGATGAATGGTTGAGATTGACTTGATCAAATTTGGAAAATTTGAGTTGGATGGATAAGATTAAATCACTTGATCTAAATATTGCATGCTTTGATCTTTTCTTAAATTATTTTAATTGATTGTTGATTTTTATTTTTATTTTTTTGGATGTGTAAAAATAAATTAGGGAGTTAAATAATTCCATGGATTGATAAGTGGAGTTAACTATTTTAATTGTTATTTAATACAATATTTAACTAATTTATTTAAGACTGATTTGGATGAATGGATTGAGTTTCACATTTTTATCAAGAAATTTAATAAAGTGACATGGAGTTTGACATAGGTGAGGATAATTAGTATTCATTATTTATTTTTAGTAATTATTTAAGCATGGAATTAATCAATAATTATTTAACTAATTAATAATAATTAATTATCCATGGGGTGTAATTAGTGGGATTAAATGGGGTCATGGTATAATTAATTGATTAATATGGTGGTGTTAGTAATATCTATCTAGGAATAGATTTATGATAGGATTAGATAACGATAGATTGGATGATGATGCAGAAATTAAGATGATGAAATTATGGTGTATATAGTACCCAAGACTACATCTATACCCAAGCTCATAACTCATTTTGTTTGAGACAGTCAATCATGAAAGATCTAAATCTAAATCCATGAATCCCTTGAGAAGAGGACATGTAGGGAAAATATATAATTTTGTATGGATATTGTAAAACCCCATTTTGTTATTCTATCATTTTTGACCAAAGAGAGACCCAAAATAGATAAAGGAGAAGAAGTTTTGGATGTCGAAACCTCTACATGGGAAGTGCAGATACATAAATGAGAAGTAGTCAACAAAGAATAAGATTTTAGAAAAAGACCCAAAGGGGGGCATGGATATGAAATAGAGTAGAAGAAACTACCAAATGGGAAGCAAAGAATCCTAAAGCATTATTCATATATGTTGTTTATTATATGTTTGGTAGATTACATATCATTTTTATACACACATGCATTTCATGGTATACATGAGTAAGATGTGATACATATAGATACACATGATATGGGTAAGTACACCAAATCAGGGAACAAAAAAGGTCCTACCCGTGGACATGATTTTTATGAAATTTTGAACATTTAAATTTTTGTAGATAATTTGAGATGGCTACACTCAAAATTTGAAGATGGTATAAAAATATGAATTGTAGGATTTCAAGTCTAATTTCTAAGAAACTATTGTTTTTGAAAAATGGTTAAATATAAGTAGGTCAAACATCTAAATTTTGAAGAGGACATTTTTTTTTAAGAAAACATTGTAGATAGATGGTTGTGCAACCTACCATTTTTTTAGCATCGTTAAATATTGTTTAAAACCCTTTGGGGAGTATTTAGATAAGATCTTCTAGTGTGTTATGATTTTTTATTTTATTTTTTCAATCAATATTTTTTTATTAATTTTAAAATTAAGTAGACCCTTGTAAACTAATATTTTTTTATTAATTTTTCATGCGGCCCACCCTAACTACCTCAAAAAAATGAAAATTGATTTTTTTTTAATGTGTGTATAATTAGGCCTAGTTTGTTACCATATGATTTGTTTTGCAATTGGATCAACAAAAAATAAATTAGATAAACATGAATAGGCATGTATCGGTGTAGCATGTAGTGGCCTAAAAAGGGTGTAGTTATAAGTAAATATATTTTGAACCATTAAAATAGCCCAAAAATTATAAAAATCATATATTTAGAAAGAGGATAGCGTGCTCATCATGGCAGTAATAATTTTTTGAATTTTGATGTTGAAATTCATAGCATATTTGGAAATTGAAGTTGAAATTTATTGGTTTTTCTCAAAACTCTCAGTCTCGACTATAGATGCATAGTCACAAGCCTTTGGCTTAGAAATCCAAGCCATTTTTTAGCCTAAAATCTTAGTTTTCAATTCAAATTCAAATAATGCATATGCATTATAGAATGTGTACATGTTGTATAATTTTTATGCATTATAGAATGCGTATACATTATATAATATATTATATAATGTGTATGCATTATATAATGCATACGTATTACTTTATTATAAGACCAAAACCATTTCCATGAGCATGTGGGAGTTGCATGTGAATCCAACCTTGGCCATAAGCTTATATTTACTACTTTAAATGTTAAGAATAAATTTACATTTACATTGTTACATTTATTTTCTTATACTTTAAATTTATTTTAGTAAATATAAGAAATTAGGGTCACTCAACCTCTAATTGAGTTGGTCTCATAGTTGCATGCCTTATGATGTGGAAAATAGTTTTTCAATATCCAATCAGGTTAATATTTAGGCATTTTCAAGGTCTAAATAATAAACTTAGGGATTTTAGGATAAATTTTACAATTGATATCCATTTTTGGTAAACATATAGTCATTTTTTAGGTTTTTGTGCCTTCCAAATTAATTCCTGGCATTTTTACGAGTCTTAGATTTGTCAAAATTGAAGTTTTCAAACCAATCACTTTGAAACTGATGCAAAGTGGTGTTATTGGGGTAGCATAGGTCACATTGATGACTTTCACACATCAAATAACCACTTTACATGTTAATTTAACTTGGTTATCATCCCTCCTTCATTCTTGATCACTTTTTACTGATCACTTATTACCCCTGATCACTCTCTCATCAATCTTCATTGTCCCTAATCACTCCCTCATTGATCCTCACTATACTTAGTCATCTTTAATCACTCCCTTATCATCCATAATCACTCCTTCATTAACCTTCACTATCCCTCATCATCCCTAATAACTCCTTCCCCATTCTTCATCATCCCTAATCACTATTTCCTCATCCCTCATCATACCTAATCACTTCCTCATCCCTATTCACTCCCTCCTCATCCCTCATTATCCCTAATCAGTCACTTCTCATCCCTCATAATACCTAATCAATATTTCTTCATCCCTCATCATCACTAATCACTCCCTTAATGACCCTCACCATCCTTCATCACTCCATCATTGACCCTCACCACCCCTAATTGATTCCTCATCATTTGGAAAAAGTATATATTTTAAAGATATCTTTGATTCTAATCATATGTTGTTTAATCCATTATAATATAAGTTAACTCTTTTTTAGGACTTGTGTTGTCAATACCCATTTGTAATAATCAATTTTATTTCTGAATGAATTGGATGATCTTCCAAATTTATAGTCAAGTAGCATAAGTATTAACATAAAATAGAGTCTAAATTTTAGTTTTTATTGTGCAACTAACTAAATGAAACTTTATTTGGTTCCACCTTTATTATTGAGGTTCAAAAGATAAAAATTAAACACAAATCTCTTGTATAATTTTCTAATTCTGAGAAGATTTGAATCAGATGCAAAGTTATTTATTGTTTACCATTCTTGTATGACTTGAATCTTGGTTAGGTTCACACATGCACTCATTTTGTGTGTAATTTGTCCCAAATATTTTATCTCTTGCATGAAAAATGAACATTTATTCATGTTATCAAAAAAATATGTTTCTACAAAATGTGAAACACTAGTTCAGCATGGTGTAGATGTTCATCCCATGTTTTCTAAAGATTAATATGTCATCAAGGTAGATTAAAAAAATGACATAGGTAAAGGTCCTGATGATTTTTTTCAACATATTTAAATAAATGAATTTGTTATATGAGTTAACCTAAAAGGCATAACCAACTAGTCAATCAATCCTTCCTTTATTTTTAAGACTATATTCCAAATGTCTAGAGGTTTAACATGAATATGATGATACCCAAACTTAAGATAAATTTTGGAAAAGACTTCTACACCATGGATATGGTAGAAAAATTCCTTAATATTTAAATGAGGATAATAGTTCTTTACTTTAATCTTGTTAATATTTTTTTAATTGATTCACAACTTTGGCACAAACACAATTGGGTTTATACAAGGAAATGATTTGGGCATGATGCATCCATTATCCATGATTTCATGGATCTACCACTTGATATATTCATTCTCTATAAATGATATGTTTTGTAAATAGTTTTGAGGTAGATGTGGTTAAGGGATCAAATCAATAGTATTGTTTAGTGTATAGTATGCAGAAACTTATTTAGGTGACTGAAAGATATCCTTATGTTCATCTAGTTTATGGTTAAATTATTTTGTCATTATTATTGTTAGATAAACCACACTATGATATGGTGACATAAGGATGTCATTAAACATTTACTTCTTACCATTAAGAGTATACTTATTACTAGAACTGATAATATTCTTGCACTTCCTGGCACTAATGATTGAAAACTTATGAACTAACTATGATATATGGTATTTTAGATCATGACAATCTATCACAAAATGTCAAGGATTTACTTCATAGATTACATATCAATGGTAAATACATGGTTGACCACATTTAAAACATCACACACCTATAATGGTGAGATGTCATAAAGGATTACATCTTTAAAAAGTTTGATTTTGTCTACCAAGTGACACTACTAGGTGATCCATTTCTCAAGGCCTACACTATAACATATACTAGCATATCGTTATGGATGATGCAAAAATTTCAAGTTCAATTTTTGAAAGTATGATTTAGGAAAAATTAATTTTTTTTTACATCTATTATAAATGAAGTGTATTGTCTCACCATTGATCTACATTTGTTAGTGAAACCATATTTTTAATTCATATAATTTCTTATTGGGGGAAGTAGAGATATTTTTAGTACCAACCATATCATTGGTTTCATAATCTATTATCTACTTAACTTTTTATAGTTCTAGATCACTTGTACCCACTTCTCGAGATGTGAAAGTAGAGAGCTCATAGTGTGACACTCTTCAGTGGATTGAATATTGAAGTTATGAATTAAGCACCAATTTCCAATATTAGACTACTTATTCTAATCATTTAAAAATTATTTTCCACTCTTTGGTATGATGATTCAATCAATATACATACAAATATAATAACTTAAATATAATTATTCTAATCATAAAATGTCCTCATATGGAAATTAATTGATTAGTTTCAGGAAATCACATAGCTTGGTGATTCTCATTTATTTACTACCTATATTTGGTCCTATGGTGGTTTTACTTGCTTCTCCTTTTCTAGAGTATTTTTAATTGTGAATTACATCATTTATAATAGGCCCATATTTTTTCATAGGTGTTAAATATTTATGTTTCAAATTTTCCTCCACATCAATTTGATCACTATGTCTTATATTTTATACTAGCACTCAACTCTCCACTTGTATCTCCTAACATTATTAAACCCCAAAAAAATACCACCATCAAGTTATTGGATGGAGTGATTAAGTATGAGGAGGGATGAGGATGAATTGAGTAGGTATGAGGAGGGAGTCAATAGGGATGATGAGGGATGGTGAGGGTTAATGAGGGAGTGATTAGGGGGGATGAAGGAGTGATTAGGGATGATGAGTGATGGTGATTATTAATGATGGATTGATTAGGGGAGATGAGGGATAAGTAATTAGTGATTAGAAATGATGAGGTATGATGAATTAGTGATTAGGGATGATGAGGTGATGCAGGAGCATCACTACCCAATATAAATAGTGATCTAGTTTACATGTTTTGAGTCTTTAGAAGGTGGTCAAGGTAATAAAAATTCCATATGAGTATTTATAAGTTCTAGTTTTGTGTTAATTTTGAATTATATTTGTATTGGACTTTCTTTCCAAATCTTTCATTTTAATTTTTAAACTTTCATAGAGACTTCAATCGTGTTTCAAAAAGTCCAATGTTGAATTTGGTGTGGTTAGATTTTAGAGAGGATTTTAGGATGTTATAGAACATATACCTAAACTCATATTTGATAAATATGTTAGTATTTGAGTTAGTTGAGGACACTCTCAACATACAAAAGAATTTAGAATTTAGTTGATAGTTATTTGGTAATAAGAGTCTTGTCCTTCTCTTATTTTGTATTGAGATTTAGATTAAAGAAACTTGGATGGGTTAGGATTCAAAAGGATGAATTTAAATAACCTTAAAAAATTTAATAAAAAAAATTTTGATTATTTATAGACAAGAAAGCAAACATACCCTGCATCTTCTTGAATATGTGTAAAGATAGTTGACAGTATGCATGATCATGAAACATGATTAGTAACAAGTTATTTTTTATCTTAGTGTGAGTGGTAAGTTAAAAATAATTTTTATTTGATGGTGATTATATAATTTTTCATTTTATTTTCAAACCTTTTGAATGTTCAAATTACAAACTATATACCTTGTGCTTTTACAAACTGTGCCTTGAAATCTAAGTGAAGGTCAAAGTCTTGTAGAAGAGGAGATTATATTTGGTGGGATTATTTAATGTATGATTAATTATTAAATTGACATAATAATTCCTTAATAGTATTTAAATATTATGTTTTTTTATTTTTCTAAGGACATTTTGTGTTAAACAACACAACCCTATCTTCTATGAGTAAAAGTTATGAGTATACATCTGTGTGAGAAGGTATATGCATATATCGGAGTGAACATTAAAATTTATATGTTGCTGAGTTTATTATAATATTATCATGAATTATTATAGTCTTTCAAGTATATTTCATATATTTGGATGAGCAAAAATAAAACTAACACAGTCCTATAGTCATCAAGAAACTTAACACGATCAAAGTGGTATCTCATGAAAATTGAAAAATTGAGTGTTATATATGGGATGAATTGATTTTTTAAAGTGTGTAAACATTTTGAAAAGGATTTTCAACCTTAATGTTTATTTAGAACCATTTTTGGAATGAATTAGAACAAATAACCTCTTCTTGGATTACTATAGACCTATGACTGAATACATAGTCTATTCAAATTTGGTTAAGTTAATCTAATGTATCTTAAAAATGGAAATATAACACTTTGAAAATGTGAATAGGGTCAAATAATACCCAATATAACACTTATAAATTCCTTTGTAAGATTGAAATCTCATTTTGACCCTTCTCAGGTCTGTAAAACTAGTCTAAACCCTGTATTCGGGTTTTTACTTTAAAAGTGATTTTTTAGGAGTTGTAATCATAAATAATTCATGAAATTTGGTGAAAAGTCTGATTTAAACATGAAAAAATATAATATATTTTTTTTAAGTTGTTTAAGTATGGATAAGTACTGATGGGGGAGGACTGTGTGGTAGATAGGATAAAAGGAAACCTAAAGACCTAATCTGAGAGTAAAAAGAGCTAAAAAGAAGTTATCAAATAGTTAAACCAAAGCATGTCACTTTGTGAAGAGATGGGATATGTTATATGGAATCCATAAATGAGGTTTATTTGATGATTTTAGTTTGTACAAGAAGAGTCTATGACAGATTAAGAGGTAGTGTATGATATGAGGATTGTGTTGAGAAGTTAAGTAGGGTTGACAAAAAGTTAGAGAGAACTCAAAGAAGTGGAAGGAAGTTTGTCAGAGCCCTATTAAATCATAAGGAAATAGATACAAACTTTGATCCAAGTTTTTATAAAGCATAAATACTAGTAAGGGGGATAGTCTCAAAGTAAGAGAGATTAAATACATTAACTAAGGATAATAAAATGAAGAGTTTAGTGAGACCATCCGAAGAATGGTGGAGAATAAATGAAATGAATAAAATTTATATGTGAATTTAAAATGTATGTAGGGTCCAAATATAGAGATCAATAAATAAAATACAAAGTGAAATCTACGTGGATATTGGTAAAGAGCATGGACAAGCAGAGTACGTAATAGGGCTCTGTATCATGAGGGATGATGAGGGGAAATGAGGGAGTGATTATAAATAATGAGGAATGGTGAGGGTCAATAATAGAGTGATGAGAGATGATGAGGGATGAGGAGGGAGTGATTAGGGATGATGAAGTGGTGATTAGTGATGGTAAAGCCCAATGAGGGAGTAATTAGGGATAATGAGAGAGTGATTAAAGATGATGAGGGATGGTGAGAGTCAATGAGTGATGAGGGATGATGAGGGATAAGGAGTGAGTTATTAGGGATGATGAGGCATAGTGAGGTTAATTGGGGAGTAATTAGGGATCATAAGGTAGTGATTAGAGATAACTAGGGATAGTGAAGGTTAATGAGGGAGTGATTAGGGACAATGAATAATGATGAGAGAGTGATTAGGGGTGATGAGTAATGAATAAGAAGTGATCAAGGATGATGGAAGGACAATGAACAAGTGAAATTAACACAAAGTGGTTTTTTGATGTGTGTAGGTCATCAATGTGACCTATGCTACCCCAATAACACCACTTTGCATCAATTTCAAAGTGAGTTGTTTGAAAACTTCAATTTTTACAAACCTAAGACTCTTATAAATGTCATGAATCAATATATAAGGTACAAAAACATAAAAAATGAATATATATTTACCAAAAATTGGATATCAATTGTAAAAGTTATATCTTGAAATCCCTAAGTATTGACCTGATTAGATTTTGAAAAACTATTTTACACATCATAAGGCATGCAATTGTGATACCAACTCTATCAAATTATGAGTGAGCCTAATTTCTTATATTTACTAAAATAAATTTAAATTATATAAGTGTATACTTATACTTAACATTTAAAGTAGTAAATATAAGCTTATGGCCAAAGTTGGATTCACGTGCAACTCCCACATGCTCGTGGAGATGGTTTTGGTATTATAACAAATTAATTCATATGCATTGTATAATACATTATATAACATGTATATTTTATACAATGTGTACACATTATTTAAATTTACACTAATGTGTATGCATTATTATTTTATTAATAACGTGACTGTGTTATGGCTCAGTATCGAGCCATAATTTAAATAATGGGATCGTGTTAATTAAATAACATGATCGTGTTACCTAAAATTTATATGAAATTATCCCCTAAATTCGTGCACATACCCATACATGTGATCAATAAGAATCCAATAGGTGAGATTAGTATGGTAAAAATAAAGCAAAAACACACTAATGAAACTTACACCTCTAGCCTAGACACTCAAGGAGTAAGAGAACAATACAAGTAAATATCAAATGATGATAAATAAACATCATTTACCTTTCTTGAGAGAAAGAGTTATATGTTGTCCATGAATTGATGTGTTCAGTTATGTGATCAAAGAATCATTAGTAATGAAGCTTCTTGCACCACTTCTCCTTGTCACCTTGGTAATGTTGGTCTTGTCTTTGGCTTTTGCTTTAGCTTGACTTGGCTTGGGTCAACAAATGGGAATGATAAAACTATACCAAATGAGCTTCTTGAAGGTATTTTAGCATCATAACATTACACAAAGTAATCTTATTGAACAATGGGTGAGGCCTTGTATTTATAACCTTCTAAACTAACTCTAACCCAAGTGTAATTAGGTTAGAGTTAACTGTAGTTGAGTTCAAAATAACCCTAGTTGAGTTAAGGAGGGGACAAGTAATTAATATTTGGGATAGAGATCCCATTTATTAAACATGTCTCTCCATTTCTAAATTTATTGCTTTAGGGAATATATTTTAAATTCCTTAACTTTGATGATGATGACATCATCATGACCTCATTTTTATTGATTTTTTTTTTGCAAAATTTAATTTCACTAGTTGCACATGGAAATTTCACTTAAGCAATTAATTTTATTTTATTAGTTAATTCATTTTGCTTAGCATTTTTGTGCCCTACTTAATGGGTCCAAAGGCCACACTATCAATTTGCTAGGTCACAAGTTGATTGGAGATGAATCTGTGAGAGGTTACTATTGTGTATAGTATAATACCCCAAATATGGATGCCTCAACATGATTTTGAGCACTAATGTCTGATGTGCAGATGAAATTGGGACATTCAGTGATTCCTAGGCTTAATTTACACTGTTTGGTAAAAATCAATCTAAAGTTTAGTTGGAACTCAGTTATGGCCAAAATGGGGTGTCTATAGTTTTCTCTTGTTTGGGAAGGCATTGCAAGACATAGGCACAGTAATATATTCTAAAATAAGCAAAAATTCATCAATGCCTAATGTTCTAGAAGGTGATGGATGAGCCCTAGATGCCCCCTTGAGGGAGCGGGTATAAAATAAGGTTGGTGAATGGTCCCTTGAAAAGAAATAAATGAGGTGACCAAGAGGTAAAGTGGGGGGGAAAAACTGATTTTCCCAAAGGCAGTTATAATAAGTGGCATAGTGAGATGCCCTAATAAGGTAGATAAAAATGATGATTTGCCCAAATGTGGTTATAATCATTAGCATAATGGTTTGCATTAATAGGGCAGACTGAAGTGTGATAGAATTCATCTATTCCCCAAGAGGTAAAATCAAGAAAAGAGGGCTTATGTACTGAAGCCATAGTCATGGAGTAAGAGTAAATTGGTCTAAAGGATAAGCATGAATTTGGGCTACCTACAAGTATGAAGATGCATGTCATAACTAGCAAGGATTAAAATTCATTTGTGAATTAATTACTTTGTATTTGGGTAATATTTGGATAGGTCAGGAATTTGTCAGGAATGAACAGGAAAATTACTATGGCACCATTACTTTTAAGATCCACCAAACTAATATTTGATGTAGCTTGGAATATTATATATCACAGTTAAACAACAACTATAATAACAATGTGTATCCAAAGCATGGAAAACTCAATTTAAATGCAAGTATAAATTATGTAGGAATAAGATATGAATAATCAAAGCCCAAATGAATATACTACAATAAACTAAGTGTAGTAACATACACTAATTCACAACCTAAGTACAATATATGGGTAATCAAGACTCAGGTGTAAATAAAATGTAAGAATCTTATGGAAATTAAGAAATAAAAAGGAAAAAAAGGGAAAAAGGGGGGGGGAATCACAAACAAAATAAAATATCAATAAACAAAACAAACACACAATAAAACACCAATAAAAATAAGCAAATGAATAATAAATCACCAATAAACAAATAAAGTGAACAAAACAATCAAAAATAATTAAATGATCCAAAGTAAAGAAAAGTGTAATAAATAAACTATGCTAAATAGATAAAGACAAAATACAAACAATGGTTAATTACAATGTTAGTGCAAATAGAAAACAAATTGTTCATGTAGGTGTAATAGAGGTGATACTCTTGGTGATAGGGTAACCTCTAAGCTAGATAGAAATGATGCATGTTTAATAATGTAATAAAAATTAGCATAAGGTTACCCCTATGCTATAAGGAAACAATGACACAAAAAGTATGACAAACATTGCCCCTAGGCTATATAAGACAACAAAACAAACAAATAAAAAGGGGGGAATAGAAGAAAAGAAAGGGGTAGCCAAGCTGATTCCATATGCACTAAGCAATTGAATATTGTCTACATAGTTCCATGGATGTAAGATCCAACATAAAATTTAGGCCAAATATAGTTCTCCCAAGATATGGGATAAAAGAATATTTATGATAACGAAACATGATCGATGTGGAGAGGAATATGGGAATAATCTCACAAAATAGTGAGTACATGAGAAAAGAGGGGATAATCTATAATCATGAAAATGTCAACACAAATAAAAAATTCAAGTGTGAAAGTATAGTTTAGACTAAAACCACACTAAAAGTCAAGAGACAAGTATCCATTAATGAACAAAAATGGTAAGTCATAGTGTATACTACATATAAGGCTTGGAATGAGAATGAGATCATAAAATGGCAAGCACATAAATACCTCACAAAATGGTGAGAGCATATAGAAATGGTTACTCATAAAATAATGAGAGCGTATGGCTAAGGCCAATTAGGATGGCTAACATAACTAACAAGTGTCTACTTGTGAAATATTTTAGGAGTTCCAAGATCCTTAAGATAAAAACATGGTCAAAAAAGAAAATAAGGTGTAGTCGAGCTAACCCAAGATACCCCATGTATCCAAGTATTGCCTACATAGTCTGTGCAAACCTTAGGATGATGTAGTTCTCCCAAAAATGGGAGGAAAAATACCAAGGTGGCTGAGAAATAAATAAGATGGCCCATCCCATAAAATTTTGACAACTTTATATCTCACATGGAAATTCTAAACCAATTTTCATGATTTTGTGATGTTTAGGATTTTTTGACAATTTTTACTAATGTTTTTGGGATTTTATAAGCATCTCAACTCAATCAAGAATTACGAGATACTAAATGATCTAACTCAAAAAATGAAGAGAACATGGCTTAGGTTGCTCACAAAATGGTAAGAGGGTTCAAACTTAAAATGCTCACAAAATGGAAAGAGTGTGGCAAAGGGGTGACTAAGATGACTTTAATTTTCATCAAGCATTACATACATAGTCTCGTTAGGACCTCAAGTCACTGTATTTTAGCCTTGCAATAGAGGAATCCAACTAGGTAGTAACAAGTTCAAGAATTAGGCAAGTAGTATAGTATAGACCAGGAATGGTAAGGTGATGAGACAATGCATGGTAAATTTGTTGCTCCAAATTTTCCCATAGGTGGTTATAATTAGGAAACAATGGCATGGGTCAATGGTATGAATTTTCCCAAATGTAGTTATAACTAGTAACACTGGGAATGAAAATATAATCTGACAACAATGAAGATTTCAATTACCAAACCAATATCATATTTCTCCAAGATACTACCTCTATATAAAATACTAAATCAATTGTTGAAACTTCATCTAAATCCATGTACTAAAGGTGCCGAAAGAAGCAATGGATTAGAACCAAGGTCAAAAGGGGTGGGAAGGGAGGGTAAAACAACTTCAGCTAATTTAGAGAAGGTATGGAAGGAATAGTATACGGTATGATATAAGGAAGGTGATTTTATGGTATGACATAAACAATCCTCATAGACAATACCTCAGATATTTCAAGTGAAATAATGATTGAGGTTTATTATGTTCATGGTCTCCTTAAGTTCATCTCTATTAGGTGTAGCTACCCTATAAGCTCCAGAGCCATAATTAGAAACAATGACATAAGGGCCTATCCAATTAGGCTTGAACTTGCTTTTCTTATTTTTCTCAAACATGGTGTTCTAGTTTTCCTTAAGGATAAGATCACCAAGCTCAAATTCTCTATGCTTGACAAATCAGTTATACTAACCACGTAGGTAGTTTTGATATGATTGAAGGCTATTTATAGTGGCCATGCATTTTTCATCTAGTAACTCTAGCTCTTCTAGGTGAGCTACTTTGAGTCCTCATCATTGAGGATGTGTTTCAATGAGATATGCTTAGACCTCGATGGGAAGATTGGCCTTAGTGACATAGACAAGGTAATTTGTTGTGTCTCCTATTGGAGTATGGAAATTAATATGGTAAGTTGAGAGGGCACAAAATATCTATAGGTGCTAATCGTGACCAACATCATTAATAATCTTATTAATAATATTGATAATGGTTTTGTTAGATGCCTCTACTTGGACATTACCTTGTGGGTAATATGAAATGGAAAAGTGTTGGGTAATATTAAACTTGACATAGATTATTTTAAAATCCTTGTACTTAAATAATCTTCTATTATCAGATATAATGTCATATGGGATACCATAATGACATATAAGACAGTCGAAGATGAATTTAGAAATTTTTCCAATCACATAAGTGAGGGGTATAGCTTCAACTCACTTAGTGAAATACTTGGTGGAAGTGGGAATGTATTTATGGACATCATATGAGGTATGATTAATCTTCCCAATAAGATCTAGTCCCCACATTGAAAACAGCCATGGTGTAAGCATCAATTTGATTTTTCTTGTCAAAAAATAAATCAAATTAGCATGCCTCTAAAATGTGTTACTTCTTTTTACATAAACAATTACATCTACTTTCATGGTTGGCCAATAATAATTGGTACATAGGAGTTTTTGGCAAGGATGGCCTTACTGGTGTGGGATCCAACAACTCCTTCATGAACTTCCCTTAACATTAATGTTGATTTTAAAGAATTCAAATAATGAAGCAAAGTTCCATCAAATATTCTACAGTAAAGGGTGGGTCCAAGTAGGGTATATCGAGAGGCTTAGTGAGTAAAGATTTTTTGTTGCTTTCATGAAAGGTCTAGTGGGAGGATGTAGTCATGAAGGTAGTTATATAATTCTAAGTACCAAATAGAATTGGGACCAACAATATCATAGATCATTGTAATGATCGAAGGTTCATGAGTGGTTACTCAAAGATATTAAATGAGGAATTGATAATATTTTGCCTTGTCTATATTGTGGATCAAATAACCCATAGTAGCCGTGGCATCTATTATCTTGTTATTATCCCAAGGTATATGTTCAAATTGAATATGGGCAATCTATTGTTTGATAATATCCACCATGGCTTTGTATTATACCAACTTATCATCTTTAGTCTATAACTAGTATGTAATCTAATTGATGATTATCTAAGAATCAACATGAACCATGAGATGTTGAATGTTCCATTATACTAATTAACAAAGCCATGCACTAAGTGTTTTGTATTCAACCATGTTATTAGTATAAGGAAAGTTGATATGAAATGATTTGGGAATAAGATCCCCCTATGGTGTAATAAATAATAATCTAGCCCCTAATCGATGAGATGTGAATGACCCATCAAAATACAACTTCCAATGCTACTCCTCAAGAGGTATTTCTAAGATGGTCATGATGGACTCATCTAGGAATGCAAAAATTAGTGGTTGAGTGTCTAAAAGGGGAGCTTTAGAAAGATGATATACAAGTGCTTCTCCCTTATGGCCTTCTAATTGACATATTCAATCTCAAACTCATTCAGAAGCATGATCCACTTAATCATGTAGCCTTATAAATCTATTTTTGATAGTAGATACTTGAGTAGATATACTTTAGTAATGACTATGGTCTTGTTGTTAAGCATGTAATGACACAACTCCTAGGTTGTAAATACCATAGCTAAACAATATTTTTCTATTATCATATAATTATTTTCATATGCTACCAGTATACAGCTTAAATATTACATGGCATGTTCTTTCCAATTTTTATCATGCTAGGATAAAAGTGCCCCTAGGGCATTGTCAATGGAAGATACGTATAATAGAAATGGCCTTCCTAGCATTGGCGGTAATAAAACAAGTGTATTAGCTAGGTATTCCTTCAAACACTCAAAGGCTTTCTAATATTATTCATCACAAATAAATGTAACGCCTTTCTTAAATAAATGAGTGATGGGATGGTATTTAACATCTAACTACAAAATAAAGCATATGATAGACTAGATTTTGCCTTTCAAGTTGTAGAGCTAATTCAAAGTGGAAGGTGGTAACATCTCAATAATGGCTTGTACCTTGGTAGGATTGACTTTAATACCTCAATGAGAGACAATAAATCCTAATAATTTTCTTGAATTGAAACCAAAGATGCACTTCTTTGGATTAAATCAAACCTTGTACTCACAAATCCTTTCAAATAACCTTCGTAGTATAGTTAGATGATATGCATGGGTCTTAGATTTACCCAATATGTCATCAACATAGTCTTTGATAATATCATGCATCATGTCATGAAATATAAGTCATAGCTCTCTGGTATGTGTCCCCAACATTCTTAAGGTTGAATGACATAACTTGATATCAAAACATTCCCCAAAGAGTGGTGAACATTATTTTGTGTTGGTATTCTATCATGATCCTAATTTGGTTATATCTTGAAAATCCATCCATAAAGGAAAGCATTTCATACCCAGATGTGGATTCAAATATCATGTTGATATTCGATAGAGGAAAGTCATCCTTTGGGAAAGCTTTGTTGATGTCTCTAAAATAAATGTAGATTTTAATCCCTTCTAGATTTTGCTTCATGAGTTTGGCATTAGGATCCATAATAAGGTGGTGTATGACCAAGGTGGGTTCTACACCTAGCATGTCTGAATAGGACCATGTAAAAATGTCAACAAACTCCCTCAAAAGGCTTTAAAAACTTCACTTTCATCCTTAGTGAGGGACATGCCTAATTTGATCCACTTTGGGTCATTTGGAGTTCCAATGTTGAATTTTGTAGTATCCTCTACTAGGAGATTCAAGCCATCTTCCAGAATAGTTGGCAACGATGTAAAGTGGCCTATAATGGCAAAGTCCTTTGGTCAGACTGGTTCTTCAAGCTCTCCCAAGCAGGATGAATTTGAATCACCTAATGGTATTAATGTCCATGTAACAAATGTTGTAGGACAGTCTTAGATAATTTGATCAAAGGCATGTTCACCATTGGTGGTCTCCTAAGATTCATTTGAGGAAAGGTGAAGACCCCCATCTAGTGGTGCTTGAAATAGTTTTTCACCAAAAGATTGGCCTTTGTCTTTACTTTTTCTGTAGTCCAAAAGTGACTCAAATAAGTTTTCACTTTGGGACCTCAATGTTTTATTTTTTGTTTTTATCTAAGGGTAGTCACCCACTCTCTAAAATAGGTTATAGGATCTAGTTTGATAGAGAACCTGTTGGCCAATTTTGGCATACATATGGAAATTTGCCTAGATGGATTAGTTTCTAGAGGTCTTAGAATGGTTTTAATAGATGAGTAGAGTTTTGGATGGAATGAGTAAACCAAAGGCTTGGAAATAGGTCTAGGATTTCAAAGTGAAGAAGACCAGTAGGTTCTCATGATGTTTCAAACATTCAAGGGCATGAATCAGGTTACACAAAGCCTTAGAAGTTTATTGGATCCTTCTAAAGAGACAACAGTTTCTTGCACAAGTCTAGAATAACTAGGCCATCATAAGCATGTCATGCAGTAATGAATGGGTCAGCTTGATTGCATATTTAATAAGTTCACTTAAAAATATTATCAGGCCAAAAGATCATATGGACATGATTTTTTTAATGCCTTGAACATTTTCTACAAATTTAATATCTTGATGCATTCACTATCTCAAGATATAAGCTTCCAAAGTTAAACTTTTAAAGTAAGACGTGCACATAGACATCAAATTTAAGCCATGACAAATAGCCATTTGAATTCAAAATGACCCAAGATTGAATGTTTTGATGACAAGTGTCAAGATCTCAAGTACCTAAATAGAGATATAATGATGTGTGACAACCTAACAATGTTAGTGGGCCCAAATAGAACTACGATGCATGTTTAATCATAGAAAATCAAATCAATGATGAGTGGAGGTCAAAAGGTTAGTAGATCTCAGGAATGAATGAAAGGTTGATAGATGTCAATATCATGAGAAATAAGATCAAATCCAATGGTGTGTAGGTGATTGACAATGTTAATGAGTCCCAAAGATCTAATGAAGCACATTATATCATGCATCAAAGATCAATGGTGAGCATCAAGTCAACAAATCAGTGAATATTGACAAATGTGTGGGTGATAAGTGTCTTCAGCATATTAAAGTAGCAAAAGATTGATGGCTCATGTTTATTTGTATAGAGTAAGATTAATGTTGCATGAGAGATCAAAGAGTTAGTAGGGTCCTAAGGAATGAATGAGGCACTGATAGTTGGCACAATATGAGAAGCCTAGATCAAAATTGATGGCCAATAATGAAGGTTGAAGGTGTCATAATTTCAAATCCTAGATCAAGATCAATGATCGATATCAAAGGTTAAAGTTATGAGACTTAGACTGGAGGTTAAAATGTGATCCAAGTTGAACCAGAGTAGATTTTTTAGGATCAAACATCACCATTAAAGCTTAGTATAGATATAATAGGTATTTTAGGGCCTAATATATAAATCAAAGATGGACTAGTAGTTGTTGAATCAAGACTAAGCATATGTGGACCTCACTAATATATTGACTATACAAAAAGCAATAATTTGGATTGGTTTTAAAATATATAGTAAAGATATATATTCAAGTTGGAGTAGGGGTAGATGTTTAATTGTGGAGAAGTGTCTTATTTGTCGACATGGCTATAGCTTTGACAAACATGTACCTACAGTCACTAAGAACAGACTTAAGCATGGTTCTGTCAAGTCCATGGATATAAAAACTTTGTCCTCATAATGAAATAAAGTGGAGATTATATACATATAATATTTTCAAAATTTTATCACTTACTCACACTTTGTATCTTGTAAGAACTCATCTTGTCTCAATCTATCTAAGTGCATGCCTTAAGGGGTGAACCGATAAAGGGGTGGACAGACCATTGGTGCTTCATAATATTGTTTTCCATTTTTCCACTTGCCATCTACACACTTATCTCCTAAAACCATTTACCCTAATATTATTATTCTCCATTCCAATCATTTGTCACATCATTATCCTCTTATTCCTTATCTTATTCCCCTTTTAACAATTGGTTGTACTAGGTCGACTAGGTCAATGTTGTAGAATTTTTATCCTCTAATTACTATATAGGATTGACTGGGATAACCCTATACTATTTTAGGGTATTTTTTACTTTGGATCTTGTTAGCCTTTTGGCTAACATAACTCAGGACCTAGTGAATTATCTCTAGAAAACATATAGGGTTGATTGGGTCAACCTTGTATAGCCAATATATATGGAAGGATTTAGGATAAGATTTGAATATGTATACAAGTTCATTTCCAACCATTTTAGATAGAGAATAAAATAATAATAAGTATGAATTAACATCTACTTATTTACCATTCTACTTGAGGAATACATCTTAGGGTTCCATACTTTCTTTGGAGATATGGATCTTATCTTGTTGAGAAGTCTTTTGGATGCATAGATAGGTTGTGTAGCCTAGAGTTGATTTGTCTTTGTTATCCTTACATACCACAACAATATCTTATGAATAACCTTGGGAAAAGGAGATATTGAGGCTTGGTAGGTTCATTTTCAAAGGCAAGTATTCCTAACTTTATTTCTCCTTTATAAGAGTATATAGATAATGCAGTTGTGCTTCTCTTCCATGCATTAGGATTCTATATACATTTATGTGAGTATATGTCCTTTATGCATGTTTAGTTTAGTTTTTTTTGTTTCTATCCCCCACTTTGTGCCACAAGATTTGGTGAGCACTAGATTAGATTTACTTTCTTGTTATTAGAATAAGTGAAATATCAAAACCTAGGACCCCCTTAGGGTTATTGCATGATTGTGTTAGACTAGAGGATTTGGAACCCTCCTTAGCATAGTTTATTATGATAAGTAATCCACTAATCAGTTATATTGGTTCCTCATCTTGGTCATACTCCCACTTAACAAATGTATTCCTAATCATAAGTGTAGGTATGTTCATCTTCTCTGAGCCAGGATTGATTTATAGACATGATGCATTTTTTATTACATGTATTCTAGTGAAACCAACATGAACTAACCCTTTTAGTATTTTTTCACTTATTTCATTCTTTTCATCATTATTTTTATCATATATTTTCCATACTAGGTCGACTGCGTCAACCCATCTCTAATTTCTATGCATAGTTTTTTAGGTACAGGCTACTAGATTGACCCAATTGACCCAGTACAAGTTTTCAAATTTTTAGACTTCTAGTCTAGACTACTAGATTGACCCATTCAACCCATTATAGTTTCCAAACTTTTAGATATCCTATTTACCATATTAGGTTGACCCAATCGACCTTGTATAGTACAAACACTTAGTAATAGGTTCCTGTAGAGCTTGATTGACCCAATCAACCCAATTAGCAAGTTTTGAAATCATTCCATAAGGTTATCTAATAGTAATCTTCCTTATTTGCATCTTTGATCCACTAAGGTTCCTTTTTATCCTTCTATCTCTTTGTTTATAGTATTTCCTTTCATATTTTGTAGTCTTTAAAACTTCCCTTCTATAGTCAACTGGATTGACCCTATCGACCCAATTTTTTATCCTATGTGTTGTCTAGATAAATAGTTTGAATCTATTGACCCTATTCATTTTTATACCTTGATTTCATAGTCTAATATCAACCCTATCAAACCTATTCTATACTCTATGCATATACTATCAACTGCATCAACACTGTACCTTGTTTCAAAGTTAGAATTAACCTTTAAATACTAGTAATTAGCTCACACTTTCATTTCTTATTGTTTTCATGCTTAGAATAGATCACATAGATTAATTAGGTAGTTTTAAATTAATCATTTAGTTTCACTATTTTATATTTATGCACACACAACTAAATCATAAAATCTAAACAAGCATTCTAACATTTGACTACCCAAGGCCAACCTACTTAGATTTCATCACCCTAAGGGGGAAGCCAACTTGATGTTCTAGTCAAGTATAAAGCATGTTTAATGGTATATTTTGGCTAATAACCTAACACCCTTATTATTTCATTGTGTGATGTGATGGGGTAGGCCCCAATACCAATCATGTATCATTACCACCATTTCATCACAAACTACCTAAAACTATCCTTAGATTGTTTTTTAGTTCCTTATAGCCAACTTCCCATCACTTTAAAAACATATCCTAATAATCTTATAAATATTTAGGTTGATGATTTAGCTAGTTATTTACTTTCCAAGTTGATTGTTTTCTCTTTGTTTAATTGTATTTTTTATTACAAAAAATTGCATTAACTAGTTTTGGTGTAAGGTTTTATGTTGTGTGCCTCAATTAGATTGGCCAGTTTTAATCCAATTGATTGTTCATTTCCCTTTGGTTCTTAATTTTCAAATTATTTGCAAAAAATATCTTGTTTCAATTCACAATCTTTTATAGGATTTCTATTTTTTTGGTCTAATGTACTAGGTCGACCCAGTCAACCCTATACATTTTTCCAACCCTTTTTCAATGTACTAGATTGACCCAATTGACCCTATACTATTTATAGACCCTGTTCACTCTTTTCCCAACTTTTTTTCACTGTCATGGATCGACCCAGTCAACTTTTTACTATTTTTAGGCCCTATTTTCTTTGTTAGGTCAACCCAGTTGACTCTATACTATTTATGTCACTTCTTATCTCTTTGTTATTTTTTTACACCTCTTTCTTTGTGTGTTTATCTAGTCTTATCTCATCATGATTACATATTTTAAACCTTATCTTAGTCAATAACATTACATAATTAAGTATTTGGATAATAACCTCACTTATTTTATTACTTCAAATGAAACTATCCACATTCTTCCTTCCTCTTCTCCTAAACCAAAACCAATAACTACATAATGTAATGTAGTTAGGTCCTTCATCATAATCCTCATCCCAATACCAGTGTTTGGAATCATCCACCCAATAATCCTCCTCCTAAAAACACCAGCCCACATATTTATAAAACTCAACTTCTTGCACAAGTCATACAATAAATGAACATCATGCAAATAACCAATCAATCTCAAATGATGAACATGCAACAAAATTTATTAAACATGACTAGTCAACCACCTCAAATGATCATGTCTCAACCAAATTAAAAAAAATTCCCTCCTCCTCTTAGAAATACCAATGGGAGTATCATCCCTCAACCTCCAATAAATAACAAAATGCTTCAACATCTTCAAAATGAACCTTTAGCCCCATTCATTGCATCCATAGATATTGGAAACATTTCTCCAACTATCACATATAATGGGACTAAGGACACTACTATATTTATTAAATCTTTTAGTAATCTCTATAAGGAATAGCTCCAAACTAACACATTTGCTACCACCAAGCTCTTATCTAAAACATTTTTTGGTGATGTACTTGAATGTTACAACCAAATTCCTAGACATTCCATCTCACAAGTAGAAGATTTATTCAATGCTCTCGTGAAGGAATTCCAACATGATGACCTTCCTAAAAATTACCTTAGCCATTTCATCAATGCCAAGCAACTTCCTAATGAATCTACTCATACTTTATTTAAACTATGGAAGTCTCTTGCTCATAAAGTGGACCATAACATGAATGATGATATTCTTTTAAAACAATTTGTCACTACTCTTAAACTTCTTCTTCAATACAATGTTTGAATCTTTTCACCTCAAACTTTAGACCAAGAAAAAATGCAAGACTTTCTTATGACTTAATTTGAAACACCCAAACAATGATTAAAGAACCTTTCCAGTCATTTCTCATAAATTAATTCATCCAAGCATCTCCAACCTCAAAATGGAGCATCCAATTCAACCAATTTTAACCCAACCCACCCACCCTTAAGTCTAGAACAACTAAAGAATAAATTTCCACCCTCTAAACCCATGAGCTTTTATCCTTCCAAACCTCCTTCAAAATGGTACAATCTAAATAAATTTTGTTGGTAGAATGCTACTATAGGTCATTCTCATGAGCCTTGTCATGATCTTCACTAATTTCTTCTTTCTTCCTTGCTTGTTCCACATTTAAATATTAATATTATCATAACACAATGTTATCAAGAATAACTTTAAGATTCTCAAATTCAATCTCAAGAACCACAATCACGTCAAAATAAACTACCTAATGATCAACAACAATCATCCCATACCCACCCTTCATCTGCTATTTTTGTTCAAACCATAGTTAGTCCTTCTTCCTACACCAATAAGGAAAGGATCACTAACATGAACAACTTTAAACATATTGTGGCATCTAGTGAACCTCAACCTCTTAGGCACATGAAAAAAAAGAATACTTAGTTCAAATTCCTACTCCAAATAATATCATACATGATCCTCCTTTACCTCTTCATACCTCTCCTACACATCATTTGCCACATTCAACATCTTTAAAATCTAACAAACCAACACATTTACCTATCTCCAAATGCACCTACCAACCCAATGCAAATCATTTTTCAACTCGCATGTTGGGGAATCTATTGATGCCCATCCACATGTTCTTTCAGACTTTGGGGCATCTTGTTATGCCCATTGCTACAACCACTTACCCTTTGGGGCATCTTAAAATGCCCGCTCTTATTATACAATGCATAATAACATATAAATTCAACCTCAAAAAACCTTTCGAGACTTATAGACTTGTATTTCACATGCTCTTATTTGATATAGATAGACATTAGCATAGATCTTACTTGTTATTTTTGTCTCATGTTTCTTTGTTTTTATGCACTTTCTTTCCTTTACTTTCATTTTACTAACATCACTATTTTCTTTTATGTTATTTGATTTTATTTCACATTACATTTGGTATTTGCTTTCATTTTTGCCCTCATATATTTATTTTATCTCTTTATGTTATTCTTTGCCTTAGTAGCTTTATGATTATTTTTTTCCCTTATTTAGCATTCACCCCCATGGGTTTCTCTTTTGTGAGTTTATATTATAAGACCATGGATAGGACCTAGCCATCCTAACAAAATACCACCTTTACTTATTTTCTCATTCTATTATTTTGCATAATTCTTTTTGTCACCCTTATGGGTTTCTCTTTTATGAGATGTAGTATAAGACTGTGGATAGGACCTATCCCTCCTCATAAAATTACCATCTTGTCATTCCTTTCTTAGAAAATGATTTTGATTCTTTTTCTCAACTTTAGCTTTTGCTTCTTTTGATAGATGTAATTTGCACAAAAATCTATGTTATCATGTTTTCCTCCATTTGCCTCATTATTATGATAAGGAATCACACTTTTCTATCATTGTATCCCTTTTTTCCCTTTTTCACATTTTTTATGATTTGAATTAAATCAATTTTTTCCATGTATCACTCATCTTGATTTTATTTCCTTTCACTCCACATTGGATAAAACAAGGTTAAATTCAAGATAGAACTTTTATTTTACCTATATTTATGAGACTCTTAAACCTCATGCTCTTTGAAGTTATCTCTATTAGCAATCAAGTCACAAATATTCAAATGAAAGTCATCTTTAAACACCCATGTTTGGTTTTCCAAATATTTATGGAGGAGGAATAGAAAAATCTATCAAGAAAGTTAACACCCAAATCATTTGAAACAAAAGGCAATGATATACAAAAGGCAACATACAAATCTCAAAATTCAAAATCACACCAAAAGATGTGATTAAAAGCATATCTCCTATCTCTAATCAAAGATCAAACTCCATAGTTGGCTTCACCTAGAGTCGAGTTCCTTTGGGGTGTGGTAGGCTAGTAGATTGGAATATGGGAATTCAAAAACTCTATGGAGCTATCTACTTTCTCATGCAAGTACCCAATCTTCACAGTAGACAGATGGCTTTGTAAGAGATCTTGAGGAATGGATAACATGTTGTGAGAAGGTAGGTACATTTTAATTTTCATGCATATATCCTTCATAGGATGATTTATATACTTCATTTGTTGACCTAAGACTTTTATGGCGAAGAGAAGTTTTGTATAGTCTTTAAGGTCAAAAGTCCTCTTATTTTGACAAACCTAATTTGAGTGTCTTGACTTCAATAAAGAGTTCATCTACCTTGGTTTTTCTTTCATTCTTCCATCCACCCATTTCATTTCCCCCTTGATAGGCAAATTTTGATTCCAAATCTATTTTCCCTCTTCTATTATTCCTTATTCTTCACCTCTTAAAAACATGATAGCATTACTTTGTTTCAGTTTTATCTATCCTTAGTGAAACACATGTTTTAGAAATTATGGATTACATTCTTACACCATTTATTTACCACACCAACTCATTGTCATACTATTCATGTTATTAGGTGGTTGTGTTTTCTTACATTATATCATCGAACAAGCACTAAGTTTGAGTTTTCATCCTTTAGAGCTTTTGATTTTCATTTCTCCATCATGTTATTATTTTATTTTTTTCAAACTTCACTTATCTTACATATGACATTTGTCATTATTACATGTTTATCTTCATGTATGCCTTCTTCATTTTTGTCTCACATCTTCAATTACATTTCATTTTCCATCTTTAATATTATTTTTTTACCTATCTTACATGGAGTTACTTTTCACTTTCTTACATATCTTTGTTCAGGTTTTCTTGAATTGAGATTTCATTTATCATTCATGTTCTACATGCTTCCCCACGTGATTTAGTATGTTCTACATTCCTTTTTCCTTTTATGTTTTACATGCTTTCTAACCTAATTTAATGTGTTTTATAATCATTTGTCATTCATTTACACTCATTTATCATTCATTTTTCATTATTTTTCCATCATTTTATCATTCATTTTCCTTAAATATTCTTGCCTTGCCTTAACAATCTTGATTTTCCAATTCTTCCTAATACCCTCATATATTTGCCTTAACTCATTTTACATTACTATATGCCTATCCTCCCAAAATTTTGATTTTTGTCTATTTTTTACACTAACTTCTATAGGTTCACCTAGTGTTCTTCACATTGGATGCCTTCACTTCTCTTATAGTCTACTTATTTATCTATAGCACTAAGGTAAGTAAAGGTGTGTTTTTTTAATTATTTCCTTTCCTTTATCTTATTTTCTACTTACTGCACTTTACTTAGCATTAGCATTGTGTGTTATCATATTCTATTCATGAAGCACCATCCTGAGTTACACTTACATGACACATGATGAGCTTCGAGTAGGTGATCCAAAAATTAGAATTTTTCATTGATAGATATTTTAAGAACAATAAAATAACACAGTAATAATGAATTCTCTGAGAAGAGATGTTTTATTACTCAGTATTGCAATACAACTATATGTTTATCTCTGGGAAGAGATGTCTAATTTCCATTTTAGATTACATCTTCATTTATACACATTTTGAAATCAGGAGGAGGATGTGGAAGGTCACCAATCTTGAGGGAGATTAAGTGGTTTGACTTTCATGATTTAAAATAATATAGAATTCAAGGAATTATTATTTTTATAAACTTACTATTTTTAGACTGCACTACTAAAATTAAAATTTGGGGCACTTCCATTAGGTTTTTAGGGTTCAAAAACCACTGATTAGATATCTATTCCATCTCACCACGTTCTCCTCATTCTTATCTTTCCAATGGTTCAAATGGGGAGTCAATTGGAGCTATGGTGCAAAATTTATGGCTCTCAGAGTTTCATCATCAATTGGGGTAGAACCATCACCCAAATTATCATCTGAATTATTGCCCAGATCATTCCTCCCTCCTTGAGAAGCAATGGTACCCATTGCATCAATATTCCTCATTAGGTGTGGAATTTTTGTCTTAATTTGATTCTTTGTAAGCCACTCACCTTGGTGGCTAAGTTGGCCCCTTTTGACCACCTGATAAAGGGGAATAGAGCATCCTCTTGTTTTCTTCATCTAGGTGTCCACAATCTAATCCTACTCCACTAGAGAAGAAATTTTTAGATCAAGCTCAATAATGTCTAGTTATTATACTATGACTGAAGTGTCCAATAGAGGTGGATGATATGGTTAGAAGAGCTCCTCATTGAATATTGGATACAGACCAAGGTAGGCTGGTAGGTTCAACTCAAAATCATTTTCTCCAATATTTGTGGTGATGGTGTAGGGACCATATCGTAGAGGCCAATTTTTTTTGTGTGGGCCTACAAGTCATTCCTTTTGAAGCTGCAACCAAACCTTGTCACCCATAGAAAAATGGTGTGCAATCCTATGTTTGTCATGGCGTTGCTTATACTTCTGATTCGTCTTCTCCAAGATGTCATGAACTTGCTATTGGATGTGTTACATTTTTTTAATGAACTTTATTGATTTGTCTACCTCAGATCTCCCATGAGGTGGGTATTCCATGGTCGATAATGGAACAGCTATATCAATTGGGGCCATGGGTTGGAACTTGAAGCACACTTAGAATGGATTATGCTTGGTTGAGTTGTGTAGGGCCCGATTGTATCCATGTTATATGAAAAGAAGACCCTCATCCCATTTGCATGGATGTTTAGAGTGATACATCTGAATCATGTGAATAATCAAGTGGTTCACCACTTTTGTCTGACCATCATTCTATGGATGGAAGGTTGTGGACTTCATCAGCTTGGTTTCCATCATCTTCCATAGAGTGGACCAGAAGATGCTCAGGAACTTGTTATCTCGATCTAAGAAAATGAAATTGGGGAGACCAAAATGGATCCATACATGACTAAAATATAATTGAGTAGTTTCTTCAGTAGATATATTTTTCATACAAGCAATCATGACAGCCATTTTTGAAAAATGATCAACTACAATAAAAAATATAATCCTTACCATGTTTTAAAGTGGGCAAACCTAAGAGAAAATCCATTGAGACAAATTCAAAAGGCCTATTTCATTATATAAATGGTGTGTACAATCCTTTCTTCTTATCTTTCTAATGGTTCAAATGGGGAGTCAATTAGATTTATGGTGCAAAAGTTATGGCTCCCAGAGTTCTGTCATTTATTGGGGTAGAAACATCACCCAAATTATAACCTGAATTGTTGCCTAGATCAGTGGGGAATATGTATACACATAATATTTTAAAACTTTTATCACTTACTAACACTTTATATCTTATAGGAACCCATCGATTCTCATTCTTTCTGAGTGCAAGCCTTAAGGGGTGCATTAGGAAAGGGGTGGGCATAATATTAGTGCTTTGTAAGATTGTTGTCCCTTTTTCCACTTTCCATCTACACACTTATCTCCTAAAAAAATTTACCCTAAGTTTATTCTTCTAATTTTAATTCATTATAATAATTTTTCACATCATTATCCTCCTATTATTTTCCTCATCCCCTTTTGATAGTTGGTTGTACTAGGTCGACTAGGTCGACCCTGTATAGTTTTCAACCTCTGATTATTATATGAGGTTCACTGGGTCAACCCTATATTATTTTTGGGTATTTTTAACTTTGGATATTGTTAACCCTTTTGTCAACATAGCTTTAGACCTAGTGAATTATCTCCCAAAAACATACAAGGTCGATTGAGTCAAACCTATACAGCTGACATATTCAGAAGGATTTAGGGTAAAATTTGCCTATATATACAAGTTCATTTCCAACCATTTGAGATAGAGAAGTGAAGAATAATAAGTGTGAATTAACATCTGATTATTGACCATTATACTTGAGGAATAAATCTTAGGGTTCCATACTTTCTTTGGAGATATGGATCTTGTCTTATGGAAAAGTCTTTTGGATGCATAGATAGGTTGTGTAGCCTAGAGCTGATTTATCTTTGTTATCCTTACATACCAAAAAAATCTCTTATGAAGCACCTTGGAAAAGGGAGATATTAAGGCTTGGTAGGTTCATCTTCAAAGGTAAGTATTCCTAACTTTATTTCTCCTTTATAAGAGTAGATAGATAATGCAGTTGTGCTTCTCTTCCATGCATTAGGATTACATATACATTGACATGAGTATATGTCTTCTATGCATATTTAGTTTAGTTTGTTTTTTTTCTAACCCCCACTTTATGCCAAAATATTTTATGATCACTAGATTATATTTACTTTTTTGTTATTATAATAAGTGAAATATCAAAACTTAGGACCCCTTTAGGGTTATTGCATGATTGTGTGAGAATGGAGGCTTTGGAAACCTCCTTAGCATAGTGTATTGTGATAAGTGATCCCCTAATTAGATCTAGCATATCACCATCTTATTCATGCTCTTATTTAAAAAAATTATTCCTAATTAGAAGTGTAGGTATGCTCTATTTTCTCGGAGCCAGGATTGATTTATAGACATGATGCATATCTAATCACATATAGAGATGGCATAGAAGATCAAAGAAAAAGGATTTAGGGATTGGAGAAATCAATTAGAGCATTGATTAAATTTTTAATGAATATAGGGTTTTCCTTCATAGCAATATCATGACTCATCACCTTCGACAAACTCTTGTCCTCTAGTGTGTTTTTTGACCAATGAGAAGATTCGAAGGCTATTAAGACAAATGAAAGATGGCTTGTCAATAGAGAACTGATGCAAATTTGATCAAAGATGGTGAATAATTCATTGAAAGATGGTGGTATCTCATTTAATGATCTAGGATGGTGTGATCCCCCTCTCTCTCCCATTTCTCCTATATCTCTCATTCTTTCCCATTTGTAAGCTCTCTCTCAGAATTTAGAAAAAGACTCTCTCTCTCACTTTTGATAAGAAATTCTCTCAATTTTGGAAGAGAAAATACTCTCATTTTATAAGGCTAGACCCTATCAAAAATTTTATGAAATACCTCTTAAATCTAATAAACACTTTTGTCACCTATCTCTCCCCTCCAAATTGTATATAGAAAAGCTTGTACATGATGCCATTGTGAAGGAGAATCTTCCATGCCCATTGTCCTTCTTTATTGCTCATTTATAGGTGTCTTCAAGTTAGTTGTAGGTCTACATTTGTGTTCTTTTTTCCATTGATGTAATCTTGGTGTGATTCTTAGAATTCCTCCTGGATTCATTCATTGCTTCTTGAACCTAGTGTATGAAATAATTATGCAATTAGCTAGATTTTGAGATCATGTGAGCTTGCATTGTCTTATGCTTCTTCAATGTATATTTCATGCTTATGTGAGTTCTCACTTAATTTGGTGCATCATCTGGTTAACTTTATTAGGATCCCTTTCCCCTTTTAAACCCTCTTCTCAATGTAAACATTAGAATAGGTGATCTATCAAGAGGAATTCAACCTTTTTCAGAGGTTCAACCCCACCATAAGTGATCTAAAACCTAATTTTGTTCTCATAACATAGCTCAATTGGAGAGATCTTGAAGAAACATCTCCAATGGTGTGAATTGATGCTACAATATTTTCTAGCATGCTTAGTGGGATAGTTCAAAGAAGATTGGTCAATTTTTGATGTTCGTTTGATCAATTTATAGTAGTTATAGCTTTCAATCAATAGCATCTGGTAACTCTAAAATAAGATTTAACATTTTGGTAGCAGAACAGTGACTACATCTCATGCCAAAGGTGATAACAAGGTCAACTTCTAGAGGTATTCCCTTTGAATTTATTGAATTACTTTTAAAATCAATCAAAAGGTTAAGGTTTTCTAATACACACCCATATAAAGGCAAATTTTTTCCTAAGTCATTTCTAAGGCCTACCTCTATAAGAAGATCTTTGTTAAACCCTTTTATAGCCATGGCAACCCCTAGAGCTTTTGTGGCTTTTAATAGCCAAAGTCCTCTAGTCTCCCCCAATATGATCCTATTCTAGTAGCATCTCTTAAAAGTGTCCCTTATTTTATTGAAGACCAAGCTAAAACCCCTTCTAAATACCTAATGGATATAGCCAACTTCTACAAAATTCATGCTACTAATGAGGAAAATGTGGCAATTAGGTTATTAGCCATCTCTTTCAAAGGTAAAGCCTTGGATTGGTATAGAAGCCTTGTTACTAATTATATTGCCACATGGGACCAATTAGGAGAGGCTTTGTGTAAAATATTTGAGGATAAAAGTGACCATTTTTAACTTGCAGAGCAGTTGACCATAATAAAAAGAGCCCCTCATGAAGTCATGCAAGATTTCAATACAAGGTTATTAAAAACTTGGGACAAAATCCCAGTCTCTACTAGGCCTACCCTTAACTTTGCCTTATTATATTATTTAAAGGCCCTAAAAAGTGGCATTACAGTAATGATCTAGTTTATGGGAGGAACCACATTGCCAAATGCATATGAGGTGGCAATCAGAGCATAAAATTGTCTGGTGCAGGTCGGTAAGCTTACACCTAAACCACCAATGCCTTTATTCCCTAAGATTAGACCACCCCTTTTTTATATTATTCCCCTTGATGTCATTCCTCTTGTGCCTAAAATTTCTGCTATACCCTCACCAAACCAAGAAAAGGCTTCCACTAGTCAATCTAGTGATTCCCATCCACTAGTCAATCTAGTGATTCCCAAGAACATAATAACTTTCAAGAGCTTAAGAGCATGTTCCAATTTTCAAAAAATAAAATAGTGAATGTTAAGAGGTATTAAGCTTTCAATAGGCCTTATCAAACCTTATTAGAAATATTTTCAAGAAAATAGACCACCCTATAAAGGAAACTTACAAGGCTAAGGCCAAGGTAAAATCCAAGGACAAGGGCAACCTAATTATAATAGACAAAATAACTATAATCCAAATGCTGCAAGAAGATGATGTTGCTCACTAATCAAAATAACACCTTGGTCCCTATAAAAAATAATGTTACTCAAGAAGATGAGGGGACCATGCCTTAGAATTAGTCTTTTGGGTAATCTATTTTCCCAAACACTAACTTCAACCAAGCTTTCAATGATCAATGGCAACAGGCTAGTAATTATGGGTACAATAAAGCTCTTATGGCTTAGAACACAGAGGTACCCATGATGATAAAACTAGAAGAGACTCAACAAGGTCAAATCCCTAATCAAGGACCAAGCCATTTGGGTACTACAATGGTTAATTATGAGTAAAAAGAGTGTTATGCACTCAATCAATAGGCTAATTCTAGCTAGGCATACATTTTGGTGGTAACTAATACAAGGTTCAAAAGAAGGAACATGGATGGTAATTAGGAAGTAGTCAAAAATCCTCCCATTACTACTTCAATAATAAATCCAAATGGACCTTATACCATTCCAAAGGTTCTAATAGCTCCAAGGAATCAAAATTAGGGGAATGCCTTTGTTCTTCAAAAATCACAAATTCAAAGTATAGTTGTCGTTCCCAAAGCACAACCAAAGGTTAGTGGTATACCCATCAACATTGTGGAACAAATGAAAAGGTCCAATGTGAGTGTGCCAATGTGGGATATGCTCTCCATACCTAGTCAGGTAGACAGCTTGAAGAAGGGTTGTCAAGAATCAAGGTTCCTAAGAAAGAAACAAGCAAAGAAAATGTGGTCCTCACTAATGCATCCAAAAGACCTAGTGAAGAGCAACCAAGTAAGGTGATCAAACCTCCTCCTTTATACATTTCAATAATAATTGATAACTCTTTAGTGCACAATTTCTTGGTAGATAGTGGGGTTAGCAGCTCAGTAACGCCAAAGTCCATAGTTGATCAACTTGGTCAAATATATGAGCCCCAGTCTAAAGGAGTTATATAACTTGATGGAACTTCCACCAAGCCATCAGGTATAATCAAAGATCTTAACTTGACCCTACATGATTTCCATAGTGTCCTAATGGTTTAATATGTGTTGAATATTGATGTGCCTCCTTGTTTTTCCTATGCCTATCAAGATAATTCACTATAAATATTGGAGGTTATCTTGTAGCATATTGGTCATACATGGAATTTATAACAAGATATGGGACCAAAATATTAATCAAAGTTGAGATTATTACACAATTACACATTGAACCTTATAGGCTAGATATCATAAACCTTAATTTTACCATCTTTGATGAGGATGAATTCATAGTTGGTTAAGAACTAAACATTCACCCTAAGGAGATACCAAATATGTTCTTAGATGAACTATGTAATGACAATCATTCGATTGATCCCTTGGAAGGATTTGAAGAGAGGTACATGGGTTTCTACTACTTACATAAAGAAAATCAGTCCATGCCATCCCTCATTGGACCTCAAGAGGATCCTAGTGGCTTATGGAAATTATTCTTTGATGGTTTAAGGAGCAAACATGGAGTGGGTGTAGGTGCAATGCTAGTATTCCCCTCAAATGACAAGTATTTCTCTTCTTACATGTTATAATTTAGTTCCTCTTGTAATTTAATAGAGTATGAGGGCCTTATCCATGGCCTTCAATGGGATAGTAAGAGAGGGATCAATTAGTTGCAAGTTTATGGAGCTAGTGAACTGATAGTGCACCAAGTTAGAGGCCATAATATCACCAAGAATCCCTTGATGAAGTCTTACAAACATAGAGTGTGGGACCTAATTAAAGATTTTGAGGCATTTAACATCTAAGTATTATCAAGGAACCAAAATGGCCATGATGATAGGTTGGTAGTTGTGGGAGCTCAATTTGATATCCTAAATGAGTTAAAAAAGATCAAGGTGCAACCACATGTCAAATTGGTAGTAAGACCATCAATTCCATATAATGAAACTCATTGATAAGTCTTTGAAAATGAAAATAAAATTACTTGTTTCTTGTAGCAAGAAGTAGAATTCTCTTAAAATAACCAAGAAAAGTTTCAACATCAATATGAAGAGAAAATAGTTTAACTGAGATCTAATAAGCTTCCTAAATGGTTGGTTACCCTTGAAGGTATTTTCCATGAGGGAGACCATATGAGGAAAGACAAGGCAGTGATGTTAACAAGTGAAGAGAACATTGAAAGAGTCCTTATCTTCAAGGACAAGCTTCTCAAGCTTGGAAAGGTAAGCACTAAAGTTGAAAGTCATGCTTTCATAGAACTTTGTAAATAATATGCAGGCATCTTTGCTTGGGAATATAGTAACCTGAGAGGCTTTGATCCAAGTGGGCCCAACACACTATAGAACTAGAGTCTAATGCCAAGCCTATCAAGTTGAATCAAAGGCCTATAAATCCTAAAATAGAAGAGCTTATGAGTAAATAATTGACCAAATTAATTGAATCCAAGATCATCTTTTCTATTAAGCACTCCTCATGGGTAGCCAATTTGGTACCTATGAGGAAGAAGAGTGGGGAAATTAGATTATGTGTTGACTTTAGGGATCTAAATAGGGTCTCTTTGAAATATCACTTACCCCTACCATCCATGGAGAAACTACTTTAGATATTTGTTGGTTCAGAATGCTTCTCCCATTTGTATGGATATGTATACACATAATATTTTCAAACTTTTATTGATTACTGACACTTTGTATTTTGAAATAACCTATCGAGTCTTAATCTCTCTAAGTGTATGCCTTAAGGGGTGTAATGAGAAAGGGGTGGGTATACTATTGGTGCTTTTTCATATTATTATCATTTTTTCCACTTGCCATCTACACACTTGTCTCCTAAAAATATTTACCCTAAGTTTATTCTTCTTAGTCTTACCCATCCTTATCATTGTCATGCTTTATCCCTCATTTTCTTGCCTTAACACCCTTTTGTAAATTCAATTGTACTAGCTTGACTGGGTTGACCCTTTACAATTTAAGGGTATTTTTCACTCTTTGATTTTGTTAGCCTTTTGACCGACCTAACTTAGACCTAGTGAATTATCTCCAAAAACATACAGGGTCGACTGGGTCAACCCTATACAACCAATATTTATAGGAGGATTTAAGGGAAGATCCACCTATATATACAAGTTTATTTCTAACCATTTGTAAGAAGAGAAGTGAAGAATAATAAGTGAGAATGAACATCTGCTTATTGACCATTTTACTTGAGGAATAAATCTTAGGGTTGCATACTGTATTTGGAGATACATAACGTATCTTATGGAGAAGTCTTTTGGATGCATAGATAGGTTGTGTATCCTAGAGCTGATTTTTCTTTGTTATCCTTACATACCATAATAATCTCTTGTGAATCACCTTGGCCAAGGGATATATTGAGGCTCAATGGTTTCATCTTCAAGGTAAGTATTCCTAACTTTATTTTTCCTTTGTAAGAGTAGATAGATAACATAGTTTTGATTCTATTACCATGCATTAGGATTTTATATACATTGACATGAGTATATGTCTTCTATGCATGTTTAGTTTAGTTGATTGTTTTGTTTCTCACCCCTAATTTATACCACAATATTTGGTGTGCACTAGATTAGATTTACTTTCTTGTTTATTAGAATAGGTGAATATTAAATCTAGGACTCTTTTAGGGTTGTTGCATGATTGTGTTAGATTGGAGGCTTTGGAACCCTACCTCAAATGGTGTATTATGACAAGTGATCCCCTAATTGGGTCTAGTGAATCCCAATATTGGTCATGCTCTTACTTAACAAATGTATTCCCAATCAGAAGTTTAGGTATGCTATATATTCTCTGAGCCAGGATAAATTTATAGACATGATGCATTTTTTATTGCATACATTCTGGTGAACCCAACGTGAACTAACCCTTGTAGGATTTATTTCACTTTATTTCATTCTTTTTATAATTATTTTTATCATATAGCTATCATACTAGATCGACTCTATCGACCTAGTTCTAATCTTTGTGCATAGGCTTTTAGGAACAAACAACTAGAACAACTTAGATAACCTAGTATAAGTTTTAAAACTTCCAAACTTCTAGTTCAGACTACTAGGTTGACCCAGTTGACCTTGTACACTTTGAAGCATACAAATTCAGCTACTAGGTTGACCTAGTACATTCCAGGCACTCAATAGTAAGATTTTACAAAGCTTGATCGACCTAGTTAGCAGAGTTTTCATGCATATTCCAAGGTTCTTGACTATTAATATTCATTCTCAACATCTCTAATCCACCAAGGTTCCTTTCTATCTCTTTGTCTCTTTCATTTCTATCTTTCCTTTCATATTTTTTAGTCTTCAAAACCTCCCCTGCACAGTCAACTAGAACGACCCTATCAACCCAGTTCTATGTTTTGTGTGCTAGCTGAATAACTAGGTTGACCTGGCCAACCCTATTCATTTTTATACCTTGATTCTATAGTATATTTTTGACCCTATCGACCCTATTCTATATTTTTTACATATAGTGTCAACACTATGCCTTGTTTAAAATTGGAATTAACCTTCTATGCTAGTAATTAATTCACACTTTATTTTCTTGTTGCTTGCATGCTTAAAATAGTTCACATAGTATAATTAGGGGGGGTTAAATTAACCATTTAGTTTCACTATTTCTATTTTATGTACACACAACCAAATCACAAAAAATAAACAAGTAATTTAACATTGTCTACCCAAGGCCAACCTACTTAGATTGCATCACCAAGGGGGAAGCTGAATTGATACTCTAGTCAAGTATAAAGTGTGGTTAATGGTATATTTTGGCTAAGCACCCAACACCGTTATCACTATGATGTGTTAAGTTAGGGGTTAGTCCCCAATACCAATCTTGTACCATTTCCACTACAATCCCTTTTAGCCTAAACTACCTGAAACCATCCTTAGATTGTTATCTAGTTCTTTACTTTACAACCAACTTCCCATCACATTTAAAATCATTTTTTAATAATATAATAAAACATCTTTGGTTGACCAATTAGTTATATCTTTACTTTAAAATTTAATTTCTTGCTCTTTACTCAATTGTGTGTGCAAAAACTTATATTAGCCAATGTTAGTGAAAGGTTTTATATTTTGTGATTCAATTGGATTGGTTAGCATTGATCCAAATGACTATTTTTTTCCCTCTCATTCTTACTTTCCTAGATTAGCTACAAACATTGTCTTGTTTTAGTTCATAATGTGTTATCAACCTTCTCATTTTCCCTATCTGCTATACTAGGTTGATCCAATTGACCCTGTACCTTTTTCTAGCCTCTGTGCACTGTATAAGATCAACCCAATCAACCTTGTACTATCTTCAACCCCTTTTAACTTTTTCTCCAGTCTCTTTTCACTGTATTAGATGGACCCAGTCGACCCTATATATTTTTGCAATCCCTATTTCTATGCTAGGTCAACCCAATCGACCCTATACTATTTTAGTCATTTATTGGTTCTTTGTTTTCTCATATTTCTTCCTTTCCTTTCATCATAAACTTTCTACTTGAAAATGACACTGAGTTATAGTCAATAGACTGATGAACTTTACCAATCCTCATAGGGTCTCCCATAGACATAGTAGGGCTCCTCTCTTGGATGCGAGTAACATTCATATTTCCACTCACATAATGAACTATGATACCCCTCATAATACATGTGTGCAACATAATTCTCCTCTTTTCTTAGAGGACCAACCTGAGTTAGAGTATTCTCCTAAAATGCTCTTCTTTATCTCTAAATTTCCTCAACATCGAGGAAAGGATCCTTCTACCATTTAAAATCTAATGATTAGTGGTCAATTTGAAGAGCCTTATTCACCTACTCCTACATTCTCAGCTAGATTTGTGGGTACCACTTTATTTGATTCTCAGTCTCTTATTTCTATTATGACCCCTTTTCATACCATGACCTCCTCTTCTCTAACTTCTTCCACCTCCATGCCTAGTATATCCACTAAAATGGCAGGTTTTACATCTAGTGGGCCTCTCTTAAGATCTACTATCCTTAATCCATCTATTAGTGCCTCATTTGCTACCCAAAGAAACATGTTTCTAGTGTTTCTTCCTCTCAACCATTCACTATTCCATCGTTTGCTACACAAGAAAATTCTGCCACTAGTGCATCACACTCTCATAATTATTCTCAATCTCCTATCAACACCAATAGTGGTACCCAAACCACTAATAATAACACTAATGTTAACCCTAATGCTAATCAAATACATCAACTTTTATTTAAAACTCTGAATCAAATGAATACATGTCAAGCTCATAACATAAATCAAATGATGAGAATGCAAAACCACCTTCTCCACCTGCAATCTCATCCTCAACCGATGGCTTGGGGCACACATAACCAAAATGTTTCCCCACCTCCTCTTCAAGAATCTCAAGGCAATCTCATTCCTAACTTCCTTTGGTCAACAAAACCATTAATCATATTGTAAATGAACCTCTTACTACTCAAATTTTTAAAATTCACATAGGAGGTATAACACCTACAATTTATTATAATAGATCAACCAATCCCACCCTTCATCTTAAAACATTTGGAAACATTTATAAGGATTGAGTTAAATTGAACACCTTTGCTGCTACCAAGCTCCTTGATAAAACCCTCAGAGGTGATGCCTTGGATTGGTACAATCATCTTAGACCTCATTCCATTACTAGTATGGAGGAGTTAGTGAATGCTTTAGTTCAAGAATTCCAAATTAGTGATCTTCCCGAAAACAGTTTGACCCATTTCATAAATTACAAACAAAATGAAAATGAAACCGCTCAAGATTTATTAAAATATGGAAGACTTTGTCAAATAAATGTGAACATAACATGGTCAATGACAATATTTTCCATTATTTTACCAATGCACTCTTTCCTAAATTATAATATCAAGTCCGTACTCTCTCTCCATGTACCCTGGAGGAGGTTATTGACCAAGATAAATGACAAGATTTCCTTATGCATAAATTCTAGCCACCTTAACCTTCTGAGGGTCCTCGTCTTTTACTTAAGAACAAAAATTACAATGTTACCAATGATGGTGTTACATATTCTTATGACACCATTCACAATGTTCAAGATGTTGTTCCTATCCTTTCATCAAAACCAGCTCTCCCTTCTCAAAAATATACCAATCCTAATTTATCTTCAATAAATAACATCAACATTCACAAACATCTATCCTAAATTGAATTTATTAAGTGTCTACCTAGGCCCCTTCCATGAGAGCTTGACCCCACTTATCTTATGAAATCTTGGTATGATCCTAACAATTTTTTTTAGTTCATACTAGTTGGGGTGATTCTCATGAGACATGTAGATAAATTCATAATTTAGCTATGGATTTTATTCTTGATCCTAATTTTGATCATGATTCCATCATTTTCATGCATCAAAAAACTTATGATAATGCTCTCAAAGACTATAACACATGACAAAACTCAAGCCTTGAATCAAGCAAATGCTCATTTTGCTATCTACAAAGACCCGCTTCCTAATCATCAATCGATTCAAGACACCCAAGACAAACCCACCCCTTCCAATAAAATTTAGAAAGTCTTGTTGACCCCACTTTTAAAGAGAATGTGGTTAACATGACTAATATGTGAAGGGTGGTGACTTTCATTGATTTACAACCTATCTACACTCCTCCTTCATCTCAAACATATCGTGTTACCTAATATTATTCTCCAACTCATTTAAATGAGTTGGAGAAAGAAGATATTATAACCTTTGATGATCTAATTTATGATTCTCCATTGGATAACACTTCCCATTCTATTTCTACCACTCTTATATCATCTTCCAATACTAATGATAATCAAGCTTCTACTAACACTTCTTCTTCTAATTTTTAAAATCAACTTGAACTAGCTACTTCGTCATCATAACATGGTTTACAACCTTGCTCTAAACCTTATTCTTCTTATCAACATAAATTTCAATGCACTTCAGATCCTCCTTCTAAAAACCTTCTTAACCATTATGCACCTATATCTAACAACATTCTTATGAATTGTGATGAGTGCGATCCAATAGTGGAGCTCACTAATCTCCCATCCCAAATTTTATTCCTTGAGCTTATGAAGACTTATCCATATCATATAAATCATCTTATGCATCTATTAGTCAAGATGAATGTCCCTCATCCTCCTCTATCAGGATGTGAGGTAGATTTATTTGGATCCGAGGATAGTATATTATAATAATGTGAAGAGATGTCTATCAATGTTGATGAAACTTTAGACACTTCTCTTTATTTAAAATTTCCTATAGCCTCTATGATTCCAGATGAGATTCTACTTCATGTGGATGATCACCCTTATTTATTAGCATCCAAATAGGCAATATCCAAGTCAAGCATGCATTGATTCATGAGGGTTCTGGCACGAGTGTTGCTTCTCTCAATTTCATTAAGACTCTTGGTTATTTAGAATGTAATCTCAAGTATACATGAAACACCTACCAAGGATATGATAGAAGGTAAATGCCTCCTCTAGGTTGCATGTGGCTTCTCATTACTATCCCACCTATCATTTTTCATGTGAAGGTGATGATATTCCTCTTTCTTATAACATCTTACTTGGTAGGCCATGGACTCACCGCATGAGAACTATTGCTTCTTCCACCTGCCAATGAACCAAATTCCCTCATAATGGAGGAATTTACAATATTCAAGGTGACACTAACCCTTGAAATTTGAAATAATTATAAGATCATGGTGTCTTCAAGATTCTTAATCTTGAGCCTTTGCCAAGCATTCCATTATGTGAGTCTCAAAGTCTCAACTTTCCTATCAATTCAACTCAAAGTTATAATGGGTATCCCAAACTCATTAGGAAAATTCCTCCTAACATATTAGATTTTGATGATGATGAGCCTAATGTGATTAACCTCAAAATTAAAAAATTTGATCTCTCACCTCATCTCATCTCACAGCTTCCTAATTCCTTTTAGACTTATTCTCACAAGCCTCCTTGCAATGATATTTCTTTAGTCTTGACCAAGATGCATCATTATATTCACCACACTTCTTCAGATGACAATGGCATCCCTACTTACATCATTGACCTTCACACCCTAGATTATGATGATGGTTATTCCTTAGATGATATGTTGTTAGGTGATCTTGTATAATCCCATGATCCCAAAATTATCTTTTATCATTCTTCTTTACTTGAATATTTTCGTGCATCTCATCATTTTCCTTCACTTTTGGTTCTTATTTTTTATATTTTTCCCTTTATCATAGGGTAGAGATGATACCAACACCTCTAGTTTTTGAGGGGCCACATAGGGACTATGCTCATGGATCATGCTATGACCAGGCCTTATCATTTTTATAGTTACCCTAACCCTCATAGCTGGTTTACCCCTGAGGTTAGTGAAAATTTCCTTAGACCTTCTATAGATCCCATTCCTCCCTCAGTATAGCTTGCTATAGTTGAGCCTATTTCTACTCCTAATATTGTTGAACCTACCCCTATTTTTGATTCCATTACTCCTTTCATTAAGCCTAGTTCCATTCCTTCCTCATCATCACCCTCCCTTGGTGATGGTTTACTTATTTTGCCTAATATGGCATCGCTGTCCACCAAATATATTGATGAGTCTTTTCCATCCTCTTCCACTCTTATTAAACCTCCTTCCATGAGTGCTTCTACTAAAACCACTCACAAGCATATATGTTGCTTCCATAGGATAGATAATCATTTTTCCACCCATTATTGTAAGTTATGTCAATATATTGATACCTTGCATCCTTCTTCCCCATCATCAAACAAATCCATACCTCCTTCTAAGGTACTTCCTGCTTATCTACCCAAGTATGGTGAGGTATATTGTATATGTCATCTATGCAGCACCCATCATACCAATCATTGCCACATCCTTCAACAACATCTTAAGGGTCACCTTATAGCCATTCTTGAACCTTCTACCACTCCTCCCATAGGTCATCCCCATAAGAATGCTCCTCTTTCTCCCATGGTTCCACCTCTTATGGTTCCATCACCTCCTATGGTCCCTTCACCATCACTCATGATTCCTCTACCCATGATTCCTTCACCTATGGACCTTCCTTCACCCATGGATCCTTCTCCACTGGTGATTCATAAATATCTGGTAGAGCTTGCTCCCATGCATTCTCCTAACCATCCCTTCCCTAATTTACATCCTCAACATGATCCATCAAGCATTCCTACTTTTTCTATAGAGAATATTAGAAGAGAATTATTTGCCTAGTATTCTTTTAAGTTCATGAAACATTAGCACCAGTTCATCTCCAAATTCATAGAGGTTTATTCGATGTCTTGGATAATGTGTGTGGACATATTTATTAGTATTTATGAGCACATGCATGGTTATTTCACATTTTCATTTGGGTTGGAAGTGTGCTCTGATCTTATCTTTATCTATATATTATATCATTTGACATTGTGTCAAATTCTTCCTTATCATATATGGTGATCTTACTTGTTGTACTATATCTTAATTATCTTATCATTTATATTTTGCATATGATTCTCTTTCTTTATCATTGATTTCTCTCTCTTGCCTTAGTTTTTCTCAAAACTCTTTTCTTTACTCTTCATGATTGTTTGTTTTTTTATCTTCATTTTTTATGATTAATTATCATTATGACTTGGTTATACAAACCCCATTCCCTTTGTTCATTATCTCCCTTTTACCATGTGACTAGTTAGAAAAAAATTCTAATCATTGCTATCTCCTTACACCAGTCCATTTTTTGGATCTCCTTTTTCCCTTCTTCTTTTTTCACAAACTAAGCATGTACATGGTTGAGACTTGAGATCACATGCTAATTCATTGTTGAGCCTAAGTATCCTAGTTAGTCTTTGTCTTTGGTTACTTATATTCCTTTAGCCTTAGCCTATAATTCATTCATGTGTATCACTACATCTCTAATGTTTGGTCATTCCAAGTCCATATGGAGGAGGAATCTTAAAAATCAATAAAAATTTAAAAGACAAATCATTTTTACAAAAGGCAATGATAAAAAAGGCAAAAAATATTCTTACAAGTCCAATCACACTAAAAGACGTGATGTAAATCACATCTCCTTCTTCTAGTTGAAGCTCAAACTCCATAATTGGCCTCATGATAGAGCCGAGGTACTTTAGGATGCGATAGGCTAATAGATTAGAAGAGGAGAATTAAAATATCTTTTAGTGCTACCTACTTTATCACACAATTATCCAATCTTCATAGTAGACTGATGGCTCTGTAAGGGGTCCTAAAAAATAAGGAACACATCGTGGGAAGGTAGGTCCATTTTAATTTTTCTTGTACCAATCTACCTTCATGAGTTGATCTTAATAGCACACCTATTTTCCTACAAAGCTTTTTGTCTATAATGAACAGATTTCCTTTGTATATAGATGACCACTAGTCACTTAGTGTCTTCTCATGTCCTTAGTATGCCTCTTGTCTCCTAAGGTCTTCTCATAAGATGCCTAAGTCTTGGTTTTTAAATTCCATTTTTCATTCCCTATATACCTCATATTTCCTCTTGAAAAATATTATTTTTTCTATTGATCACTCCCCCTGGGCTTTCATTTTTGAGTTACTTTGTAAAACCGTGGATAGGACCCAACATCCCTCACAAATTACCATATTTTTCTTCCTATTGCCCACATCCTTGATTACCTGATTTTTCTTATTTATTCCACCCTAGTGGTGTTCTCTTTGTGAGTTACAGTGTAAGATCATGGATAGGACCCAATGTTCATCACAAAATTTTCCAATACCCAAGTCACTATCCAAAATTATATATGTCAAATATGAGATAAGATTCGATTGACTATGAAGTTACATGTCATTGACATACTTCCCAATTTGATTTAGTGTGTTTTATACTTACTTCATTTCTCTTTCACTTTTATCTTTGTATTTTTTGAGTGCATGTAAGAATACGACCATTTCTTTAAATTTTTCCTACTTCTCAACTTGAATTAGTGTGATAAATTTAAGACCAATATTTTGCCAATTTTGTTTTTCTTTTATACTTCCCAACATGATTTAGTATGATTGATTGAATTAATTTATTTGTTTTTATAATATTTGTGCCCTTTTACATACCTTCCATTTTATTACATTATTGTCATACTTCCCAACGCAAACTAGTATGATTTTACTTGTTTTAATTTGGTGCAAAAATATTTCACTTTGGTTTAAAAACAAATCCCTTTTTACCATCTTGTTTTACCATTTCTTGGTTCTTTATACTTAGTCATTTCTTGTTATTACACATTTCCTAGCTTGAAATAGTGTGTAGTACATTTTCTTGATTGATTATATTTTTTCAAGTCTTTTTTCCTATTTCTTTTTAACCATGCATGTGTCTTACATAATTATATAAAAGAAACCACATCTCATATATTTCCTATAGCATATATAACAAAGCTAAAATTCATGTGCTAGAATGAAATATATCCAAAGCATCCACAACCATAACCATAATAAACCATAATGACAACATACACAATCAATATCAATATGCCAAAATAATCCATATATATATCATGAATTTGATACAACAAATATAACCATATACAATTTTTCATCTTTATGGTTGGATTCCATCCTATCTATCTCATGGCCTAGCCACACTACCTGCTAAGGCCTCAGCCTGACTCCTTCAAATAGTATGATATAAAGAGGTCATCTAGGATCTTAGTCCCTCTACTTGTCCCTATAAGTGCACTAATTACACATGTGATTGCATCAACTGGGTCTGGATCTCTATCATCTACATCATTATGGCCAGATGTGTAGTTTTCTCTTCTGTTAGGGCCTACCATGCCTGCATCTCAATTGTACCCATCTTTTCTAGTGGTTTCATCCTCTTTCTCTATGCCTATATCTATCTCACTATCTCCCCAACTATTATAAATGAATTTTCCTGAGCTGAGATAGATGGTACATTGGGGTCCTTCAATGTAGTATGGTCATATGGTTGTAAAGTCTCATCTAGGATGTTATGGAGTGTTCCTCTCACCATGGATCCCCATCTCTCCTCTAAATCTTTAGCTACACCTAAAAAATCACACCAGATGGATATTAGATCATTTTTATATCTCAAAATATCTATCTCTACTTCTAAATAAAAACTTAAAGCAATAATTTAACCATCTTTTCTTACTTGTATATGTCTTAGTTGTTATGGTCTCACCATCTACATGACCACCTAACATAGTCTCCTCATCAATGCATCCTCCTAGTACCTCCTCTATAGGACACCTCCTTAGCTCAAATCCCTCTATCATGGCTTGCATCCATCTCAACCTATGCCTTAGTGGTATTTATATCATCCATCCCTCCTCTAGCTCATCTACTAGCTTGTTAAGGATGACATTGATCTCTATTATCTCCTACTACATCCATCACTATCATGTCCTTGATGGTCACATCTCCTCCTATTATGGAGCTAGTGGTGGTATATCTAGTATCTCTACCTCCACCTCCCTATCCTCTTGCTCTACTCTTCATCATGCTTGACCAACCATGGTCATTCATGATGTGGTTTGAGTATCAATCTCACTATCAGTGATCTTAGTCATCTCTTCCCCCATGACTTTCTCACATGCTGAGCCCACTTCTTGATAATTAGTATCAATGTTGTTGGATAAGGTAGGCCTATCTATCCTAGTACTCATACCATCAAATGTGTCTCTCTCCACCACATGTAGTGTCCAACCACCTCTATCCTTGTTTTAACTAGTGTAACTATGTGTCAACTCACCCATGTAGTCACTATATGCTCATATGGATACCACACTATATTTTTACATCTCACTAATTGTAGTGATAGCATGTGGTGCATGGCCTACACTACCTAGTCCTCTCTCCATCTCTACACTCAAGGCAACCTATCATCGACTGCATGGGGTAACCCAGCCAGCTGATACATAAGAAACCTCTCATATATCTAAGCTATCAGTAATATGATCAGCCCCATGGTCTTTTTCCCTCTAACTAGTATCTCATATAGATCATGTATGAGCTAGACCCAAATGACAGATCCCAGATTATATATAACTCACTCCTCCAGCATCATCTTGCTCAAGGCTACCACAAATAGTAGTACCTTGCCATCTGACTAGTGACATAGCACCCACTATATCATAAGGCCTATCACAACTTTTTAGATATTCAAAATCTATTATGTATATATATCATCCATACTGACTCTCTATCCTCCCAAAATCATCTCTAATCCTATAGCCCACATGGCTAAGGCTCTCCTCTCCTCTATGTTGTTTGGTATCCTTATGGTCATCGATGCTCTTGCTATGGTCAGCTCGAGGATGGCATGGACATCCTCTAGTGTGATGGACACATATATCACATCCCCATCCACCTCCCATTTGAAGGTGTTATTCATTCATTCCCAACAACTAAGGAACATGACTAATAAATCACACTCATGGGGATCCTGTACATATCAGCTATGCCTTCTAGACCTATGGATACTAATATAGCCCTATATCTATCTGATAATTACTCCAATAATGTTGGTAACCATGACACATCCACCAATCTCTAGAACCTCCATCATTTATACAACCAAGAAATAACAAAGGATGTATCAGTTCCTTCATGTCATGTATAGTCATAATACACTCTTTTTACATTTCTAAATAAAAAATAAGCCTAATTGATTTTAAACTTATTTATTTTACCCTATTTCTAGCCTACTCAGTCCTTCTTTCCCTCCTTTAATCATTTTAGGCCATGATATCCCTCTTTTGGATTTTGCATAGTTTTCTATGCTTATTTCGGTTCTTTGGTCAAACTAGTTTGACCAAAATTTCCCTATTTTTTCCTTGGTTGACTCCAAAATCTTAGTCAAACCTCTTATTTTCCCCTTCCTAGTGCTACATTATCATTCTAGACCTTTCAAATTAGTTGGCAAACTGCATTAGGTTGGTAGCCTATAGAATGTATAGGGTTGACCCATAACTATTGGGTCAGCATTGTGGATTCGGCCTAGTTTCAGCCTACTGGGTTGACTAGGTCAACCCAATTAATTTTGCTTGCTGACCCCTTGCATTTTAATTAAAAAGTGCATTTTTCCCACTTTCTTCCCAATTCCTCTAAACCCATTTCCCATATTGCTATTTGATACCCCTAGAATCTAATTTTGTCTCATTATAACATCTAGAAATGCTTAAAAATCAAAATTACTAAAAATACACTTAATTCACTACAAATTTCAAAAAAAGGTTTGAGATTCATAGTTACATACCTGTAGTGTACCTGCTACCATTCCTGGAGCTCCTCCTCATCTAGCTTATCATCTCCTCACCATCCTAGCTCATTTGGTCTCCATATCTCTTTTTTCTCTCCTTCAAAAGTCAAAATAACAAATGACTTATCTTTTCCCCTATTTAAAAACACTTTTCAAAATTTAAAATTTTTAATTATTTTCGAGTATATTATTTGTTTTGTCCATATCTTTGTTTTTACTCATCCATTTTTTGAACCATAAAATTCATTGGATTTGTGGTGATGTAGAGATTATTTTCCACTACTATATGCCTATCTGCCAAAAAATATTATTTTTGGCTATTTTTTGCACTAACTTCTATAGGTTTGCCTAGTGTTCTTCACATTAGATGCCTTCACTTTCTCTTGCAGTCTACTTCTTTATCTATATCACTAAGGTAAGTAAAGGTATGTGTTTTTTTAATTTTGTCCTTTCATTTATCTTATTTTTTTCTTAATGCACTTTACTTAACATCAGCATTGAGTTATCTTATTCTATTTCCTGAAGCACCATCCTGTATTGTACTTATGTGACACATGATGAGCTTTGAGTGGGGCATATGTATACACATAATTTTTTCCAATTTTTTTTATTACTGACACCTTATATCTTGTGAGAACCTATCAAGTCTCAATCTATCTGAGTGCATGCCTTAAAAGGTACGCCAAGAAAGGGGTAGGCAAACCATTTGTGCTTCATAAGATTATTATCCCTTTTTCTACTTGCCACATACACACTTGTCTCCTAAAATCACTTACCCTAAGCTTATTCTACTCAGTCCTACCCATTTTTATCATTGTCATGTTTTATCCCTCCTTTTCTTGCCTCAACACCCTTTTGGATAGTCGGTTGTACTAGGTTGATTGGGTTGACCCTATATAGTTTAGGGGTATTTTTCACTCTTTGAGTTTGTTAACCTTTCGACTGACCTAGCTCAGACCTAGTGAATTATTCCCAAAAAAATATAGGGTCCTTTTAGATAATTGGTTATACCAAGTTGACTGGGTCAACCCTGTACATTTTAGGGGTATTTTTCACTCTTTTGAGTTTGTTAGCTTTCAACCGACCTAGCTCAGACCTAGTGAATTATCCCCAAAAACATACAAGGTCAATTGGGTTGACCATATACAGCTGATGTTTCCAAGAATATTTAGGTAAATATTCTCGTATATATACAAGTTCATTTCCAACCATTTGTAAGAAGAGAAGTGATTAAGAATAAGTGTGAATGAACATCTACTTATTGACCATTCTACTTTAGGAATAAAGCTTAGGGTTCCATATTTTCTTTGCAGATATAGATCTTGTCTTATGGAGAAGTCTTTTGGATGCATAGATAGGTTATGTAGCCTAGAGATGATTTTTATTTTTTATCCTTACATACCACAACAATCTCTTGAAAATCACCTTGGCCAAGGGAGAGATTGAGGCTTGACAGGTTCGTCTTCAAGGTAAGTATTCCTAAATTTATTTCTCCTTTGTAAGATTAGAAAGATAACATAGTTTTGCTTCTATTCCCATGCATTATGATTTTGTATAAATTGACGTGAGTATATGTCTTGTATGCATGTTTATTTTACTTTTTTCTTTCTTTCTAACCCCCACTTTATGCCACAAGCTTTGGTGTGCACTAAATTATATTTAATTTCTTATTTGTTATAATAGGTGAATATTAAACTTAGGACTCTTTTAGGGTTGTTGCATGATTGTGTTAGACTGTAAGCTTTTTAATTCTACCTTACATGGTGTGTTGTGACAAGTGGTCCCCTAATCGGGCCTAGAAGATCCCCATATTGGTCATGCTCCCACTTAAAAAATGTATTCCCAATCAGAAGTGTAGGTATGCTCTATCTTCTGCAAGCCAAAATCAAATTATAGACATGATGCATTTTTGATTGCATACAAGATATTTAAGATACAACTAGGTGCTGGTGAAAGAAGAAGATTAATATAAGACTACCTTCACCACCAAATGGGGCACATATTCTTACTAAAAGATACTTTTTGGGTTGTCAAATACAGGGGCAACCTTTCAAATAGCAATGGACATGGATTTACAAGGGTTGTTGAGTCAAATGGTATTAGTCTACTTGGATGACATCATAATTTTCTATAAGAAAGCCAATGAATAATTAAATCATCTAAGGTTGATCTTTGAAAGATGCAGAGAGTATAGGATCTCTTTAAATCCCAAGAAATGTGTGTTTTCTATTCATGAAGGCAAACTTTTGGGTCACATTGTTTCAAAGGAAGGACCATCCCTTAACCCTGATAGAATAAGTGTTATTTTAGCACTATCTCTACCCAAGCACAAGAAAGGAATCTAGAGATTCCTTGGGAAGATAAGCTTTGTGAGAAGGTTTATACCTAGTTTTGCAAACCTAGTCAAACCCATCACTACCATGTTGAAGAAGATCCAAGTGTTTACTTGGTTAAATGAAGGTAGAGTAGATTTTGAGGCCATCAAAGATGCCATTGCCCAAGCACCCTCACTCATGAATCCTAATTTTTCAAAGGATTTCATATTATACACATTTGCCAACCTTGACCACATATTAGTTATGTTGATGCAAAAGAATGGTGAAGGACTTGAGCAGCCAATTACCTTTTTCAGTCAAGGTCTGGAGGGATATGAGGTGAGGTACACTTTTATAGAAAATTAGGTTCTTGTAGCTTTGAGAAGCCTCAAAACATTTAGGCAAATGATTTCCAATATCTTATGGTGTCTCATCCTGGGGTTAGGGACTTCCTCCTTAACAAAGACTTGAAAGAGAAAAGAGCAAGCTAGATTACCAAGGTCATGGAGTATGATGTGGAAATAAATGTCACCAAGTTGGTAAGAGGAAAAGGCTTGTGTGATCATATGGTAAATTATCTTCAAGAGAATAAACAATATGTTTTGGTAACACAATACAACTCATAAATAGATGCACCTCCACTTCACAATAGTTAGCTCCAAGACATGGCACATTTTTTGGTAATATGTGGATGTCCCCAAGGTTTGGATAGAGCAAAAATAAGGTATTTGAGACTCCACTCCATAACTTATGCATTAGTTAATGGGGTTTTATTTATAAAATATCTCAATGGGGTACTTCTTAGGTGCATAAATGATAATCAAGTGAAAAAGCTCTTCGATCAGTTTCATGATGCACATGTAGGAGGTCATTTTACTCCAAGAACAATAATAGTAAAGGTAATGGGAGGTGGATATTATTAGCCTAGTATTTTCAAAGATTCCTATGCATGGGTCAAGAAATTTCAAAAGTGTGCTCTATTTATAGGCAAATAAAGACCGGTTGCTCTTCCACTCAACCCAATTCAGGTGGATCAATCTACCATCCAGTGGATGACATGAGTGCTCACTAAAATTGACTACTTCACCAAGTGGGTGGAAGTAATTACCTTGAAAGAAGCTAATGAAATAGCAGTATTGAACTTCTATGAAAATATAGTGACTAGGTTTGGTGTCCCAGCTACTATAATTTTAGATAATGCCTTAGCATTTGTGGGCATGAAGATAAGTGAATGGGTACTTAAGTTGGGCATCACATAAATACATCCTCCAATTACTACCCTAAGGTAATGGACTGGTATAGTCCACAAACAAAAACTTGATAAGGATTATCAAGAGGACCATGGAGGAAAATTAGAGAACATGGCATATAAAGCTAAGGACAGCCTTATGAGCTGATAAAGTGAATCCCAAAGCTACCATTGGAAATTCTCCATATGTCCTTCTATATGGAATGGAAGCAATTGTCCATTTCTTTTGAACTGCCTACATTGGAGTTAGCCCATCAACTTGAGTTGATGTAGAGTGAGCCTATGAACATGAGGATGACAAAGCTCATGGAGCTTGAAGAAACCAGGGACCTTGAAATGAAGACATTAGAGTCACATCAAGCTTAGGTCAAGAAATCCTTTGATAAGATAGCCACAATAAGGGACTTCAAATAAGGGGACTTAGTCCTCAAGTGGAACTCAAATAAGGTTAAGGCAGCCAACCATACCAAGTTTGATAGCTTGTGAAGTGGTACTTATTTGATCCATGGATGCAAATAGTTTAATGATTTTTAGTTTGCCCAACTAGATGGAAAGGTATTGCCCATCCCAGTCAATGGCATTCATTTAAATCCTTCTTATTAGAAGAGTTTGTAGCTATTGTATGATATTACACATATTAGAGTAGTTTTCTATGCTTTCCTCTAAGCACTTTGAGCACATTTCTTTCAGTTGTGTGTTTCCCTTTCAATAACTGCCTTGGACACATTTATTTTATTTGTTGTTTCTTTTTGAGTCCTTATTGGTTCAAGAGGAGGTTTTCTAGAATAGGGCAGCATTGAGTTAGTTTTATGACAGTGAAGAGAAAATATTATGACTCCATATACCCAATGGATTAGTTTAAGGCCACTAGTATTTGCATAGTAGGCATGCCACCCTAGGATGTCAAAAATGTTGGCCAATTTTGGCCTAGATGGATCAATTTCTAGAGGTCTTGGAATGGTTTGAATAGATGAGCAGAGCTCTAGATGGAATAAGTGGACCAAAGGCTTGGAAATAGGTCTAAGATTGTAAAGTGAAGAATACCATTAGGTTCTCATGATGTTTCAATAATTCAAGGGTGTGAATTAGGCACAATATGAGAAACCTAGATCAAAATTGATGGCTAATAATGAAGATTGAAGGTGTCATAATTTCAAATCCCAAATCAATATCTATGGTCGATATCAAAGGTTGAAGTTATGATACTTTGACTTGAGGTTGAAACACGATCCAAGTTGAACCAGAGTGGATTTTTTAGGATCAAATGTCACCATTAAAGCTCAGTAGAGACATAATAGGTCCTTTAAGGCCTAATATAGAAATCAAAGATGGACTAGTAGTTATTGAAGCAAGACTCAGCATCTATGGACCTCATCGATATATTGACTACATAAAAACCAATAATTTAGATTGGTTTTCAAATTTATAGTAAATATCTATATTCAGGTTGGAGTAGGGGTAGATTTGTAATCGTGGAGAAGTGTCTTGTCTATCGACATGGCTATAGATTTGATAAACATGTATCTACAGCCGCTAAAATCAAATGTATGCATGGCTCTATCAAGTCCATGGATATAAGGACTTTATCCTCATAATGAAAACAAGTGAAGATGGCATTAAACTCATCGATATATTGACTATATAAAAACCAATAATTTAGATTGGTTTTCAAATCTATGGTAAATATCTATATTCAGGTTGGAGTAGGGGTAGATTTGTAATAGTGGAGAAGTGTCTTGTCTATCGACATGGTTATAGATTTGATAAACATGTATCTATAGCCACTAAAATCAAATGTAAGCATAGCTCTATCAAGTCCATGGATATAAGGACTTTGTCCTCATAATGAAAACAAGTGAAGATGGCATAAAAGATCAAAGTAAAAGGATTTGTGGATATGAGAAAGTAGTTGTAGCATTGATTAAATTTTTAGGGACTCTAGGTTTTTCCTTCATAGCAAGATCATGACTCATCACCTTCAGTAAACTCCTATCCTCTAGTGTGTTGCTTGACCAATGAGAAGATTTGGAATCTATTAGGATAAATGAAAGATAGCTTGTCAATAGAGAACTCGTTTTGATTTGATCAAAAATGGTGGAGAATTCATTGAAATTTTGTGGTATCTCATTTAATGATATAGGATGGCATGCTCCCCCTCTCTCCCCTTTCTCATATATCTCTCATTCTTTACCATTTGTAAGCTCTCTCTTAGAATTTAGAAGAAGATTCTCTCTCTCACTTTTGATAAGAAATTATCTCAATTTTGAAAGAGTAGAGACTCTCATTTGATAAGGCTAGACCCTATCAAAATTTGTATGAAAGACCTCTTGAAGCTAATAAAGACTTTATTCACCTATCTCTCCCCTCTAAATTATGTATATCAAAGCTTGTGCATGATGGCATTGTGAAGGATAATCTTTCATGCCCATTGTCTTTCTTTCTTGCTCATTTATAGGTGTCTTCAAGTTAGTTACAGGTTTGCATTTGTGTTCTTTATACTATTGATGTAAGCTTGGTGTGAGTCTTATAAATCCTCTTAGCTTCATTCATTGCTTCTGGAACCTAGTGTATGAAATACTTATGCAATTAGCTAGATTTTGAGATTGTGTGAGCTAGCACTATCTTATGCTTCTTTAGTGTATATTTCATGCTTGTGTGAGTTCTCACTTAATTTGGTGCATCACCTGGTTAACTTTCTTAGGATCCCTTTCCCCCTTTCTAACCCTTTTCTTAGTGTAAACATTAGTATAAAGTGATCTATCAAGAGTAAGCTAACCTTCTCTAGAGGTTCAACCCCACCATAGGTGACCCAAAGCCTGGGGTTATTTTCATAGTGTAGCTCAATTAGAGAGAGCCTGAAGAACCCTCTCCAAGGGTACAAATTGATGCTACAACAAATCCCTTATTCATGGTTTCCCAACAAAACATTGTCTTTTAGTCCTAGAAAATCACAAAAGTCCTCATCATTCACAAACTCATCTAAAGGTACTATGGATTCTTTTTGGTCCCAGTCTATAAGTTGAGGATGATAAAGGGGAAGTAGGGAATTTTAAATTACTAGTGCAATGGTGCAAACGGTATATGGGTTGAATAATTTAGTGTTAGTAAGGTCTCCATATATCTTATGATCAGAATATGCTTCATTGTCAACATCATCATCACTAGTCACTGGCATTGGAACATGAATAAGATATGTGGAGTCACCCCTAGATCGTTTAAATTTGAGACCATAAGTTCCTTTGTATCTGGTCCTAGAAATGGGTTCAAGATTACCTTCTTGATTTGGCCTAAGGCCTCTACCTTCGTATGCTTGGTTATCTATTATCTTGGTAGGAATAGGATATTTTGCACTTTGATAGCAATCAACCAATTTGTCATTGTATAACTAGGAATCATCATTGGCAAGTGGGTCCTATTCTTGGCAAGTGGCATGTGTGAAAATAATAAGTGTTGGACTATGAATCTTTCCTTTTCATTTTCATCTCTATTTCATACAATTTGTCATATATTTGGGCCTTCCATAGATATTGGGATTTTGTTAAATCTTGGTAAAATGGAATGTGTCATGGGTAAAATACTCTTAGGACCATTTTTCAAAATGGTAAAATGATTACACATTTAAATAGGAGGTGTATGTGAAGATGAGGCAAGGCTATAAGGGTTTTTATAATTGTCCTATGGTAATTCAACAAGTATCTCTTTGTCTTTGTCCTTCTTGGGTATTGGGTCTAGACCAAAATGGTAATTTTAACTTTCATATTCAGCCTCCAAATGCTTGTAATGTTCATATGGATATAAATATCCATGGATAGTTACCTCCATCCCTGAGTGAGGAAACTTGATACACTAGTGCAATGTTGAAGGGATTACATGAATTTCATGTATCCATGGTATACCCAAAATCAAATTGTATTATAGGTCTAGGTCTAGCACATGGCAAAGTGTATCATGGGTCAAAGGCCCAATAATCATTGGAAAACTTACGGTTCCTTGTGATTCCCACTCTTCATTATAATAGGCCTTAATAGTAATAGTCTTCGATTGAAGATCAGTTGTTATATATCATAAATGCTTGATTAATTTCAAAGACACAATATTTAGGCTCGATCCATTGTTTAGTTTATGAGGACATGTTTATCTTTATGTCACATGATGATAACTTGAATGTATAATGGGTTGTTATGGAGAGGGCCAAGGGATGAAATATCACTTTGGTTGAAGGTCAATTATTGTCTTAGTGCTACGTGTCCCACCAAATTGTAGAATTTATCATGTGTTATGTCATTTGGAACTTGGGATCAACCTAGGAATTCTATAAGGATATTCTTGTGGATGGTAGATATATGCAACAAATCTAGAATGGATATTTGTTTGGTTATCTTTTAGAGTTGATCCACAATGTCATACATCTTTTCCTTAATGATGGTAAATGGATTACTCTTAGTTGGCATAGTAGGTTGGATTGGTTTAGTGGTAGGAAGTTGTGGGCCTGGGGTGGTGATTTTTGACCATTAAGTTGTGATTTTGCAATCCAAATTAGATATAAGACCATCATAACTAGAAAATGATGGTGATGGGCTAAAGGGAGATGCTTGATTATTAGTGCACTTGGTTATGGTCATGGGAAAATGAATACTTATTGACATATGATCTATAAATGGTAATTCTTGCTTGTTATTGCACTTGGATATGGTCATAAGTCAAGGAAGGATTATCAGAATTGGTAAGTTGATTAGAATTGTTAGACAATAGTCCTGGTCTATTGGTATTTGGTATGGGATTGATGGTAATGTTATATATATGACCTCCTATAATATGACCTACAACTTTATTATAGTCATGTGAAACTACGTGGTAAGTCTATTGGTTGTTGGGGTCATTTTGGCCTTGGTTTTTTCCATTCGATTGACGTTGTTATTACAGCTTTTGATATTATTATTCTTGTTGTGGTTGTTTATATTTTTTTTATTTTTGTGGTATTAATTATTGATTTTATTGATTGACATTGTTATATTGTGGAAAAATATTTTGGTAGATATCCAGGTTTTGATTGGAAGTAGATGCTCTATTATCCAACTAGATTTCCCCATTTTCCAACATATTTTCAATAAGGTGATTCAACTGCATGCAAAAACATATAGAATGTCCATAAACAAGATGGAATTCATAGAACTCATGATCTTTTTACCAGTATGGATATGGTATACCCTTAGGATAGTGTTTAGGAATTAGCCATATAATCATATTGGTCAAGGATAGTTTGTGAAACACTACTTCAATAGGCTCCCCAAGGTCACTAAAGACTCTAGGAGTGGGTCTTCTTCTTGGAGGAGGTGTTTTCAAAGGTGGTAGTTGTAATTTTGAGGAGATGGTCTAGGTTGATGCATGGCTTGTACTTTCTAGATAGGTTGAATTTATGGAATAAGATACATTTGTAGCATAGGTTGAGCAAAAGGTGTTTGCACCATTTGAACATGATGTGACTTAGTTACTTAATTACCAACAACTTTCTTGTTTCAATTATATGGTTTGGGTTTTTCATAGTTATTATTTTGAGATGGTGCAGATGTTTATGTTTAGACTAGGCTAGGGTTCTGAATTGGGCTTGCATTTTGGTTTTGGCTCTAATTTTGGTTTGAGGAAGATAACTCAATGATCCTTTTGTTAATAAGGGAATTTTTGAACTGTATACCTTTCTCATTGATCTTCTTGAATGTGTGTGCACATTGAAGCTCCAAGTGGTAAGATATTTTGCTATGAATTTTTTTTGTAAACACATCTACTAATTATTTATCTAGTAAGTTATGGGTGAAGTGACTAGTAAGCGTTATTCATCTCTATAAGTATCTCGTAAAGCTCTCACTAATTTTTTACTTGGCCTGACTTAAATATACTACTGAAATCTCATGCTCAAGATTGTAGGAGAAATGTTGTACAAATTTATCCAAGAGATCATCAAAGTCATATACTGAGTTATTTGGCAACTTGAAAAACTATTCCAAAGCCTATCTATCTAGACTCCAAGGAAAATGAAAGAGTAGGTAGATGTTACTATAGGCCCCTTAGGGTCTCCTTTATCTTTATACTTGTCAAATTTTCGTGGCTCATAACCTAGAGGAAATTATATGTAAAGATAATAAATGTTAAATGGGTATGAACACACATCATCTAATTTGAATTTCTTAGTCTGCTTTCATATTTGAATGACTACAATCATATCCTTCATCTATTACAGTTATTGGGCCAAGAAACTTGATGGCACATTTGATTGTGGTTGTGGCTATGTTGTCAAATATGGATTACCTTGACTAGGGTATAATAAAGGTATGGAGTAATGTGGAACATTGGTTTAATAGACCAATCAACTAGGAATATGCATCTGTGTATTGGGATTAGGCTGTTGATATTACATATATTGTTTGTAAATATTCTGGTTCAAATTTAGAATATGGCCTTGGGTCTAATGGAATTAGGGTTGTGATGGAAGGATATGGATTTGTGGAATATATTATGTCTACTGAGGTTGAGTAGGGACTTGCTTCCAACTATTTGAACCTGATTTAATAAAGGGGACTTATTTTTTTACCAAGGCCATGTCTTTAAATATGTGGCACTTGATGAGTAAAAGGCAATGGTTGCCTAATAGGTACTTATTGGATGTTAACAACTCTTCATTTAACAAACACCTATTATGAATTGGATGTGTGTTGGGTGTTTGGAATTTGTCTTTGACAAATAGAAATACATTGTTAATTATACAATGTTTGTGATTGTATAGGTATATTGGTCTACAACAGTTGAAGTACATTTATCACTACATATTGAGGTGGAACATTTATTTCCTCCTATTGAGGTGGCATAGTGTTCTACCTTTGTTATGGTGGTAGATCGATTTATGTCTATTGTCATAGAATATTAATCATCACCTATTGAGGTTGGATAACATTTTTCACTTAATGAGGCAAAACATTGGTTGGCACCTACTTACTTATCCCCTATTATTGTGTGCTTGAAGAAGCAGTTGGTTGAGGAGTGGGAGTAACTTGATGTGGTTGTGAAGTAAGCATTTCTTCCCCTTGTTGTTGTGAACCAATCACTGCATTGGTAAGAGGCACTTATTGTTGTGGATTATTTGTTAGTGCATTTAACTCACCTTGGCCTAGATTGGAAGACACTTTCATGTTATCCACTATATTTGGCACATGGTCTTGCGTAAAAGCCACAGTCACTTCCTCAATCAATGGGACATTGAACATGTCACCTACCAAATTACTTTGGGTAAATAGATCCACACCCATATTAGCATGACCTAATGAATCAACTGACACTCTTGTTGAAGGAGTTAGCTCTATAAGTGGATCATTTGATATAGCCATGGTATTGAAATTTCATGCTAGATTAAGGTAAGTTTGATATGATTTTTGTATTTGCATGAACTGGTCTATCATGGGGCCCTTTCCTTACAATCATATTTTTATCTTGGTATGAAATTAACATGAGTTTTTAGGATAAATCATAGAGGCATGTCTAATAGCTTGGGTAAAAGGTAAGTTTCTAGGCACTCTGACTAGACTAGGTAGGTTTTAATGGGGGAAGTCTTATGGAAACTTGGCTCCTACCTCTACAAATTTGAATAAAACTTCCTCCTTGTTTTCAAGCAAGTAATGATCAAACAAGTATGGGTCATATGTTGATGACATGGTAACATAGTAAGGTTACTTAATGTTAGACAATAGATGGCATACTAGCAAGGAATTAAGTTGTTTGTTCTTGGTCCTAACCTAGATAAGGAGGTGTATTAACTAGGTAGTGTGCTAACAGATCTTGGATTTGTTCCACATATTGATTAGTGTAAGGAGGATATGGATCCATCTCATAAATTACATCATCACCATATGGGTCTTGAACAAAGGCATAATTCATGACCACATTTTTGTAATCCATATTTTACATGGTTCCACTAAGCATGTAGCGAGGCATATATGAGTCCATGACTAAAGTCTCATGAACAAAATCTCTAGAGTTCTCAAAACTCTTAAAATGTGGTCTAAAATAATTGGTCAATGCTCAATATGTCTAGAAACTTGGTCTAAATGGCAAACTCAATCTAAACTTGGCCTAGGAATGGAACTCTTCTCCAAAATTCATAATGATAAACTTGGTTGCAAATGTATCTCCTAGGTCAAAGGTCTTACACACAAATGGTCAAAGGAAAGGTAAGTTTTGAATCCTAGTTTTTGGCAAAGCGTTTAACAAATCTAATCTAGGTCTAAAATGAAAATGTTTCTAGGTATTTGGGAACAAGGATTAAAGCTAAATTCAAAAGGTATGAATGAAATATAAAAACTAAGGAAAATGATAGGTATTTGGAAGCAAGGCACAAAGCTAGACTTTAAAATAACTAGGTCTAAAAAAATGAAAGGTATATGCTAGGTCTTTGGGAACAAGGCATAAAGTTATAGTTTAAAAATAAACTTGATCGAGGTAAAACTTGCAAGGCAACTTAATCTAGCTCTAAAATAATTTGAAACACTTGGACTCAATCTAAGCATGTGGATTCAAAAAATCACACTTGACCTTGGTAGAATACATTCACCCTAGGCACATACTTTAAAATAATTTGGAAAATCAATCTCAAGTAGGCAAAAATAATCATGATGAGTAAAGCATTCAAGCCCAAGTGATAAACAAGACTCAAATGTAAATTAATCATACTTAAGGTTATATTTGAAAACAAGATTTAGACCTTAGTTCAAGGCAATAAATAGATTTTAGGCACATGGAAAATAGATGACTTCCTACATCTAGGCAAATAAGTCTTTAAATCAAGCATGAAATTAGTCCAAGTTGCACAATTCAAATGTAAAAGGTAAACACCTAAGCCAAAATAAGCAAGGCATAGGCATAAACCACTCAATTTTGAATTTTAACTTTGTAAAACAAATATCTAATTTGGTTTACAAGACTTGGTTTCTCAAATAGACAACATTCTAGACCTAAAAGGATGACATAATGATACCAATTATAGATCAAAGGCATATAGGGTTTCAAACTTGATTTGACACAAGGCAAAGTTTTGAAACAATACGAGCAGTGTAATGATGTTATCTCACTCAAAAGGTATAACAATGGTCTTTATTTCAAAACTGCAAGGCACAAACTTGGGAAGAAATGGGTAGCATAACGATGCTCCATTTAAACAAGTGACACACACACAAATGTTTTTAAAATTTCTAAGGCAAATTGTGGTATCAAACAAATAGAATAACACCTCTTATGTTAAATGGATATAAAAACATGTGATTTGGTTTGGATTTGTTTTGACACAATAATACAAACAAACATTTTTAGTGTAAAAACATACAATGTAAATTAAAGAAAATATAAATAGCCCAAATGGCTCATCATATTCCTATAACTAACATAAATATGCATAGCTTTAACCAAAGTTTCCATTAATATACTAAATGCTTGTGAAGAATTAAGTGTTAATCCAAAATAAAAAATACAAGTGTAGGCAGATTTTTTTATGCCCCCTCTATCTCTCAAGTATTGATACATGGCATGAACTTCGAGTGAGAGAACTCAACACTCAACATGAAATTATATGGCAAGTGGGGCTTTGTCTAAAATCTATAAGTTTTGCATGTTCTAGATGGTCCCAATATTGCTAATACAAGGGGTGCAATCATGTCAATTGGGTTCATATTGGTTAACTTACTATGCAAGGGTCTATTATTTTGCATACCAACTATATTCATGTAATTTTTAGTGGATTCCAATTTTTATCCAGACATGACCCAAATTTTTGTTAGTATCAAAGAGGTTATCCACTCGGCCCCCTGACAATCCCAATATCACATACCATTGTTGGAAATATTGTCATTGATGTCAAAGGTCTAGCATTATTGGTGATAAAGATCCCATTGCATTTAATGATATTTGTAATAGTTATATCTTGGTTAATGTGTGTTAATATTTATTTAATATTAATGAATATATTTTTGGTTGCATATAAGACAAAAGAAGGGCCCATGGAGAAGTAAAAGAGTCATGGGGTAAAGACAAAAGAAGAATGGGACGCATTTTCCCATGAAGAGTCATCTTGGGGAATTCCAAGAGTCACCAAGTGAAGACAAAAGAGGAAGGGCACAATTTCTCATGAAGGGACACTTTGAGGAATACGAAAAGTCACCAAGGTAAAGACAAAAGAGGGAAGGACATTTTTGCTCATGAAGGGTCACCACATGACTTTTCAAAGGCAAGGATATGAAGGGTCATACAATTTTGGCACCATTTTCCATGAGGATTGAACGGTCACAAAGGGGGAAGGCCAAAGGTCATTTGGAAAGCTATAAATAAAGGCTTGAGAAGCCATTTGTAATATGGGAGATAGATTTTGATTTGATATTGTAATATCTAGCTTAGAAGAGCATTGTGAGAGATGAGTATGATTTTATTTGTTATATCTAGCTTAGAAGAGAAAAGGTGAGAGAGGAAAGAGATGTTATAATGAACTATCATTTGTTGAGATAGCAACATTGAGAGATAGTTGTGTGTTATACACAAAGGGGTTGGTGCTCGTATGGGTTGGTGCTCACGAATTGTTGCTATGTTAGTGCTCAACAAGGGGGTTGGTGCTCCTGTGGGTTGGTGCTCATGAATTTTTGTTGTGTTGGTGCTCAGCAAAGGGGTCGGTGCTCCTATAGGTTGGTGCTCACAAATTTTTGTTGTGTCGGTGCTCCTGTGGGTTGGTTCTCACAAATTGTTGTTGTGTTGGTGCTTAGTAAAGGGGTTAGTGCTCTTGTGGGTTGGTGCTCATGAATAGTTGTTGTGTTGGTGCTCAGCAAAGGGGTTGGTGCTCCTGCAAGTAGGTGCTTGTGAATATTGTTTGAGTTGGTTCTTATTCATATACTTGAGATTTTTCTCCATGGTTTTTCCCATATTGGGTTTCCACGTTATATTTGGTGTCTCTCTCTATCTTGTGTGGTGTTTATTGTTTCAGTTTTATTGCATATCTTGAATGTTTGGTTAAGTGGAATTTGATTAAGGGAAAGTTTTATAAGATATATGATATACTGATTCACCCCCCTCTCAGTATATCCCATGCTTAACAACCATAATTTATATACCCCACCATGGAGCAGGGTTGAAATGATGCTAGAAGATGAAATCTCATGTCAACGCTTCCCTAAAGAACTTATGGGAAGGTGCTGAAATCCTACCCACAATCCAAATGCAATAAAATAAATAAATGAAATTAGAAGAACTTTAAAGGTCATTTTTTGAATTACCCAGGTTACTCAAACTTAGGGAGAGGATAGACGACATTCTTTCTAGGCTTGGACTAATCAACAAGGAAATAAACAAGGAAATTTTGCTCACCCGAGTTCCCTAAAGGGGATGGGGAGAGCATACACACAAAGTCCAATTTTCAAAAAATAATAAATAAAAACAAAGATTTTAGGAGCACTTAGTCTATTTTTTTGTTCTTTTTGAAAGCTCTAAGCAAGATGTGAAATTAAATTTGGCCCCTTGGCTTTATTGTTGGTATTTTCAAACTTTGAAAGATAAAATAAAAGTTTTTAAATGATTTTTACACACCGAAACGTAAGTGTGAATTAAATTTTGAAGTGTTTAAACATCCCTTTCTTCACCTTGGTTCCTGAAAAAAATGTTAGTGGGTTTTCTTGTCTCTAGGCCAAAGAGCTAATCAACAAGCAACCTTCCATTTTGCACTCTTGGGTTTTTTTTTACATAGTGAAAAACCACCTAACTCAGTGCAAAATTTCCTATGATAGTGTAAAACCACCTCTAAAAGTGCAAAATCACCTATATAGTAAAAAATCATCATTAACAATGCAAAATTGCATTTTACAGTGCAAAATTACCTTTTACAATGCAAAACTATCTCTAGAAATACAAAAATGAATGGCATTTTACAATGCAAAATCACCTTTTGTAGTGCAAAAGTGCCTTTTAAAGTGAAAAATTGCCTTTTGTAGCTCAAATTTGCCTTTTACAAAGCAAAATTTCCATTAGCATTGTAAAATCACCTTTTATAGTGAAAAATCACCTTTTTCAATTCAGAATCACCTTTTGTAGTGCAAAATATATTTATAAGTGTTGTCATTGATGTCAAGGTGCATCTGGTAAAGGTGCATGATGAGTAGTCTATGAGATATGAACCATGTGATAAGAGAGAATTTGAAGGAAACATAATGTCTCTCTGTTGAAAGAGAATTTGAAGGCTTGAGAAGTCATCAATAGTTTTGGCAACACCTTTTTTAGCAACAATTTTGAAGACTCAGCATAGAACACAATGAGTTACAAATATCCTTAGTCAAGCTCTGAAGATCTATGTAAGCAATTCTGAAGATGCTCCATTGAGCTATGAAGATGTTCTATTTAATCTCCAAAGAAGAGGTTATATGAGGTTGTTTTAGCATGCTTATAAGGCTTTGGAATACTCAAGTGAGTCTCAGGGTAAGCATACATGGGTAAGATCTACAGACCTAGTATGAAACTAGACCACCTCTAAACCCTACTTGGCTTAATGAAGCAACATGAATTGTTGATAAGACATATGAAGAATACTTGATAGTGTTTGATCATGAGAGAGTTTTTTTTAGTTTTTACATGAGGTTTTGAGATATTTGATAGTGGTTAGAAGGTCAAATTCAAGACTTATTATGACTTACAGGTCCAAGGCCTAGAAAGCAAAGAGAGAGATGGTGGCCAGATGGGGTATCAAGATCAGTTTACAATACAAGTGTGAGCATGTGTCCATTTATAGATGTATTTCATTTTTTTTCAAGTATGTTGACCAAGTTTTAGGTAAAAATTTGAAGGTTAAGGCAAGAAAAAATGTTTTGAGGTCTATCGAGTGCACAAAATGGAGGGTTCTCAACCCGAGGAATTTCAAGTGTTAATTGGCACATGCAACCTATACATGGGAACCTGAGATATTGAGGAGAGATGGGGAAGGGTCCTAGATAATATCTCTAGGCATTATTTTTTTAAATAAGGGGCTAAGCTTTATGAATGTTTGTTAAGGTTGTAAGATGGTATAAACCCTCAAATAACCCTAATAATGACCTGATATGAATGATCTTGCTCTAAAGTTGTTATAATGGATTTTTATGGATATTTAAGCTATTTTATAATGTATTCAACTCTCCTAGGCACCTTTAGGTGTGATTGGTTTGTCAGGTGAGTGATTGCACCCTATAGAAAAGGCCTTATTTCTTAGAGATTTGATGTATCAAGTAAAGCTGATCGATCAAAGTTAATAATTGGATAAAGGTTGAAGATCGATAATTTTATCTTATGTTCATGGTGGTTTTTGAGTATTTTATATCCCTTATGGGTTCTAAATTGGTCATATAAGTTGACCAATCGCTAACAGACCTAATGGTGCAAATAGTGACAAAATCAGAAATAAGTGAAAAGGTGATTAGGGATGTGTTACCATGGATTAGGGATGAATCCAAGTACATAGAGATGTTTTTAAATAATTTTAATATATGTTCATGTTGGATATATGTTTTAAAGGCTAGTTGATATGATGAAAATGTTACTCATAGTAAACCTGACTAGTGCATATGAGATAGTGAAAGTGCAAGTTCATGAGATTGGTCTACAAGACCAATATTTTCATTTGACCATGGTATCATTATATTTTAGATTGTTCTAATCATCTCATAATATCATCCACATGAATCATAAGTGTTGAAGTTCATTATCACCATTATTGTGTTTGAAGATAAAGTGGCAGATCTGGGTAAGCAAGTTATAGTGATGAGTTGGAGGCTCTTTTCCCTAAGCTGAAGCATCTAATGCATATGATGTTTTTTTTAGGACATGAAATTCCTATCCATTATTTTAATAATATTTTAAGTTAGTGAAATTTATTTAAATTCTAAATCCAAAATGGGTTGATTGGTTCAGGTTTGACCGTGTATACTAAAGATAAAAGATTGGTCTGCAAGACCAATATTTAGCATTAGACCTTGTGATATTTGTACTTAAAATTGATATAGATATGTCAAATAATATCTTTAAAGTGTCACAATTCATATAAAGTATTATTTTAGTTGTTTAAGATCAATTTTCCATGATTGTGTTTTGAGGCTATTTGGCAGTTCTAAGTGGGCTACTTGCAGAGAACAGTTTGAGTACTTTTGCCCTGAGTTGTGAAGTAAAAAACATATATAAATGACCCTAAGGTCATGTAACTTCTTTATATATTATTTTTTTCCATGGTTTTTTGTAAAAATTATGTTTTTACTTCAGTTATTCAAGATGGATTTTTTGAGTATGCACAGACCTAATATGAACAGTACTAATGGTGTGCTTCAAGTAGTGATTTGAGATAAAAAAGTGTCATGGACCAAATATGTTCATATTAAGGGTATATTTAAATTTAATATGATTTTTTTATACCATTTTAAGTGTTTTAATGTGTTTCAATTAATACAAAGTGTAACGTGTCCTAGAATAGACCTAGTGGGATTAGGTCTCTAAGAGACCTAAAGATGAGATAAGGCCTAATTGAGATATGTCAGACCTAAATGGACTCAAATAAAATTTTATAAATGTATATGAGATGTAATAATATCATTTAATGTCCAAACTAATACTTTAAGGATGCTAGGCTGACTAATAAGGATATGAACAAGAGACTTATATAAATACTAGGCATTTTAGGCCTATTTGGGTGTTAAGAGAGTAAGTGAATAAAATAATATATTGGTGAGTAGATTAAGGTATTTTATACCAATATATGAGTTTATAGGATCAATTATGAGTTTTTTATATAGGTTGTGCATATGAGGATCAAGTTTATATGACCTAATCAAGTCAAGAAGAGGGCTAGTTGAGCGAAGAAGGCTGGAGGCTAGTTTGAAAGGGATATAAATGTGTGAAGAGATGAGGAATGATATCATCATATATTCTATGAGAAAAAATGTATTTAAAAGTTTATCAAGTGTTTCAGGTGGATGATTTTGTGCTGACTCATCTAGGGGGTTAGTGCCTCCTTGCAAATTGGTGCTTGTTAAAACCTAGCTGAGTTGGTGCTTAGCTAGTTGGGGTTAGTGCTTCATGTGAAGTTGGTGATTCAATAAATTTGGTGTTTGTATTATAGTAATATATTCCATTTGTATATATCATTGGGTCTTCATCCCCTTGAGGGTTTACCATATATAAGTTGTGTTATCTTGTTTTCTTATGTTTCATGCATATGTGAATGGTTACTTAGTCATTGTTTGATCTACATGCTTGAATGAATGTTCATGAATAATTAATTATAATTTAAGTTAAGGTTTTACATAATAATTCACCACCATCTCAATCATATTGATTCCAAAAAAATTGCCTTTTACAATGCAAAATCATCATTTACAGTGCTTTGGCTGAGAGCTCAATTTCTTCATTTTTTTGGTCATGAAATCAAAAATTTGGGATGAAAATTGTTAGCAAAATATTATAAGAGGCCACATGAATATATTTGTGGGGTGAAATTCCCACCGGGCATGCCATTATGTGATCAATAGGAATCCAAGAGGGGATATTATTATGGTGTTAGTATGATTAAAATCAAGCAAAAATACACTAATGAAACTTACACCTCTAGCCTAGACACTCAAGGAGCAAGAGAACAATACAAGTATCTATCAAATGAAGATAAAATAAATATAACTTACCTTATTTGAAAGAAATATTTTTATGTTGGCTATGAATTGATGTGCTTGGTTGTGTTATCAAAAAATATTTGGCAATGGAGCTTCTTGCACCACCTCTCCTTGTCACCTTGGTAATGTTGGGCTTGGCTTTGGCTTTGGCTTGGCTTAGCTTAATAAATGGGCTTGATAACACTATACCAAAGGATATTCTTGAAGGTATTTTAGCATCATAACATTACACAAAATAATATTATTGAATAATTGATGAGGCCTTGTATTTATAGCCTTCCAAACTAACTCTAATCCAAGTGTAATTAAAGTTAGAGTTAACTAGGGTTGAATTAAAACTAACCCTAGTTGATTTAAGGAAGGGAAAAGAAATTAATATTTTGGATAGAGATCCCATTTATTAAGTATGGCTATCTATTTATGAATTTATAACTTTGGGGAAGATATTTTTAATTCCTTGACTTTGAGGATGATGACATCATCGTGACTTTATTTTTATTGAAATATTTTTTTGCAAAATCAATTTCACTAATTGCACATAGAAATTTTACATAAGAATTTAATTTGATTTGACTACTCAATTTATTATGCTTAGCATTTTTTCACTTTAAAAATTGTTTAAGTGCCCTGCTTAATGGGTCCAAAGGGCAAACTATCAATTTACTAGGTCGCAAGTCGACTGGGGATGAATCTATGAGAGGTTATTGTTGCATACAAGATAAAACCCCAAATAAGGATGCCTCCACATTATTATAAGACTAATGTCTGGTGTACGAATGAAATTGGGACATTCAGTGATTCCTAGACTTAATGTGCACTGTTTGGTAGAAATCAATCTGAAGTCGGTTGGAAGCCAGTTGTGGCCAAAATGGGGTGTCTAAAATACATAAATACATAGATTATGAACCATTACTATACCCATAGTCCATGCTAATTCTAGGGGCATATTCTTCCACATGTTATACTATTACAAGTTATACTTTCTATCCTTTCCATTTAGTTGAGCTACCTTGATTTCTTACACATGTCTTGTTATTTCCCATACCTTATATAATGTTATATGGATATTTTATTTTACTATGCTCTAATATTTACATACTTAGATGGTGTATACTATCTTATATGTTCTATATTAAATCTTAAATAATGTTTCATTTAATAATAGGCTACTTATTACTTTTATATTATATGTAGCCCCTTGGCCTTGTGCGCAACATCTATTATTCCTTATTTATGGATATTTAGCCTTGTTTATGTAACATTTATCATCCCCTATTTGAAACTCATTAACTTTATATGTGTGACATTTATTTTCTCTTGTTTGTCTCCTTATCCTTGTAGGTGCAATATTTATTGTCCCTTGTATGTGAAACCTTGTCTTTATGTGTTATTACACATGATTTCATTGTGTGCATCATGTTCATGGAATTTGTTTTTGAGCTTAATGTGATTGTTGAGTTTATGGGCATCGTGATCTATATCATGTGCTTCCCCTTATGTGTAGTGCCATGATCCATATCATACATCTTTCTTGTGTAGTCTTATTGAATACATTATTGATAATGATTTCTAGTGTGTGCCTAATTGATATATATGTCTTGAAATGACACTTATATTCCTTACATTACATATTTTTCATACATGTCTTGATGACATACTTTCCACATGTTGACATGATTATTGTAGTCATCTAAAATGTCATTTTAGTGCAATGAGTGTCACTTGAGACCATCTTATCCTCAACTTAGCCCTAGACCTATCTTAAGGCCTCTTTTGATCCTTTTTCGACTTTCATGCAAGTCCAATCCATTCCAAGATATACCAAAAGAAGCACTAATCCACCCCCTAGGCACCCAGGTCTCTTTTTTTTCCCATTCCTACCACCTAGACATTAGGGGAGTCCTTTGGACTATAGTTCATTGACTTATTAACCAAATGGTGGTAATAATGTCCCCTTGCTATTTAATCTCCAAATGGATATTTTTTCATTCCTCAAAGTAACTTAGGTTTGGCCTAGACCTATTTCACATCTTGACAAGCACTAAAATGATATATATAATCATTCATTTATCCCTTAGATGGAAATTAGATGCAAATAATCATAAATAAACTTAGAAATAATTGTGAAAATCAAGGTCAATGATCCCTATTTTTCCCTACTTTTGTATACACCCATATACAGTAGCACAGATTTTAGATTACTCAAATTTTTAGTCTCAAGTCACACTCAAATCACTCAAACTGGTACTCATACTAGCATTCACTTGCACTTGCACCAGCACTTAGATTGGGAGAACTACATTGGGCTTGATCCCCTTTTAAGGTATTAGTATGTAGAAAATACTCAACACATAGGGTCTTGAGGTCACATCCAACCTACCCTACTAATGCCACACGTTTTCTAATTGTGCTCCTCAAATACCCTAACAAACATGGAGTCCTAAGGTTTCATGTTGAAATTAGTCAAAGTAGAGAATAGATAGTGAACTAGCATTCATTAACACATGCATAGACTTATCAGAACTAGGTGAAGGTCCACCTGGAAGCTCACTATCCCTACTACCAAAGGACATTATTACAACATATAAGACACTAGCATGGTGTGTTATTATCTAGAGGACCACACTATTGTCCAGGAGGGTTTTTGACTCCTAATTACTATTTACAATACCTTGCATAGTTCATGTACCAATTTTTAGCTTGTCACTTATCTATCTTAGTCAATTTTCTAGCTAAGTACATCCTTTCTAATTCATTACTATATATATAATAATCAGATAAATCAATTATTGTAAAAATTAGAGGTTATTTATAATATTATATTTACTCACTGATATATTATTCCAACACTTTGACAACCTAGGGTTTTACATTCCATAACTCCCTTAAAATTTAAATCATTTGGTGAACCTAACTTACTTTGAATATCATCAAAACCTCAGCCATAGATGCTCTTATGGTATGTATCCTTTTTTATATGCTCAGTAATTAATTTCAAAATCTTAGGTCTAATTCATTATTTTATTTATGTAATCTTTCATAGATTTAATTTCTTAAAAGGTTTGAAATATACAACTTTTTGTTTTCCTACTTCCCAACATACACACAATGGTCGAACTCAATAATTGATTTGATGAGATTGATAAGTGATGTTTGAAATATTTCATTTCTAAACATCATGATATACAAGATGAACTTATCCATATTATTCAAGGATAGATATTAAAATCTAATATAGGTAAATCCTCCAACCCCATAGATACTAATATTATTACACTTACTATAGGGAAAACTCAGATCTTGTAACAACCTATTACAACTATCCAACTCTCACTAGTGGCACCACATATTATGGAAAGTACACATCCCTCTTCTTCAGATGTATAGTCCCTTAGGTAGGAGATAAAATCTTTGTATTCCAAGATGTTACATCTTCAATAGGGTGTTATTAGACCAACTTATGCCTTGGACTCTCATAGCTCCATATACACCTTTGACACAACATATAGTGGCAACTCCTTTGCCCTCTAGATTTGTGGCACCCAAACTTACTCTATATGATGGTAAGGTTGACCTAGAACATCATCTACACAATTTTTAGGTATCATGTTTAGAATACATGTCCAATGATTGGATCTTGACTAAGTTGTTTCCCTATAGCTTAAAAGACTATGCATTATAATGGTTATATGGTATTCCTAATTAGTCCATCACAAAATTTAATCCATGGGAAGATATTTTTTGGCACATTTTTCAATCAAAATCAATGATAAGGTTTCATATGCTCAAGTTGTATAACTCAAGCAAAAATCCAATGAGCCAATAGCTGAATATGTCTTGTGATATAAAACTATATTAGCAAAGATTACTAGCCCCATAGTAGATAGAGAAATTGAGGACATATTCAAGTAGAGTTCATTACCAACATTACATGAAGCTATACTATTAAAAAAATATCCATCATTCATAGATCCATGCCAAATAGTCAAAGAACATGAAGTCAAGATTATTTCCATGGGAAAATTAAAGTACACAATTGGATTAGATTCAATTGATAAGAGTTTTAATAAGTCCCCATATAAGGTGATGCCAAATGAAAACAAGAATGAGAAAAAGATAGAAGTTAATTTGACATCAAAGTTATCTCCTTGCATGGTTTTATTACCTCCTCCAAGGAGACCTTTCAAAAATATTCCTAAATCTCCAGCACATGTTCTCTAGTAACTCTTGGAATACAATGGCATATCTCTCCCTTCCATCAAAGAAGTTGATATGACTAGGCCTCTTTCAAATAATTATGATTCCAATACATTTTGTGATTTTCATAGGGAACCAAGCCATACTAAAAATAGATGCATCAGATTATGACATAAGATACAATATTCGATAGATGCTAATATCATTGATGTGAGCACCCCTACAGAGGCATCCAGAGCACAACCAATCAAAATGAAGCAATGAAAATATTTTCTAATCCATTTCCAAAACATATGCTAATGAGATAACAAACACTATTCACTATACTTATCAGGCACATCCAACACCATCATCTTATAATACTCATACAATGGACACACACACTCTAAATAATATCATTTATGTGTATCATACTATAGTGTCAGCTAGACCTCTCATCACTTTCTCAGAGTAGGAGATGATTGATGATGAATCATATTTATATGCACTCTTTGTATGACCTTACATTGATCATCATCCCATTTAGAGTGTCATGGTTTAAAATGGGTCAAACATTAATATGTGTTATTTTACACATTTACAACACTTGGGTTATTCAGAGCAAGATATTTCTTAGATAGGAACAATTATTTGTGGCTTCAGTGGTTATGTTCAAATCTCCATCGGGAAGATAGTAATTCCATTATGGGTTGGTCCTATACATGTGTCCACCAAATTCTTAGTTATACCTAGTGCTGACACATTTGACTTGTAATTAGGTAGGCCTTGGATATAGTAACTTTGAGATATTCCATCCACCGTATACATATGTCTTAAGTATATACATGATAATCATGTGGTTATAGTCAAGGGTCTTCCATATGATTAGCCTTTACCTATTCCATATCTAATTACATGGAATCCACCAGTCACAGCTCCACACATATATTTCATTAGCACACCTTTGATATTAGTTAAACCACCAGTACATATGAGGTATAATCCTATAGCATTACCATGTACACATATTCTCCCACAAAGACCTTTATTAAAGAGACCCCTACATCAAAGATATGTTATGGATTCTAGAGAGCCTCTCTATACCCCATTACCATCCAGATCAGTATTACAACATAAAGCACCAATAACAATCATAACTTCTTCTCCCAAATGGATCCTCAAGAACCCCAAAGTTCATAGGCCTATTCAATCAGCTCCATAGATTCATATCCCAACTCCACAGGTAATTTAAGCTACAAATTACTCAGTACATTTAGTTTATAGATCTCATATACCTCTTTGCACATCATGTGTGGTCACTCTTCCTTTATTTGATATAGGACACCTTGATAGTGAGTCTCTTGCGAGACTCATCAGTTAGTATGTTCCTCTTTACTTATACATAGTTTCATTTTCATATTGCTTGTACATAGATTATACTCAAAAAATACAAAAACATTCAAATAGTTGCTCAAAAAATACAAATTTTAGATTGCATGCATTTCCATTTTTACATTCCTTATATTTATTAGGTACTACATATGTTATTTATGCTAGCATAGTTGGTTTTATCATACATATAGGCTTCACTTATTCCTTTCAAGTGTTCATAGATTACTACAAGACTCAAGTTCTCTACACAGATATAGATTTGTTAATATCTATCCATTGGGGGCACATACACATATAACATATTCATCTTTGACATATTAGCCCACTAGGGGCATCATACACATAGCTTATAGTTTGACAAGTTATATATTTCTATACTCGATATCACATATTTAAAAATGATTATATCTTGATATTAATCATCTTATACTACACTAATTTTTTGCTAACTACTACTATTATAGACTCAACTTATGTACATATTTGCTCTTATATGGATTTGTACCACATACTAATGTGTACTTTCATTTCTAGCTTTACTAGTTTAGATTTGATTGTATCTCTTTGATTCTACATCTATTTGAGGGTAGTTGAATATGCCATTATTCTATGGTTCTACATTAATTCCTTTCATTGTGTGTATGCTTTAGACATGTGCCCATGTCCTTGTGTGTGCTTTTTGATTATGTATGTGTATATTTGAACATGTCCTTCCATGTGGCTCTAAGACATCCTTGCTTTCTCTTTGCATATGTGGACATTTGAACATGTCTTTGCATGTATTACTTTCTCAGACTTAGTGACATGTGCCCATGTCCCTTGTATTTTACCCCTTGGCCTAATTTATGTGCCTCATGTGTTTGTATGTATGCTTTCATGTATGTATTATGGACATGACACTTGTCTCTTTCTTGTTACACTCACATCCAGTTTACAATGCCATGAGGGACCTCATACATCTCCCCTGCCTCCTTGGGTGCCTTGATCGACGTCATGCCCCATCCCCCTAGGTAGTTACTCATTATATCTAGATTTTCTATTCATATACACACATTATTTTATCTATCTTGACAACCTTGTGAATGCTGTATATAACATACATGTACATTACCAACTTATGCTCATATCAGTTTACATTTTCATGTCAGGTATACATATTATATTGGTTATCATGTAGATATCATATGTTTTCAATCTAACACACATTATGCATAGATTTTCTTTTGAGGATAATTATTGTAGTGGTTCAACAAATCTGCTCAAAAGAGGAGGAATTCACAAGGGTTTGTCATAGATATCAAGCCATCCTAGTACACTCAAAACATAGTTTTTAGCACGTAGACATATAATACAAAGCTTAGATTTAGGAAAACACGGTGAAAAATAGTCACATACAAACTAGTCTTAGTTTTGCATAAAAATGACACATTTGGTTAATATCCATCATAGAGGACACTATCACAGTGAATTATTAACTAGGGGACCATGATACTATCTAGTATCCCCATAAATAGAAAATTTTATAATTATCATAAAGGTACATTAGTTATAGTTTAGATTTCCATAGTCTCAGTCATAGATTATCAAATAGGTTCAATATATAATCAATTTTTACACATATTACAAAGGGTTGCTTAGATTGGGGGAATCATTCATGGCATGATCACTCCTATTTTATTTTTAGATACTCAGACATAAATTAATATGACTCAATCCAAAATCCATATACACAGACATTAGAGTTGGAGGCATGTGTGCAGGACATTGTTTTCATATGTTTAGTTTGACACCAGTACTCTTGATGGAATGGAAGATCCATGTCATTATCCATCCTACTCTAGACACCATTTTCACCAAGTTTACACTATATTTATGCCTTATTCCATATGCAATGGTTGGCATTCTCGAGTGTTTCCTAATCTACATTCTAGATTTCTCGAGTGGCCCCTGAGCTATTTTGTATTTTAGAGTTTATGAGTGGGCCCAAATCCATCCTACATAATTTTAGTTACATCACATAGATTTATTTAGGCATAATTTTAGTTTCATATGCATTTACTACACATGGGTGGGTAATGATGGAGTCATAGCCTACTTGAGTTCTTGATCCACATAAATAGGAGGGTTGGACAAGCCATCAATACAATCTAAGTTATACATAGATATGATCCATTGAATAGGGGTGGAAAATGATGGAGTCAAGGCAAACTTGAGTTATTGAGCCACCCACACATGAGGATTGAGCAAGTTAATAGCTCAGTCCAAGTTATTCACTATTTGATCACCATCTACATACATAGGATGTCACCAGGTTTTAACATTGGTTCAAATACCCAACAAGGTGTATTCATTCTTTTCATCTTTCTCTCATCTCTTAACTCATATTTGTCTTTAATTTTGATTTTTATGAAGTAGGGAATGTTTTTTTCATGTTCCATTTGTAAGACATGTAATGGAGCATGCTTCATAGAATCAGACTTAGATTCACAGGCTTCACCTCATAGGTAAGTCCAGGTACATCTATTTTTTCCTTTATTCAAGTCATTTCACTTTATTGCATTTCTAGAATAAAATGGGGGCAAAATTAGTCATCTAAAATGTCATTCTAGTGCAATGAGTGTCATTTGAGACCTTTATGCTCAGCATATCCCTAGACCTATCTTAGGGAATCTTTTTAACCTTTTCAAACTTTCATGCAAGTCTAACCAATTATAAGATATACCAAGAGCAACACTAAGCCACCCCTTAGGCATCTAGGTCTCTTTTTGTCCATTCCTACCACCTCAACATTAATGCAATCTTTTAGACTCTATTGCATTATGCTTTTGACCAAAGGGTAGTGCTAATGTCCCCTTGCTCTTTACTCTCCCAATGGATATCTTTCCATTTCTCAAAGCAACTCAGGGTTGACCTAGACCTATTTCACATCTTGACAAGCACCAAAATTTTATATATATAGACACACACACACACACACACACACACACACACCACTTTCATTCATTTATACCCTAAATGGAAATCAAATGCTAATTCTCATAAATAAACTTAGAAATAGTTATGCAAATCAAGGTCATTGATCCCTATTCTTCCCTAATTTTGCATAGACCTATCTACAATAGCCCATAGCTCATATTACTCATATTTCTAGTCTCAAGTCACACTCAAAGCATTCAAATTGGCACTCATATTAGCATTCACTTGCACTTGCACCATTACTTAGATTGGGAGAACTACATCGGGCTTGATCCCCTTTTGATGTATTGGCATGTAGGCAACTCTCAACACATGGCATGTTGAGGTCACATCCATCCTACCCTACTAATGCCATTATTTTTTTACTTGTGCTCCTCAAATACCCTAACAAAAATGGAGGCCTAAGGTTTCACATTGAAATCATTTAAAATAGGGAATAGATAGCAAACCAGCATTCGTTCACACAGGCACAAACTTCTTAAAAGCAGGCAAAGTTTCACCCAAGATCTCACTATGCATATTACTAAAGGATATTTGCATGACATAAAATATGTTAGCATCATGTGCTACTATCTAGCGGACCATGTTATTGTCTATGAGGGTTTCTGACTCTTAATTATTGTTTACGACACCTTGCAGAGTTCTTGTATCAGTTTCTATCTTGTCACTTATCCATCTTAGTTAGTTTTCTAGCTAAGTACATCCTTTCTAGTTCATTGTTATTTATATAATAATCATATAAATCAATTATTTTACAAAGTAGAGGCTATTGATATTGTTATATTTATTCTCTAATTTATTATTCCAACACTTTAACAACCTAGGGTTTTACATTCCATAACTCCCTTAAATGTTAAATCAATTATATATATATATATATATATATATATATATATATATATGACATGATACAATTAACTCTTTCATTTGACATGAGTGAATTTCATGTTATGTCCCTAACCTCAAAAGTGTCAGAGTGGGCCACAATCAAGGATCTACTAGATAGATTTGAATGCACAAATAAATTACCTATGTGTAGTAGTGAAATCAAACATGAGCCAGAAAGAAGTAATTGCTCAATAATCAAAAGATTTCAATATTAACATTATCATCATTAGCCATAAAATATTTAGAAAGGTACATTATATAGGTGAAAGATAAACATGTCCTCACTTCCTCATAAATGTAGGATTATCTTTCAAAATGACCTAAAAGATACCTAAACAACCTAACCAAACATGTGTAGGTAAAAACCATTAAATGGAATAAAAACCTACACTAACACCCCACTTAAGTGTAGTTTAGTTGGGTAGTAGAATTGGGTCCTGGAATAAAATCTTGATGAGGTACTAATTACAATAAAATACCCCCCCAGAGGAGGATGTTGAAGTTACTTGAACCCCAAGAAGAGCCTACAAATGAAGATAATTTCTCTCAATGAAGGGTTTAGTGAATATATAAACAATTTGCTCTATTAATTAGATGTAGTGAAGATCAATGACCTACTCATGGATGAGATCCCAAATGAAATGTATGTAAATCTCGAGATGCTTAGTTTGTTGATGGAGGACCAGATTCTTATAGATTTGGATTGTGCTTTGGTTGTCGCATAAGATGATTGTTCATTATCGAAATTGGATGCCAAACTCAGTGAGAATCCCTTGAATCCAAATAACCTCAATGGCAGCATTAAAGGATCTTTTGTATTCTACCTCTATAGAATATAAAGTAATAGAATTTTATTTCTTGTTTGACCATCTAATCAAACCTGAACCAAGGGATAAATTGTAGCTTAAAGTAGACTTATTATTTTGAATATCGCCAACCCAATCTAAATATGTATAAATAATTAAGTCAACATCAATGCCCACTCCATAGTGAATCTTAAAATTATGAGTACCCTAAATGTAGTGGAGAATTTGCTTAGTTGCCTTCTAGTGTATCTCATGTGGTTATTACATAAATCTAGAGACCATGCCCACTGCATATGAAATATCAGGTCTAGTGTGTGTAAGATGAAATTGCCAACAAGTTATCAATATAATGTAACATCAACCAAAGGAGATGGAAAATCATCCTCAAAATTCACACCAGATAGAAAATGAGTCAGATTTGGCATACATTAAACCATGCTAAATCATGTAATCAAATCAAGAAAATACTTGTATTGTGTAATAGTGATTCTAGAGTTAGGCAGGTAAATTTCAATCCTAAGAAAGTAATGCAACAAAACCAAATCAGTAATTGAGAACCTGCTAGACAAATTAGTTTTCACTATTGCAATGGTGGATGAAGAACTCCATGTGATTAATAAGTCATCCATGTAGATAACTAGAGTCAACAATGAATCACCCTACTATAAAATATATACATTCGAATCAAAATGCATCGAGTAAACCTAACTGGAAGAACAAAGGAGTCCATCTTGGCATACCAAGCTTGAGGAGCTTGTTGAGGCCATAAATAGATTTTTAAAGTTTGAAAACTAAGGAATAATCTTCAAAAAATCCTTGTGGATGCTCCATATATATTTCCTCTTTGAGGTCACCATGAATAAAGACACCCTTCACATCCATCTAATGAACATCCCAATGATGTGTTGTGGTAATAGCGAGAGTAAGTCAGATTAAGTTTATTTTGGCAATTGGGGTAAATGTCTTGGTATAGTCAATGCTAGGTACCTATGAAAAACCCTTTGCTACCAAATGTGCTTTGAAATTGTCTACTAACCTGTCTATTATAAATTATGTTTGGTATGTCCACCTACATCAAACAAGTTTTCTTCCCTTAGGAAGAGGGACTAAATCCTAAGTGTTATTCCTCTACAAGGAACCAGACTCCTATTACTTAGTAGTTCTTGATGCCTCACAAAATGGTTTTGGATCATAAGTAAATGTAATGAAATAATTTAGGACATCCTAAAATTATGAACATGTTTTCTTGGTGTCTAATAGATCTCCAACTCATTGGCCAACACTTTGTAGTGTCTGTCTAGACTAAAAAGACCAGTTTTTAGAGAGTTAGGAGGGGATTCCTTATCCTCTGAAGATATTCTAGGAAAAGGAGAATCCTCATCACTACTTTCATCATTATAACTAGAAAAATAATTTGGATCATCAAGAAGATGTTTAGGTGGATTTGAATCATTAAAACTATCATCAAATCATAGTGCGTCCCAAGAAGAGGGATGAGTGTCATGTGCAGAGTCTTGAAGAACCTATTTAAAGTGAATAATCTTCTCAATGAAAAAATCATGAGTGGTAGGATTGATAAGCATGTATCCCTTAACACTCTTAATATATCCAACAAATATTTAATATTGACTCTAAGGTTCCATTGCTTTATTTTTCTTCTTAAGAATGCAGGCCATAGAAGGAGATCCAAACACTTGAAAGTGATTTATTTTGGGTTTTTGACCACTCTAAACTTAAAAATAAGTGACTCCATTCAATTCTTTGTGAGGAACTTGATTTTAGATATAACATGCACATTTGATGGCCTTAGCCCAATACTGAGGTGCAAGAGACTTGGAGTGTAGAATATAATTATCCATTCCCTTCAAGGATTTGTTCTTATGATCTGAAACATCATTCTGTTGAGGACTATATGAAGTTTTACTCTATAGTTCAATCCCCTCTAATGTACATAATTGCTCAAAATAGTTATTGACATACTCACCACCATTATTGATGCATAAAATCTTGATGGTTTTACTTGATTATTTTCTATAAGTGCCTTGAAGTCTTAAAAATGATCAAATACCTCATATTTATACTTAATAAAATATAGCCAAGTATAGCTTGAAAAGTCATCGATGAAATTAAGAATGTATTTAGTACTATTGAATGAAGGTTTTGTAAATGTACTAGCAATGTATAGATAATTTAAAATATTTGTTTTACTCTCTGTGATTTACCCTTGTCATACTTCTCATCAGGATGCTTACCAAGTATGCAACCCTAGAAAACTCCATTAGAAAAATTGACTCATGGAAACCTTGAAACCATTTATTGATGATCGAGTTGATCTAGGTAGTGATAGTTGAGATGGACAAATCATTCATGACATAATTTACTCACCCCATTTGAATGAGTGAACAATGCAATAGAGGGTTGATTAGGAGAAAAATGAGAGAAAGTATACAATCCTCACTAATGATATACTTTCCCAAATGCAATAATGGAGTCATTATTGTCTTCCCTTATAACCATTGAATTGTGTGTGAACTCAACTTTCTTGGCCGAACCGATGTGAGTGATTTGAGAAACATATAGGAGATTGGTGGATAAAGAGGGAACACATAGAACATCATGAAATTTCCCATCATTCACTTCAATATATCCACTCCCACTAAATTTAGTCAAAGTATCACCATCCAACAAGATGGAAGGCATAAAACAAGGCTCCAATAATGAGAACATGTCATGTGATGAAGCCATATGGTGTGAAGCACTAGAATCAATAACCCATGTGGAATGTTGGATGCAACTACAACTAGTGCTTTGCCCTTATATTTTCCCTTCTTATTGTCTCTTTCCTTAGAAGACTCCTATGTTGATGAACTTTGATTGGAAGAATCAGGGATACTAATATTGTGATTTTCAAGCATTTTTATCAGTTGGTCAATATGCTTCTTCATGTATTTAGATTCATCATGCCTAGATTTATTATAGTAGTCACATGTGAATCACTCTTTCTTAGGTTTCATGTCTGAAGAGGAGAAATATTTTGATTTTTTTGACTTAGCATCTAGATTATGACCTTTTATTTGTTTTAAGTCCTTATTATGTTTCTTATCCTTTCTACTAGAATCCTTCCATTTGTCATGACTCATAATTAAGGCATGCACTTTCCATTTGAATGGTCTTGTCTTACTCCTAATTCAAGTTAGTAGCAAATTCATCCAAGGATGACATGGTCCATGTAGCTCTAATGGCATGCTTGGTGGCATGGAAGGTATAAACAAAGACATAATAGTCAAATCCTAATTTGGCAAGGATGGAAAGAATCAATTGATCATCCTTTTTCTTAATACCACACAGTCTCAAATACAACCTAAGTGATTTGAATTTTGTGAAGAAGTATTACATCATATCAAAATCACCTAGGCTCAAAATAATGAGCTCATTCTCCAACTCATGACCTCTCATGACATCCTTCTTTCCAAAGAGTTTTTCCAATATTGTCCACACTTGATTTAGAGTAGTTTCAAATTCGATATGAAAGAGCAAGTTAGAAAACATAGATAGTCATAGAAGATCATATGCTTCATCACTTTTGTTGTACCACTTCACCTTATCTACTTCAAGTGTCAATTCTATTGTATTACCCATCATGATTTAGTGTAAAACTTTACTCCTTAAGAGGATTTTCACTTTGTCTTTCCACTCATAATAGTTGAACGGTGTAAGAATCAGAACTGGACTTAGATCTATAATGTAGAAAGGAAGTATGTGTTGAACTACATGTGCTGAAAGATGATGATATACAACCCCCCTGAATCTATAGAGGTTCAATTTTATAATGCATAATAATATCATAAATATGTAGAGCTAAAAAAAAAATTGCACTTTCAAAAAAACCAACCCTTGAAACAAAGTTATTAGTTGAAAGTTATGAAAGTTTAAATGTTTCTTGCTCGCAAAAATTAATGATCTCCACTTTGCATAAATTTGACAATTTCTAGGTTGAAAAAAATTAGTGACTTATTTTTTGAATCAGCTTCCCCACAAACATTTATGCCCCCTTGGAGCAAAATTTAAGCAATTTTGGGTTGAAAGTGACTATGGGCTAAGACTGTATGTGCACCCAAAAGTCTTGATGTTGGGGGCATGAACTACTTTGGTAGTTGAAATTCTTGATTCAGGATTTTTGAATGCTTCGATAGTTGATAATCCCAATGTCAGCATTATAGATTACTCCCATAGTAAATAGTTCATACGTTTAAAAATTTTGATTGGGATGTAGCTGGTATTTTTAGTCATCAACATTTGGAGCATCAGAGGTAGGAGGGGTCCTTGTAGGTGCCAAAGATGGGGATGGTTCCCACAGTGCTTAGAATGTTAGAGTTTCCTGTGCACATAGGTATGGAAACCCCGTCTATCTCAAAAATGTCAAATCTAGTACACCTCTTGAAAATCAACCAAAGACCCACTAAAGATCTCTAAAAACATATAAAAATCTAGAAAGTGTTTTCCATTAAAGACTACATATTGTATGAATTTACATGAAAGTACTAAAAAAACTCAAAAACCCTCCAAATATTACAAAAAAACAATTATCACAAAACTAGGTTGTGTTTACAATCGATCCTAGGGCTTGACACCTTTTGAATCTGATGGCACAAGTATTTTTGCATGAAAACCTACCAAATGAAATATGACCAGTAGGAGACACCTTTCTCTTCTTTTTTTTTTTGAATCTAGATCAATAGAGGACCCCAATAAAAGAGCAAAATCTATGAAAGGGTGAATCTTTAATATGCTAGGTCAATGAATGGTAGATCTGTGACATACAAGCTAAAAATCAAGATTTCATGATAATAAAAATGACATTTATCTACCAAAAAAACTATGATACCATGTCGGAGTGGGCCATAATTGAGTATCTATTGGATATAGTCAAATGCATGAAGAAATTATTGGTGTGTAGTAGCGAAATCAAACATGAGCCAAAAAGAAGTAATTGTTCAACAATCGAATGATTAAAATATTAACATTTACATATTAACCATAAAAACTTTAGGAAGGTACATTATATATGTGAAAGATAAATGTGTCCTCACTTCCTCATGAATGTGGGATTATCTTTCACAGTGACTTAAAAGACACCTAAGCAAGCTAACTAAACATGTGTAGGGAAAACCATTAAATATAATAAAAACTTATACTAACAAAAAGGGGGCCACATTAGTGGGAATTTCATAGAGACTTAAGCCTCCATGAATAGAGAATACATATTTTGGCATAAATTATATAGATTTCAGAGTGGTTTAGATCTCAGAGTGGGACATATATTGATAGATTTCATATAGATTTTGGGGGCATATACAATACATATACAACTACTTAAAAGGCCATAAATTATAAGCTTCTCAAATATGCACATGTTCAAAAACATTTAGGGGCATATTCAAGACATATGCACTCATAACATAGGACTTGAGATACATGTTTTTAGATTTTTCAGATATGGAACACAATTAGAATATAGATGCATGGAAATCCATATCATATTGGCACCAAGTAGTTCAAATTATGGGGCGTGAAGATGCTTCAAATCTTACACATTATCATAAATTTAAAATTAGCACCGATTTTTTGGCATGAAAATTGTTCATACACATACACTTTTTTGTAATTTATATTTTCCAAACACACTCCATGATACCTAGTAGTGAGCACCCTTAAATTTATAAGTCCATCTACAATGGTTGATTCATGTTTTAATGAGTAATGTGGTTGAGATTCAGTACCCTCAATGGCCTAGGCATTACTCCACGAGCCTAATATGTGGCTCACACCTTCCATCTTGGGTTTAAAATATTAGTGCAAGATTAGTTATATGGGTTAATGCGGTTGAATTTTTTATGACACTCAATAGCTTTGATACTATTCCCTTTATTTTTCCAATGAGGGTCGGGGAATTTACCTTCCAAACATATGGTCATACCTTAATTACATGAATTGGGATTGATCACCCTCAATTTTACAAAAAGGTTCGGCAAGGGGAACCATTCTCCAATGCTTCAATAAGGAAAAAATATCTCCAACAAGTTACAGAGCAACATGGTTCACCCACCTATAGGGGTACTCTTTCTTTTCTCTTAAAATTAAAGTTTTAATTTATGCATTTTAATTTTTTCTATTTTGTGGACATTGATTGCCACATGTTCATTTCAAGTTTGTCGAGAACAAGTTGCATGTTTGGAGCATCTCGTAACGACAAAGTGTGTTGTAGACATTCAGGGACATCTCTTTATCTTTTTAATCTAGTATTTATATTTCATTTCAATAATATATTAAAAGGGAGGCATTTTTAGACACTAAAATATGGTATTTGATACTTAGAAATATCAGTTTTGACTTACTTTAACCCTACATGACTTGTGTGTACATACATGACTCTCATTCACCAATCTCTCACATCCACATGCCTTCTACGTGTCTAACCCAACCAAGTTGCTATCAATCACCTACAAGAATTCCTACAATCTATGTTAAACCAGTTATTTATCATACTCAGACATCTCCAAATCATTAGATCCATGTTTTTGTTTCTTGGATAATAATGTTAGACTCAAAACATAACATTTGGCAGTTTCATCTTGTGCCAAACAACTATCATATTTAACATTCAAATAATTCCTATGGGTCGACCTACACATTTTGCATGTCAGTGGCATGAGAAAGTAATCAAATATTCCCATATAAATACACAATAAGTATAGACCTATTATCTATCTAGCACATATCTAGCAAACACTTATCGAGCATACTCAAACACTTGCACATTCAAGAGGACTACCCTATTCTTCCTAATTTACCAATCAATCACTTAAAGTAGGTATTAGCTAAATCTAAAGCACTCAAGAGCCAAGGTAAAGTTGCCAATTGCCAAATATCAAGGCCTAAACTATAATTTTTATACATTAAACAAGTACTATTATAAACATTCACCTAATAAGGATAACTACATGTGGTTTGACTTCCCTCTTTGTAGTATTGGATAGTAGCCAGTGCTCAACCATTCAACGAGGAGTGGTTGGAGTCACCAAAACCCACCTTTCATCCTCTTTTTTAGGCCTAAAACTATCATTGCAAGTGGACCTATGGTTTCAAGTGAAGGAGATAGATTTTTTAGAGTCGCACATATCATCAGACCTTGGAATTGCACAAAGAGCCAAAAGCCAAGCCAGGGCACTTACCGGTATGAAAATATAAAGGAAAAATATATAGATACAACACCATTAGACTTAGAACACAATGTTAAAAAGTAGTAAATAAAAGCTAATGGTAGTGTCCTAGTGCAACTAGAACTCCATCTCCCAATCTTAGACGCTCATAGTCTAGTTTTCTACCTTTCATATTGCTTGCCTTCAATCTATGTCTTATATAGTATACAGAACCACTAAGTATCTCATCATTTGTTTTAGTTTCTAAATTTATAAATTTATAGTGTTACATCAGTTTCAAGCTTTAACATTCATATTTGTACTTTATTATATATCTTTGTAATATAAATTCATTTATATAGTTTGATCTACTTAAGGGTTAATAGACCACATTATTCCAAAATAGGGTAAAACAATCTGACATCTAAAAAATAATTCTTGGCCAAATAGATCTCGTAGTAAAATTGAGAAGATATCCTAAGATTTTGACTTCTTGCAATCATAAATTATTTATATTATAAAATAACTGGTAGGTGTCCCTTATAGTGAATTTTTTAGATGTGTTAGTAAGACGTCGAACATTCCATGAGTACACTATCATTGGGAAATGTCTAAATTCATGTTGGATTCCTTGCCATCCCCACTTAAAGTCAAAAATCTGTTAGACATGTATGATTGATGATGGCCTTGCATAAATTCACTTAATTGAAAAGATCACATTTTTTCTTACACATATTCACCATTCTCGAGTGACAAAGAAGAGTTGCGAGAGTGGTGCATAATGATTTTGCATTAAAGAATCACAAGACTATCAACAAAGCTCGAGCCATTCACCTCATGAAGATGATGTGTCATTTGAGAAATGATTGATTAGATTTGAGGACCAGAAAAGATCAACGTTGCTTGCGGGGTGTAACTAATGGGTGGTGCCACTTGGGTAGTGACATGAACTAGGTGTTTACTAGTCACTGTTGAGCCACTTGTAGGTTTGTACACAAAAGTCGATGCCTTTCCCACCATGTGCACATGCGAGTTGTTTTTATTATTGGTCATAGTGGTCCATCCATCTGCAAATGTTTGCTTGATCTTAATCGCCTCAAGTAAGGTTTTGGATGGGCAACTAGTCACGAATTTACCATCAATGAGCATTCATGTATTCTTTGATATGTGGTTGGTCACCACATACAAGTATTATGCATTATTTAAATATCTATTATCTCTTTAATATCCTTGGACAGATTGAATTCAACATAGCTTGTTTGTACGACCTAGCCACATAAATTTAGATTGCTTATGACCAATGATATGCCCTAACGAGTTGATCAACTAGTTGACATAACTCTAAAGGACATAGAAAACCTGATATAGAATCCAGATCGTTGGATCCGAGGCCTACAGGCCTGAAGATTTTAGTTTTGACTGGATCAACCTATAAAATCCAATGTTCCCAAGTACTTACACCATTCGCTCTGGTTGGCTGCCTCGGATAAATATATACAGTCTGACCCCTGAAACTGGGCCGGGCTGGGTTTCACTCAAACCACAACACAAACAATTTTAAATGAAATAACTCTGAATCAAATTTCAGAAGCCGAAGAAAAATGTGTAGCCTGGAGAAGCGGGACAATGTGTTCATCCTGACAATGACAGGCGACGGAGAGCATCGTTTCAACCCTGAATTCATGAACTCCATCATTTCTGCATTGGCCCACGTCAATCAAAACGCTCACCAGGCCTGTGCGATCATCATAACAAACGAGGGTAAATACTTTAGCAACGGCCTGGATCTCCAATGGATCTCGCACGACAAGGAGACTCGATCTCGCGCCGTCGGCACCAAATTCGTCGAGCTTCTGGCGGCCGTCATGAACTTGAAATTGCCGTCAATTGCCGCCGTCTGTGGGCACGCTTGCGCAGGTGGATTCATATTCGCCCTGGCCCACGACTACAGATTCATGCGAAATGACAGAGGGTTTCTCTATATGAGCGAGGTGGATGTGGGTATGACTATTCCTCCTTCGGTCATGTCTGTCATTAGAAGCAAAGTCGATCCGCGTCTTTTGACAGAAGTTATTCTGGGCGGCCACAAGTATACTGCACAAGTGGCCCTGCAAAAGGGTTTGGTGGATTCAGTGCATAATAGTTCTAGTGAAACCCTAGATGCCGCCATTAATGCGGCCTTTGATATTGGTAAACGGAATTGGAAAGGGGAAGTTTACAGGGGACTCAGACTTGGTGAGTTTCCAGAAGCCGCAGAGAAGCTTGAAATCCAGGGTGGTTCTGTACTTCCTTCCAAGCTATGAATTTAAAGCACCTTACCGTTTTTTCTTATTTCCCAAATTGTTATAAAAATAACTCTGTGATGCGATTATATTTATTGTTTTGAGTAGCAAGTGTGAAAGTCTTGTTTGCTATGCTCTGGCACACCTGCAGCCATCGTTGAGCTCATTTTATCAGAGTAAAATTTGGGTTACAAGGGAAGTTTCTCAGGTATTTTCGTAATTTTGAAAATTCCCCTTAGGGTTTTGTGCTTTTGGTATGGATCTTTTAGTATACTGTGACAATTCCGGTTTTGAATGGGAATGGATTTTTTACCAAAGAGAATTTTGAAACTTGATATTTTAGAAAATTATAGACCTTCATAGTGGGACAATTGATCTGAAAAATCTAAGATTTTGAATCATTAGTCCTGACCCTAAAATTTATTCAATATATATTTCTTTGACCCTTAGTTGGAGACTCTGTAGGGCTGGTACTCAGCAAGAACCAACTCCCCAAAATTAACTCAGACCCGGCACACAAAAAAATCATTAAACATAAGATTCCTACATTGAACACTGGTGAAAATGGATTTTAATCCACGACCACCCCTAAAAAGGTGAGAGGAATAGTCCAAGGACCAAACTGCAGTTCTTTTCACTTGCCCACAATAGATAAAACACAAATTTTCTGACTGTAGACCTCTTCTCAGCTCCGCCCTGCTCAGCAAATAAAAATGAATTGAAAGAAGTCATTTTATTTTGTTTTTGTGAGTCATTGTTTCTTTTTTATATACAGAAGTCTCGTCAAGTTTGGCTGTGTTTGGACTACAAGAGTCATTCTGGTTTTGTTCCGGTGGAATCCTGGTTTGGATTTGAGAGTTTTTGGGAGACTCGAGAAGTCTTGCTTCCATGTGGAGGCCTAAATCATTTCTGTATGATGCAAAATTGTTTAAAGCTGATAGAACTAATTGGAAACCCCATAACAAAATCACAGTGGCAGAAAACTAAGCCAAAACCATTTTCATAAAAATGTTGTGGATATACTGGTTCTAACATGTTGATATTATAACCAGAGTTTGATTGCTCTGCCCTGTAGAGCAAAAAATTACTCTACGTTTCATTCTGATTTTCAGTTGTGCGCTGCAAAATTTTGTTCCCGCATACTTTGGTTTGAGATGGCGAAGTTTTAAAACAGAACGCAGGCGCTAATTTTCTTTTTGATTCATTTTCGTCTAAGTGTCAAAGTCAAGCGGAAACTGCCAAGTGTCGTCATCCGAGGCACTTTTCATAATTTCAGTTAAGTAGCGGAGATTGCCACGTACTTCATAGCAACTTAGCGGAGCGTGACAAGTGTCGGCATCCGCATTTCAAATCTCTTTTCAGCAGAAGGTTTCAAAAGCTAAGTATCAGGATCAGGGGGAAAGCGCCAAGTGGCAATTGCGAAAGGTCTCAATTTTGCTTTTCTAAAAGCGACGGAAGACGCCATGTATCCCAGCAGAAGAGAGCGGAAGCCACCACGTGTCGAGATCCGAATTATCTTCATTTTACTTCATTGATATAACAAAGACTATGGTGGGTCTTAAGTGTTGTCTCTAAAGCAAGCGGACGCCACCAGGGGTCGCTATCCTTGTAAATATGAAATGAGACCCGATTGTTTCTATGGTATAAACAGAGTAAAGCAGAGACTGCCACGTGTCACCTTGTGCAAGTTTCTAAAAGGATAGCTAAAAGCAACGGAGATTGCCATGTGTCCTTTAATGAAGCAGCGGAGATTGCCACTTGTCCTTGTGCCCCTTTTAAAGTTACTCGGGTAAAAAATGTTGTGGGTCTTATTTCTGTTAAATTGTTAAGGTTTCGAGGAAGCGGATTGCGACAGGTGTCAAAGGCGGAACGCTCATAAGCAAAGACACAAAAGGAGTATAAGTTACGCGGAAAATGCCGCATGTCTTCGATAAGTGCTGCGGAAATTGCCAAGTGTCGTCCTCCGATGTCTCCTAAAGTAATAAGAAGGTTTTCAAGAAATTGGCTAAGTGTTATCTAGCGTTAAGAGAAAGGAGCGTCCTGCAATTTGTTTCAGCGAATGAACTGTCAGAAGACAAAGTGTTTTAGAATCTATAAAATATCTTCTGTTAGACACTTTCAGTTTTGTTAGATTTCAGTTGGGCCGTTAGATTGGGAACAAGCAGACAATCCGGAGTGAATCCAAGGCTATAAATAAGGGTGCAGAGATCACCAGAAAAAAGGAGATATCAGAGAGAATTTTTTGAGAGAATTATTGTTAAGAGTTTAGACTTTCTGGAGCTGTGACTAGGAATATCATATGCTTTTGTTCTATTTTCTTAAGTTGGAAGGTTTATGTAACTGTGCGTATTTATGTGCCTCTTATGTGACTGGATGATTAATGAGAAGATTGAATCACATGCCTTTGTTAATATTTTCTGTGTTATTGCAAAAGTAGTCTAGACTGTGTTATCAAGAGTTTAGACTTTCTAGAGCAGTGATTAGGAATGTCATTTGCTTTTGTCTCATTTTTTTGAGTTGAAAAGTTTATATAACTGTGCGTGTTTCTGTGCTTCTTATGTGACTGGAAAATTTAAATAAAAAGATTGAACCATATGCCTTTGTTGACATTCTCTGTATCATTGCAAAAGTAGTCTATGCTGTGAGCCTCTGTTTTTATTGTTTCCATCTTTTACATTAATCATGCACTTGTTTGCTCTTAAATGTAAATGAATCCTACATATAGTTTCATTGTGCTCAGGATTAAGGTCGAATTACATTCAGGGGCATCGCCATAGTTAGATTTTCTTTTTAGTATTTGTGTTTCTGTTAAAATTTTTGTCCCTTTTCCCAGTATACACTTGATTTAAAGAAGAACCAGCTTCTCTAAAATCTGGAAGTTGTTTCAAGTCGTAAGTCCCACATCTTAAAACTTCACATTGTTGGTGTTAGAACAAACGCAATTTTAAATCAACAACTGTTTTTGGCATGCTTGGTGGAACGAATCTTTCAAAGAGTTGAAGAATTTTTTGTGTGTTCTTCGGCCACCCAGCCTTTGGAGGTTTTTATTTTATAAACACCAACAACTCTGAGTTGAATCCGCCGGTTAAGCAATCCTAATATCATCAAGAAATCACCGTTTGGTATGTACAATTTCGTTACTCAGAACTATGGGTCTTATGCTCCATATATTTTTGATCAACCTAATCTCTTTGCCAATCGACCCATTTCCACCTTCAAACAAGCACTGTTGGAATCTAAAAAAAATGTAGTAGAGCTTGATGCCAGAAGGGGATGCGGCCAAGAAATCCCTGATCATGTCGTCCATCAAGTGAGAAATGCATTAGATCTGGTTAAGAGTGAATGGGCTCCCATTGAAAGAGCCAATTGGCAAAGGCTTACAAATGAGATGTTGGATGTGTGTGGCTTGATTGCATTTTTAGAAGAGAAGCTAAGTATTCATGAGAGACAATCTTACCAAGTCTATCAACCTGCATATCCACTGCTACAAGTTTCATATTAGATATACGTAGCGCCTGCTCATGAGCCAAGTCGACCTTGTCAAGGTCTTTTCCCCAATAATGTCGAGTCTATGTTGACAGCAAGGGAAGTGGCATCCAAACCCTCACTTCCCCCTCAAGTCCCCCCCACCCTTCCTCAAGAAGCTTCTTGTTTTTCATTGCAGCCGTCATGCACTCCCCACTTCTATGATGATTCCTATGAGCTCCAAGAAAGACTCTTTCAAGAAAATCTAGCTAAGCAAATTGAGGAATTAGAGGCAAAGATGAGATTGCTTAGAGAAAGAGAGATAGAGCTTTCAGACCTTAGAGAGGAGCCTACGCCAAAAAATACCTCTTCTACCAATCCTCAGATCTTTCAACATGATGTCCAAATTCCGAGTTAGAAGAGGGAAAATCATGAACCAACTAGGGATCTTGAAGAAGATAAAATTGCTATCTCTTCCCAAGAGAAAAGTTCTGGTCACAAAGTCATGAGTTGGAAACAAACAATGGAATCATGGGGCAGAGAGGAGGAGAAAGGTTTTTCTCAAAGCCTTGAAGAGGTTGAGGCTGCTCTCATGATGATGATCAAGCAGAAGATCCGACATTTGAACACACCTCATCTACATCCCTCCAAGAGAGCTATCAAGCTACATCTGATATAGATGAAGTGATGTACAAATAGAAAGAAGAGAATCATTCGATTCTAGCTCAAAAATTATCTCCTCTTCTGCATATGTATAATCATCAGTGTTCTTCTGTATCCCTTTTCAAAGAGGAATATATTTTGGAGGAAGCAAGTAAAGAGGAGTATACTCAATTCATGGCTAGTCAAGAAGATTTCACGAGTGCAGATGAGGAGGAAATCACCATAGGTACATTCTTTGATAAACAAGAGGACAAGTCACAAGCTTTTGCCTTAATCTCTGATGAGGAAGAGATAATTTCTGACTTTCTTCTCACTTTGCAAGAAAATATGGAGGAGCATGGACACTTCCTTGATCAAGTCATTGAGGCAGGGTACACTATTCTTCAAAAAGGCCATCAGCTGGCTAGATGTGGAGAAGACAACATTGAGACTCAAATAAGTATGCAGAGGGGATGCAAGCTTTCAAACTTATCCTTTCAAGAGGTTTAAGTCATCAAGGAGGATGATCATGCAATGGAACCCGAGAATGAAGCAGAAGGAGATAAGCCAATCCATAAGGTATATCCAAGGGCTTATGTTGATGAGCCAACAACCATTGATTTCTTGATGAGACACGCCAGTATGAGGAACCAACATTTGACAAGCTTTCAAGAACAAGAAGAGTATGTATATAGTGGAAGCATGTTTGACTCTGATTCACTCAGATGCAGGCCAATCAAGGTAGCAAGCAGGATGAGCAAGTCTCTAGAGCTCCAACCCATTCAACCATTTGTCTGGCACCATAAGTCTTCTCGCCATGAAGGAAACTTCAGAATTTTTCTTTTTGATCCAAGGAGGCAAATATACCTGGTTAGCTGTATATAGTAGTTTGCTTTCAGTTTTGTTGCTCTGTTTTCTCGTTTTTCTTTCCCACTCTTTCTTTTAAATAAGTGTTCTTTGAGCACGTGGCCGCGGCTCAGAATCTTTTCAAAATATTCAAAAGACTCGACACATTAAGTCTCTCTCAAATCTCCACGATTCCCCAGATGTGTCTGATTCGTAAGTGCCAGAAGTGGAAGCTGTTTTGATCCAACTTGAATTCCAATTGAAGGTTGCAGTTCATATTTTGCAGAGTTTTTGCACAAAGACATCATTAACCTTGATTTAGCTTTCCAGGAGTTGCAAAATAAGCAGGGGCTATTTGATGTTGAATGGTCTGTTTATTAGACGGTCTTACTGAAGTTGTGATTGTTGCCACATTTTTATATGCAAAAAATTGTGGTTTATTTTTTAGCAGGCTCAAAAGTCCTTGGGGTCGCCAATAACTGTAGAGCAAAAAATTACTCTACGTTTCATTTTGATTTTCAGTTGTGCGCTGCAAAATTTTGTTCCCGCATACTTTGGTCCGAGATGGCGAAGTTTTGAAACAGAGCGCAGGTGCTAATCTTCCTATTGATTTATTTTTGTCTAAGTGTCGAAGTCAAGCGGAAGCTGCCAAGTGTCGTCGTTTGAGGCACTTTTCATAATTTCAGTAAAGCAGCGGAGATTGCCACGTACCTCATAGCAACTCAACAGAGTGTGACAAGTGTCGGCATCCGTGTTTCATATCGGCATCTGCGTTTCAAATCTCTTTTTAGCGGAAGGTTTCAAAAGCTAAGTATCAGGATCAGGGGGAAAGCGCCAAGTGGCAATCGCGAAAGGTCTCAATTTTGCTTTTCTAAAAGCGACGGAAGACGCCACGTATCCCAGCAGAAGAGAGCGGAAGCCACCACGTGTTGAGATCCAAATTATCTTCATTTTGCTTCACTGATATAACAAAGACTGTGGTGGGTCTTAAGTGTTGTTTTTGAAGCAAGCGGAAGCCGCCAGGTGTCGCTATCCGTGTAAATATGAAATGAGACCCGATTGTTTCTATGATATAAACAAAGTAAAGCGGAGACTGCCACGTGTCACCTTCCGTAGGGTTCTTAAAAGATAGCTAAAAGCAACGGAGATTGCCATGTGTCCTTTAATGAAGCAGCGGAGATTGCCCCTGTCCTTGTGCCCCTTTTAAAGTTACTCGGGTAAGAAATGTTGTGGGTTTTATTTCTGTTACATTGTTAAAGTTTCAAGAAAGCGGATTGCGACAGGTGTCAAAGGCAGAACGCTCATAAGCAAAGACACAAAAGGAGTATAAGTTATGCGAAAAATGCCGCGTGTCTTCGATAAGTGCTGCAAAAATCATCAAGTGTCGTCATCCGGTGTCTCCTAAAGTAATAAGAAGGTTTTCAAGGAATTGACTAAGTGTTATCTAGTGTTAAGAGAAGGGAGCTTCCTGCAATCTGTTTCAGCCAATGAACTGCCAGAAGACAGCGTTTTATAATCTATAAAATATCTTCTATTAGCCACTTCCAGTTCGGTTAGATTTCAGTTGGGCCGTTAGATTGGGATCAAGCAGACAATTCAAAGTGAATCTAAGGCTATAAATAAGGGTGCAGAGATCACCAAGAAAAAGGAGATATCAGAGAGAATTTTTTGAGAGAATTATTGTTAAGAGTTTAGACTTTATGGCGCTGTGATTAGGAATATCACATGCTTTTGTTCTATCTTCTTAAGTTGGAAGGTTTATGTAACTGTGCGTGTTTCTGTGCCTCTTATGTGACTGGAAGATTAATGAGAAGATTGAATCATATGCCTTTGTTGATATTTTTTGTGTTATTGCAAAAGTAGTATAAGATGTGTTGTCAAGAGTTTAGACTTTCTAGAGCAGTGATTAGGGATGTCATTTACTTTTATCTCGTTTTCTTGGGTTGAAAAGTTTATATAACTATGCGTGTTTCTGTGCCTCTTATGTGACTGAAAAATTCAAATAAGAAGATTGAACCATATGCCTTTGTTGACATTTTCTGTATCATTGCAAAAGTAGTCTATGTTGTGAGCCTCTGTTTCTATTGTTTCCATCTTTTACATTGATCATGCACTTATTTGCTTTTAAATGTAAATGAATCCTACATATAGTTTCATTGTGCTCATGATTAAGGTCGAATTACATTCAGGCTCATCATCATAGTTAGATTTTCTTTCTTGCATTTGTGTTTCTATTAAAATTCATGTCCCTTTTCCCAGTATACACTTGATTTAAAGAAGAACCAACTTCTCTAAAATCTGGAGGTTGTTTCAAGTCGCAAGTCCCACATCTTGAAACTTCTCATTGTTGGTGTTAGAACAAGCGCAATTTTAAATCAACATGACCCATGTGAGGCTTTGATTTTTTTTACAATGGAGTTTTGCTCACAGGGTTTGAAACCAGGTTTACTAGTGAGGAAGACAAGGTTTGCACTCTGAGCCCACAGTTGCGGAGGCCCACTTCTTTTCCTTTTTGATTAATTCTTCGGCTCACACCAAGAGACAAGAGCCAAGTATATGATCCAACTTATTTTACTGTTTATGTTGTTAATTATACCGATACAAGACTTACAATTCATATGGCTTTGTATTATGAGATTAGAAACACCACTAACTTCTTTTTGTATCTTCATAGCAGTACTTTTCAGATTCTTAAAAAGAATTTTGTAATCATGAACACTATGATGACTCGCTATGCATGAAAAGGATTGGATTAGCTACCCTTGACAAGTTTGGTTGAATCTACCCATCAAACATACAAGGGCATATGAAGAAGTTGTGGCTTAGTGTTTAGATGATCTTGAGCTCGAAGTATTCAGGGTTTACCAAAATTGTGTTTCTATCTTTGAGATCTGCACCTCAAGAAACGTATTCACTCTTATGTAAAAGTTTCCAACAATTTCCATTTTAAGAGCATCATCCAATGTTTCTTGCGCATTAGTAGATTTCCAAATATGGGTTTCTATCTTTGAGATCTGCACCTCAAGAAATGTGTTCACCCTCGTGTCAAAGTTTCCAACAATTTCCATTATAAGAGCATCATCCAACGCTTCTTGCCTATTAGTAGATTTCTTCGTAGTGAGTTGTCTCTTGAACATTGACAATAATACTCCAACAAACCATTGCCTTGTAGTGAGTGTATATCACAAGACAACTTTAATAATAATTTCTTAAACTACACATCATATGTACATGCACTACTTGAAACATCCTTCTTTATCTCCTTGATCGCATAAATGCTTTGCTGGTCAAACTCATGAATATGAAATTTCCTTCAGAACAAAGTTTTGAGTTGGTCAAAGTCCACCACAATTTGATTTGGATCAAACTTAGGGTACCATTTACGTGCACGATTTAGCAGTATCATTGCAAATTGGCCTGTGTTTCTGTCTAGAGATGTCACTCCCTTAGCTCATCAAGGTATCTCACATTTGTGGATGTGATCAACCACATTTTCGATACCTAGATACTTTGATAGCTTCATTGACATCTCGTAAAATATTTTCCGTTATAGTGCAGATGCGCACCACTCTTGAAAGCTACACTTTGTCTTCCACCAACAATTGTCTAAGCAATGGTTCCTTGTGCAACAACTGCTATAACACCTCCTGGGACATTCCTACCTACCAACAGAGCTTGTATCCCAACTCCTCTCATTTGTATACTGATGCAAGAGCATCCACGACGTACATGGAATCTTGCATCACCAAAAATAGTAGGAGTTTTGGGTAGATTTCAATAGCGAGTCTCAAGGAAAATGTCTCAGTTTAACAAAGATCTTGAGCAAAATCAAAGAGGCCAAGAGTTCATGGTTGCCACACTTAAAAGTTTGACTTTTCATAATATAATGGAGGGCATGAGTGGCTTAATCGCTATTCAAGTCTAAGTCTAAAGCTAACAGAGATAGTGGTTTGTTCAACGAATTAATGGAGTGCACGTAGTCACGTAGTCCACAGATTTTAGCTACTGTGAGAAAGCTTCCACAGAGTCTACATCGTGCCCGATTAGACTTTTAATTTGATTGTGATTTTGCAATAGATTTGCGAACTCAAGTGATTGTGATTTGACAATAGATTTATGGCCTCAGGAAGTACCCATGGACTATGGCCTTGGGAAAGATCCACAAAATTCATGAAGTTCGTGTAGGGGATCACAGAGATGGAATTCTCAAATTATTTGCATGGACACAAAATCCTTGAAGTTCGCACACAAAGTCAACGAAGTCGACGGCCTTAGGAACACCCTAGTGGAGCCCACAAATTTTCACAGTGTCAAGAATGCCCCACAGAGCACAATGTGTAGTAACACAAAGAGTTCACGGAGCCCTCATAATGGAACTCATGGAGTCACGACCTCAATAAAGCCCCACAAAGTTCGCAATGATTGCAAAGTCCATGAAGTATGTGAGTCCGTTGAAGTGATAGGGGTCACAAACATGGCTTGTTCATGAAGATCTCAGTCAAAGTCAACATGGAGGCAACAATTTTAATGTGGATACATGAACAACTTAAGTGGATTTGATAAATTCATGGGTCCATAGTAATATATAGAGGCCATAGTGATCTTAGCTTAGTTTGTAAGTGACACAACACTAGGAATTTCAAGTGACCATATCTTTCATGGCAAATTACTAAATGCGGTGTTTTTGGTCTCTTCAGAAAGCTCTTGATGAAAGCTTTTGATTGGTAGTGGCCACACGATATGGAAGCACTTATGTGGGTGATTGTTCGCATTGGAAGATCTCATAACTCTTTTCAATCAAGATCACAAATGGTTACAAAGAAGTGGAAGGAGAAAGGTCAAAATTTATGGAAAGCAAAAAAGACGATTACTAAGAAGAAAAATGAAGATTTTTCACAAAGAAGTTCCCCAAATAGTAAGAAGGATTTCGAACTGGGAAGAAAAAGGGCCACATTAAGCAGATATAAAGATAGCCAAAAAGGGGGACATAGAGAGAGAAAGATGATTGATAGAAGGTTCCTCATTAAAAGAGAGGGTCTAAAAAATGTGAAGGTTACAAAGTTTGCAATAGAGGCTATTGAAAAGCCCAAAGAGGCCTAGTGATAGAGAATGCAAAATAGAGTCAAAATGTATAGATTGTAAAGGCTTGTTTCATTTAATAAAAAAAATAACGATTGTTTTTTGTTGTGTTACTTTGGATGCAAGGCCAAGGGCATCCCTTCATGAGGGCCCCACACCGTGATTGCATCAAGTGGTATCAGAGCAATCAAATTGAGTTTGGTCCTGCAAGTAAGAGAGTCGTGTGAAAAATGTGAGATTCATGTTGAGTCATTTGCAAATTGTGAAAGAGAATCTTGCATTGGATTGAATATGAGTTTGTTGAAGGTAAAAAAGAAGTTTTGCAAGGGCAGATAGTTGTATGGAAGAGTGTGAGGCTCATATTGAGTTAGCAACAAGTTGTGAAAGAAAAACTTGCATTGGTGAGAATATAAGTTTATTGCAAGTTGTGAAAGAGAACCCTTCTTGAGTATAATATGGGTCATGAAAGAGAAACTTGTTCGAAAACAAGAATTATTGTCAAAGCATGAGAGAGGCTCTTGTATGAGTCTATTGTAGGTTTTGAAAGAGAACCTTGCTTGAATCAATTATAGGTTGTGAAAGAAAACTTTGTTTGTGGACAAGAAATGGTACACAAAAGGAGAAGAGCATTAGGACTAAAATACTTAGCAGATGTGTTGAATGAAATCCAAGCGAGATTGGATATGATGGAGACCACACAAAGCAGTGAAGATGTTCCAGTTGTGAGTGGAGATGAAGAAGAAGAAATGATGATGGCATTGTCATCCCTACAAACAAGGTTAGTTGCTTTGGAAAGAAGTCAAACAAGTAAATAAAAGAGACCAACAAAGGTCATGGTGAAAGAAATATAAGTCCACTTGTAATGCTATTTTGTTTTGTGGTAGAGAGAGCCTAACGAAGCTTAAGACATGGATGGTTGAGTTAGAAAACTTCTTTGAAGAGGAGAATGTAAAAGACATAATGAGGGTAAAGATTGCAAGCAAGAGGCTATGTGGAAATGTTGTTGTGTATTGGAGAGAGATTCAAGACAAGAGGAAAAAGAAATGAAATTAGGAGGTAAGAAGTTGGGAACATATGGTTTCCAAGCTGAGAGGTCATGTTGTGCACCCAAGATTGCAAGAAGAGTGGTGGAAGAAGCTAAGAATTGAGATTTGAGAGAGGAGATGAAGATTGCCTTGAGAGGAAATAAGAGAGAGAAGTTGCCATGTGAGTAGTCCAAAGCTATTTTGAGAAATAGCAAGGAGAAGGATATAAGTGAAGAGAGGATGATTGCTTTGAGAGGCAATCAGAGATTGAGCTTTCCATGTGAAAATCCCGAGTTGTTTTGAAAAACAGAAAAGAGGAGGAAAGAGTTGAGCATGCCAGAGAGAAAGAAATACTCGTGGAAAAGGATATGGAGGTGATAAATTGTTCACTAGGAGACCTATTATTGGATGATAGGAAAGAGTTTGTGGTATTCCATAAGCGAGAAGACATTGAATTATCCTTGGAGGATACAAGGAATGCATTTGCTGTCTTTCTTTATTGTTTATATGAAGGAAACAATAGAGGTGGTTGAAGTACAAGTAAATGCACACAAGGATGGTATGATTGAAGACTATTCATTTGAACATGAACAAAATAGAGTGAAGAATAAGAAGAGGACATTTATGGAGGTTGTTGAAATTGGGCCTTTTGGAAGTTCCTTGCGAGAGTGAAAGCTATGAGGAGAATGTGAGCGGCATAGAAGATTTAGAAAACATGCCTTTGAGACCTAAAAAAACACCCGAAAAGTGTTTATGGGAGCTATTAATCACGTTAATGTGTTTGATCTGTGTAGGTCCAACAATGAAGGAGTTAGCAAAGAAGACAAATTGTGCTTCAATCAAGCATGTTCATATGGATGAAAGGTAGCGAGTAGAAGTGGAACAAGAGACATTTTACTTACGACAATTAGACGTGGGACAAAAGACTCTCATAAGAGAGATGGGAAAATTTTAAACCGAAGAATGTCACTTGTTTGGCTTAGAAGTGGAGGAGAAAGGAGGAGAATGCAATTAGCGTAGCGCTGATGGAAAGAGGGTAAAAAGTGAAGAAGAGAGAGAGAGAAGTTGTCACAAGGGTAGTTGATCACTTTTCGAAAGAGCAAGCATACTGGAAGAAGCTTTGCAGAGGCCATGCTTGGTGGAAATCAAGTTAATAATGTGAAGTTGGAGGAAGCACCTATGGGGACTGTAAAGTCTCATGTTTTTTAACTAATTGGTGACTGCAACTAGTGTGTAGGTGTTGAGATGGAGAGAGAGGAGGCATTGAAAAAGACCTTCCATGGTGAAGATGTGAATCCATAAGTGCAAAACTATGCATTCAAGCAAGAAAGCAAGGAGCAATTGATTCATACATTAGCCAAAGCAAGTGAAGAAGTAGAGAAAGGATTTTAAGACTCTTGGGAAAGAAGAAGCCACAATTGAGATGATGGTGCCAAGAGAAGATATGGCAACAAGGAGAAAAGTGAAGCTGCAAATAGAGAAGAGTGACAGAAGGAAGAATTCAATCGTAGGTTGGATAGTGAGTGAACAAATCCAAGAGGGCTTTTGTTGTTGGTGGATAGATGACAATGGTAAGTTCAAACCCACAAGAGAACATAAGATGCAAGAATGCACATCTTTGTGGAAGAGCTCAGACGAATGTGGGTTTAATCCCATTGGTAGATGGACAAAGAAGAAGAAAACCATTAGGTGGAGGCGGATGCACTATTCCCAAACAATGGGTAAAAAGAAGAGAAGCCTTGAGTGGGTAAAAATAAGAGAAGGTTTTGGTGAAGGTGGATAGGATATGGTGGATTTGATCTCACAAAAAGGAAAGAATGAGAAGAGATAAGTAGATGGAGGATTTGAATCTAGCAAGACTCTAGAAATGAGAGAGAAAAAGAAAAAAGTTGCTGAGTTATTTGGTTTGTTGAAGGGAACACCATAGTCATCAATCTCAATGGCCAAAAGAGTGGTTTTACCATTTATTCCATCCATGTGAGCATGAGCTCACATTTTAATTACCTTTCGTGTCTGATGCAAGAGCATCCAAGGCATATGGGAAATATCACATCATAAAAAACATGGAGGAGTTTTGGTAGCTTTCAATAAAGAGTCTCAGGGCAAATGTCTCAGTTTAATGGAGTCTTCAAGCGAAATCAAAGAGGTCTTGAGTTCACAACAACCACACTTGGAAGCCTAAGTGTTTGCAATATAATTGAGGTCGTGGGGGACTTTGTTGCTATTCAAGTATAAGTTTAAAGCTAATGGAGATTGTGTCTTGTTCAACGAATTCATGGAGTGCATGTAGTCACGAAGTCCATGGACTTTAATGATTACAAGAAAGCTTACATGGAGTCCACATTGGGCTTGATGAGACTATTAATTGGATTGTGATTTTCTAATGAATCCATGACCTTGGGAAGTCCCCATGGAGTCCACGACCTCATGAAAGATCCATGGAATTCTTGAAGTTCGTGCATGGGATCACGAACATGGAATTCTTAAAGTTCACACATGAAGTCAATGACCTCGAGGACATCCCATAGAGTCCATGGAGTTTAATAGCCTTGGGAATGCCCCATAGAGCATGTAGTGTGCAATGATCATAGAGTTCATGGATCCCATTTAATAGAGTTCATAGAGTCCACAAAAGAGTATTCATGGAGTTGCAGTGTTGATAAAGTCCCACAGAGTTCACAACGATTGCAGAGTCCACATAATCTGTGAGTTTATGGAAGTGACAGATGTCATAGTCACGACTTGTTCTCAGTCAATGTCAATACAAAGGCCACAATTCTAACACAAACACATGAACAACATAAGTGGATTCGATAAATCCATGAGCTCGTAGGTATACATAGAGGTCACAATGATCTCAACGTAGTTTGTAAGCGACACAACACTAGGAATTTCAAGTGATCATATCTTGTGCAGGGAATCACCAAATGAGGTATTTTTTGACTTGTTGGAAATCTCTTGACGAGATATTTTGATTGGTAGTGGCCTCATGGTAGGGAACCACTTATGTTTGTTGTTGTTTTCATTTGAAGATTCCAAAACCATTTTCAATCAAGATCACAAATAGTTACAAAGAAGTGGAAAGGGAAAGGTTAGTGGTTATGAAAATTAAAAAAAGGCGTTGACCAAGAAAATAAAAGGGAAGATTTTCACAAAGAAGGTCTCTAAATAGTAAGAAGAAAGGTTCTTGACTTGAAATACAATAGACCATAGTAAGAAGATAGAGAGATGTCCAAAAAATGGATATAGAGAGAAATATGGTTGATAAAAGGTTCCTCGTTTATGAGAAAAGATAGAGGGCCTCAAAATTGTGAAGGTTATAGAGTCTGAAATAGAGGCGATTGTAAAGCCCAATGAGGTGTAGTGATAGAAGGAAGAATAAAGTCACATAATTTAGATGCCATAAAGGTTTGCTTTCATTTAATAAAAAAAGAATTGTGTTTGTTTTTTGTTGCGTAACTCTAGTTGTACGACCAAGGGCATCCCTTCACTGGGACACCCTACCGTGATTGCACCATATACTCATCCTTGACACGCTTTAAGTATCTTCTTTACAATAATCACAAATCACTAGTGTATGGAATCTCTTGTTCAACTACAACTCTTCACTTTCACAATATTTCACCAATTTTTACTCTAACCCTTTCTTTCTAAAAAATGATATGCAAATACATTGGCTTTAGGTAAACTCAGATTTGAAATCTCTCCACAATTATGCATCTTCTTCCACCTTCTTGTGGTTTCAAATCCTTCTCTTCAAATTAACTCTCCTCAAGTAGGGATCCTTAATTGTGCATTACTTCTTCTCCTCCTCCAGTGGAGTGCATTTCTTCTTTGTGCGAACTAATCACGTGCCCTCCCCATTTTGGGCAGGTACTTGCAACATCCAAATGACTTAGCTTCCACTCAAATTGAGGGATCCATATTTTGCAACATCTATTCCCTCTCTACAGGGTTCCATTCTTCCTTGTGCTAAGCCGATCTCATCTCCAACTCACCAATTATCTAGCCATGTGCGAAGAAACTTTTAGCCTAGCATCGCTAGGGTTTCAAAATCATAATTATTTTTCATCAAGGAAAATATTTCACAAGCACTCCACCAATCACCACACTCTTTAAAAATAGGGTCTCGACAATGGAACCAAAATATTGTGCTTTTAAAGTTTACCTTTCATATAGTCTTGCATAGACTATAATATGTGCAACAGATAAGAATAGGCACATCACTAGCCTAAGACTTAAGCACTCATCTTAGGCGCAATAAGAGAACATCAAGAACCCCATTATGATAAAAATGCATAATGATGAGTAAGTGCATAAAAAAATCATATACAACCTAGCTTCAATTACAATTCAAAGTAAATTCAATCAATTAACCATTAGAATACATCAAATAAACATCATTTACATTAATAAAACACATCATCGTTACAATTTGTACATTAGTATCTACAAAGACTACATGAATATACAAACGCTTGCATTCATGTTACAATTCATTGTAATTACATACAACAAATTTGATCTCATCAAACCTTAAGATTTATCTTCAAAGACTCGTTATTTTTCTATGCCCGCAAATCATCCAATGTATCCAATCTCTCTAAATGAGAGGTCAATGAGTTTATTTATAGGTTTCTATGACCACCTTGCCCTCTACTAGCTATAGCTAAATCAACTCCATATGTCCATGTTTGCCAATTTTTATTCCACTTATCTTTTACCTTAGAATATTCTTTAGCGTACCTTGATCAACCTAGATCGATCCTTGACATTTGCCTTCTTGTTGTCTCAATGCTTGATATATGTTAGATATTCCCTTCTTTGATTGTTTTTTGTGTTTTTTGAGCATTTATGTTTCTTTCAACCTACCCATTTATGCTTCATTATGTTTCTTTCTAACCCATTCATTATCATTTTCATGTATTTGTTGATTATCCCTTTAAGTCTATTTTGTGCACTAGTGGGATGCCATGCATGATTTTGTGCTTCTCACTTGTGCGTTGTCATCCTTAGTCATTTCTTGCACAAAATATGGTGTCCCACATATGTTGCTAAGAGCTTTAATTTCCTTCATACAAAATGATAATAATAGTGGTAAAGAATCAAATTCATACAATGCTATTGAATTGGAATCCACTCTTTGGTTGAGGGAAGGGCATCTGAGGCATTTGGAAATGTTATTAAATTGAAATCTTTCTTGACTATCATAAATCGCTACTAAAGCCTTTGATCAACAATTGGAATTCATTCATAATTAAGCCTTACCCTCAAACATATGTAGGGAGGCATATAAATATTGTTGTGCATGGTGGAGTGATCTTACATAAGCATTGAGGAGAAGATAAACTCATTCACCTTATAAGTATAAGGTTTCCATTTCAATGATGGAATTTTACATAGAGGTTATGAGTTAGCTGGGGGTGAAGTGGATTGGGCTTTGATTTTCTTGCCCTCCTTTATAGTACCCGATACCTAAATGGAGAGAAAAATCCTAATGAAAGCTAAAGATGATTTGGATAGATGGAAGAGTATTTTAGAATCAAATGAACACTACCTTCCTCTTGATAACCCTTCTTTGGAGCCTTGTGAATTTAGGTTAATATGTGATCAAGACATGGGAAAGCTTCGCTATGGGCATCGAAGTTGGCTATGAGGGTATAGTTGTGGTTTGGGTCTTAAGGAGTTAGTTGTGGAATTTTTTTATGTTGCTGAAGTTGGATTTTGTTGTCTTTAAAATATACATCTAGCATCTCTTCAGGGATGGTTTTTAGGTTTTTTTTTTGGATGGTTCCTTAGCCATGTTGGTTGTGGAAGCTTGTGTTCCATTTTGCTTTTAGTTGGAGACTTTGTGGAGGTTATTTTTATAGGATGTTGTGGAAGATGTACAATATTTTAGTTAGTATTAGTTATGATAATCTTGTTGTGAATCCTTTATTTTGGTTTCACTACTTTTTTTGTTTGGTTTAACAATACATCCAATAAGAACGATAGAATATGGGATGGGATCCCATCGATTTCATATTCCTTTGATCTTTTTTCATCTTTTTATGTAAATACTAGATTTGAACCAATCAAATATTGATACTAATCAAATATGAACATAAACTCCCAAGGTATGAAAACCTAGGAATAAACTAGCCCAACTCAAATGAGATTATAGCTTCTTTACAATCTATTATGTGGATGTTATGCTTTTATGTTTTAGAAGTCTTTTTATATTTCTGCAAAAGTTGTAGTAATGGTCGTGGAAGAAAAATTTAGATGTTTTGTTTTGCTATAGATATGTGAATCATGGTTAATATGTTATGTACATATGTTACTTATATAAGAGGATTTTTTAATATCAAGATAGGATTGATAGACCCTCCAACCTTCATTTTATCCATTTAAAAATAAAATGGTTTTAACTCAAATGTAGGTGCTAGTAAAGCCTTCAGAAAGGGTATACTTGTGTTGGAAATATTTGCATACTATCCCTGTTAATTGTATTTCCTCCTTAATCTTGTTTTCATGATATGTTTCAGGGAAAACCTTGTTGATGTAATAAAAGGATAGAGATGGGTCATCATCTTGCCTTGGACTATTGACATCTCATGTGGATAGTCTCTAATACATTTATTTCTAGAGTTGTGACTACTTTGTGTGTAGGATAGGTATCATGTTTTGATTTTTCTTAGTCAGTGGTATTATTTCACGTGCAAGTAAATATTATTCATTATTACTTTATCATTATCTCATTATTACACTGCTTACAATCACTACGTTATATTCATATTACGGTAATACATAGTGGTTTCGCATTCGACGAATACCCTGTTGTTGATGTTCCAAAATAGATAAGATAATCCTTGGGATCAATGGTACTATTTAAAAATGATTGGTGAGGATGTTTGTATGGAGATTAACAAACTTAGATAAAAACATGATTTTAAATTCACCAATATCCTTGCATGAAGCTATAAATAACTCCTTGTGAAATTTGTGCTTGGTGAATATGAAAATAACTATTCTTTATTGGTTGATTTACAAGCTATTAGTTTAGAAAGGAAACTTAGACATAAAAGTTTGTGTCACTTTGTCTAACACTTGTGTTTATTCATTGGATGGATAGAATTCCATGGTGAACTAGTGTTCACACAGATACTGGGTTGTAATTGCATTCCATTAAACTAATTCATGTTGAGAGATTAGGGGGATGAATCATTTAGTGGCATTGTGTTGGAATTATCATGTAGTAGCATAACAAATAGGTGAGACATAAAAATATAGAAAACATGGGTTAAGAAGAATTAACAATGTTATTTTTATGTTCTCTTATTACTTTTTAGGCAATTTTGAGTTTTGGTTCAACCCTACCTTTATAAGTGAAAGGCATAGAGAAAGATAAACATATGATGGTATGCCTAATTAACTAGTTATCAAAGCCTCAATGGAACATGCAATTATTATGCTTAAAGATAAAACTATCTCACAATTGTACTTTAGAGCTTCATAGCCTAAAAATACCAATTTATTGTACCCCTCTTAAACTTGCCCTGCATATTGCTTTTGTATTAGTTCTTTTATGCCTCAGTTAGAGTGTGTGTGTGTGTGTGTGTGTCTATATATATTACCACAAACATCTTATTGATGTAGCTCTTTACTTACATGGAAAAATGGACTACATAATAATAGTCTTCTCATGAAATGTTTCTGCTTCAAAAAGTTCAGAGCACAATATATATATATATATATATATATATATATATATATATATAACCAAACTCACTATCTCTATCTCTCTATATATACATACATACATACATACATAATTATAATATTTCTACTTTAAAAAGTTCATATATATATATATATATATATATATATATATATATATATATATATATATATATATATAATGTTTCTACTTCAAAAAGTTGTTCAATGTTTCTACTTTAAAAAGTTCAATGTTTCTACTTCAAAAAGTTGTTCAATGTTTCTACTTTAAAAAGTTCAAAGCATATATATATATATATATATATATATATATATATATATATATATATATATATATATATATGAAGTAGAAACATTATATATAAAGAGAGAATTTGGTCGTAAATATATATATTGTGCTTTGAAATTTTTGAAGTAGAAACATTTCATGAGAGGACTATTACTATGCAGTCCATTTTTCCATCTGAAGTAAAAATTTGCAAGTAGGATGTCTGTGGTGATTAATATGATGGTGAATACTTTTTATTGTATGAACATAATCTACACTATGTTATGATAGAGATGAGAATAGCATAATACTCGGTTGATAATAACCATAAATGCCATACCAAATAGAGTAGCATTATGCTAGAGTTACCCCTATGTTTTTCTTATTTATTTTGAAGCAATGCATTAAATGGCTTAAAGGGAGTTTGGATGACTAAATAAAGATCATATATTATTGTTGTAGAGCATATCTAAAGTAATACAATAATAACCAATCTATTGTTCTAAAGATAAGCATAATTCCTTTATGTAATCTCTGATGTAATAATAACAATAATAATAACTAATCATGCTTCCCTAGAGTAACTATCTTTTTGATTGGTCCAAGGATTCTTACCCTTTCCCTTTAGGATCACCATTTTTCTCTTGTAATACCAATTGGTTTGTTTGTATATGACCAGGTTATGGTATTTGTCCCTTATGATCAGGTGGACTATTCTGAATCTAATTGCATGGGCTTTGATTATCCTAAATTCTTGTAATAAGGTCATTCCGCTTACAAACCTGATTCTATTGCCAAAAATATCAAGATTTCTTGTCCATTCCTTGTCACTCATGTTAACAAAAGATTTAAAGTCATTATCAAAGAAATATTTTGAAAGGATATTCTCAATTACAATATCCACTAGATCTTCTCTAATTCTCAGTTCCATAATTACCATGAGCCACATTTTTAATATTAGTTTTTCTTCAGGTGTCAGATTCTTTGGTATAGTGTTGTAATTGAACTCGTTGGAGTTGGATCCTTCCTGAAACATGAAAACCTATTTAGTGAAAAAAAAATTATACCACTCAGATCCTTCTCTAGACATCAGATCAACTAAACAGTTTTGGGATCCTTTTTTGTATTGAACATCGAATTCAAAGTTTGATAACTATATTGCCCATCTATTCATTATGTGGTTGCCAACTTGTTGGATATGAGGCTTCTTGATTATAGATTCAAACTGGAGAAAGTCAGTCCTTAGTAGGAATCTCTTTGGAAGTAGGAATATCCTTAGTTTAAACATACATAGTTTAGTTGCAAGTAGTTCCTTCTTGGTTGAGTGATAATTTTTTTGTGTATTGTTCCAAGTCCCACTACAATATTAGCAAACTTCTTCCTTCTGATTTTCAACTGCTTCTAGGAGGACTCCAACATATGCTTCATCTGAGGCATTTATTTCAAGGATCATGAAACCATCTCTTGGGAGTTTAAGATTGGGCAAGGTTCTAACTTTCTATTTTATTCTAATGACAACGTCAATCATTTGGTTTGTCCAAGGATGAGAATCCCCTTTTAGCCTATTTTGTAGAATCTTCCTATATTTGGCTTGATTTTGATAAAAGGGAGAACAATAATTTAGAGATCCTAAAAATCTTTATAACTGAGTCTTATCCTTGATCTCATTTGGAAATTTCTCCAAAGATTGAAAAATATGGGGTTGTAATGCAATCTTATTTTTATAGATGTTCAACCCTAAGAATTTAATGTCAGTTTTACCAATATCCATCTTTTCTTCAGATAAAACAAGACCATTTTGCTCACACAATTCTACAAATTCTTTTAAATGGAGCAGATGATTATTCAAGTCTATGGACAAAACTAGAATATTGTCAATGTAGACAATGAAATGCTTGTCATGACCAAATATGTTGTCCTTTATTTTTTGGAATTCTAAAGGAGCATTTTTTAGCCTGAAAGGCATCACTTTCCATTCATAATGCCTATCCAAAATAGGGAGGACAAATGTTGTTTTGTAGATATCCTTTGGCTCAATAGCAATTTGCCAAAAACCACTCTTCAAATCAAAATTTGAAAATATGCAACATTCCTTTAATTTATTTACAAGCACTATTTTATTAGGAATAGGGTGCCTGACTGGAACTAGCTAATCATTTAGCTTTTTGTAATTAATAACAAGCCTCATTTTTCCTCTTTTTTGTTTAGAATGCTTAGTTACATAAAAGGCGGGAGAAGCCCATTCACTGTGGCTTTTCTAAATTAGTCCTTTGGACAATAGGTCTTTAATTTCTTTTTCTCCTACCTTAACCTTTTGTGGAGACAAAGGAATAGTATTAGATTTTATCCCTTTAGTACAGTTTATTATAGGTTTGAGATCAAGCTTTACAGTGTGTATATATATATGTTTGCTTCAACCCTGCTACCATGTTCAATGTTGTATTTATGAGAAACTCTAATGGTTACTTGAGTTTTCTTGGGAATTTCATGCTTATTACCAAAGAAGGTAAAATTCAACGATTTATCGTATATGCTATAAGGAATGAATTGATTTAAGAAGTTCATTCCTAGCATGGTATCAATGCTGATGATATCAAACATCCATAGCCTTACAAAAGTCTTGATCCCTTTTATTTCAATCATTACTCTAAGAGCTACTTTTTTTTATTGTAGTTCTTGAACCATTAAAAACAATGAATTCTAGGGAAGAATCTTCCCACACATATTCAGGGATTGGACCATACTTGGCAATGCTCATATTAGTTCTCGTATCAATCAAGCAATCTCTAACAATTGGTTTAAAACTAGGATCAATGATATTGGCATATATTATGATTTCTTTAGACTCTCCTACATAAAAGCATCCTAATTATGTTTCCTCTTGCGATTGATTTTTAGTACAATTCAACAACTCATTCAATTTGCCATTGCATACTATATTCTCATATTCGGTTTGATGACTCATTCTTTTTGGTATGGCCATGATCTTTGTCTTGCATACCCCATATTTTTTTCAACTATCGTCCTATTCTTTCACTTTGTAACTTATGCAATTATTGTTTAATTCTCATGATTCACATTCCACACTACTTCATGACTTGTTCTGGTAGTATAGCTCTTAGAGACTTTGTCCCAAGTGTGTTTCCTTATCTTCATGCACTTATTTGATTCCTTAGTCAAACTTTGGGGTGCCCTCCTCGCACAGGAACCTATTTTGACTCTTGCACGCTTTGACATGATCCATCTCTTGCATACGATATCTTCTTATGCACCTTTTATTTCTACTATTCATGTATGAATCCATACCTAGCCAAAAATTTGGGTTCAACAACATGAGTTACTACCTCTCAAAGATGGTTTCTCTTCATACATTAAAGTTTGATTTTTAGAAGAAGACCAAATCAAGACAAGGGTGTGGGGAACATTATATTATGTTTTATTGCCTTTCAGTCTAAATAATGTTAGGGAAACATATCATAGGGACATGATACACATATGTCATAAGATAGTAGAGGTCTATGTCAACAATCTTCTATGAAAAGTTAAAAAAAGAGCAAATCATATTGAGGTTTTACGTATTATTTTCACCATCTTAATTGAATATGGCATTACACTTAACCCAGATAAGTGTGTGCTTCAAGTTACTAGTGGTAATTTTTTTAATTTTTATCATTTCCAAGCATGGGATTGAAATTGATCTTGTAAATATATGTGCTAATTTAGAAATGAACCCCTACTATTGAATCAAGGATATGATCATTTTTAGGGAAGCTATGGGAAATCCAAAGGTTTATCCCTAATATTACATATGGTTTCCATCCTATCAAAAATATAATCAATAATAAGAGTGGTTTTATTGGGACTACAATTGCCAAGATGAATTTGAGTTAGTACAATGCTTTCTTATGGTTTCCTCAACTCTCATGGCACCTAAGTTTGATGGCCCTTCATTCTTTATTTTAGGGAAACTAAGATGTCTCCCACCTACATGTTAACTAAATATAAAGTGATATACTTCATTAATCGTGCCCTTATTGATTTCAAAATGAGATATACCTAGGCAGAAAGATAATGTCTACCCATATTTTTTACAACAAAGTGATTGAGGCATTACATACCCAATCAAGAAATAATGGTCATTGTGAGATCTTAAACCCTTCATGCATTATTGACCCAAATATCCTTGTAAATAAATCTTGGTCATTGCATCACTCTATTGAGATATTGAATTAACCTACATCAACTAGAAGTCCATTAAAGGACAAATCATTGTTGACTGGTTACCTGATTTCCCATTGGAGGTTGGTGATATTATTAACACAAAATTATCAAATTTTTATGTGTATAAACTTATGATCAATTATTCCCCATGGTTTTATAATATAATAAACTAATTTATTGATCAAACTTATCCCAAAGGTGATAATTCCCAATAAAGGAGGTTCTTTCAAATCATTACATCTAAGTATGTAATCCTTGACCAAGTCCCATATAGGAAGGATTTTAAAGGCATGCTTCTTAAATTTGTAGATAAAGATGAGCCCAATAAATAAATCTAATGTCATAGTGGAATTTTTAGTGGTCACTTTGGTGCTGCCAGGAAGATCCACATAATGGGTTTCTTTTGGCCCATGCTTGAGCATGATGTTATAGAGTATGTGAGAAAATGCTATAAATGCCAATAATTCTCTCATGAAATTCATGTCCCCGTTTAGGCAATTCAGGACATTATAGTACCTTCTATTTTCTCCACTTGGGAGATTAAAATAGTTGGAAATATTTCTCTAGATTATTCCAATGGCCACCAATTCACCATTACAACCACTAAGTATTTTATTAAGTGGGTAGAAGTAATGTTGTTAACCACCATCACTATGTCAAGCATCATAAATTTCATTTTGAAAAAAATCATTTTTAGGTTTAGGGCCCCTAAATTCATAATCATAGATAATGGATCCCATTTTAATAATCCCAAGGTACTTGAGTTATGCAATAAGTTCTCCATATCTCACCACACAGCCTCCTTGTACTACCCTCGAGTTAATAATGAAGTTGAGGCTACTAACAAAATGTATAGATTTATATTGGTTAAGACAATAAAATATAACAAAATGGGCCATCATCTCTAGCTTCATCCCAAATTATGGGCATATAATATGAGTATTCACACACCCATAGGGGTAACTGCTTATTATATGTGCCACCAATACAATAAGAATGCTCATGAGTACCCTATCAAAGTTGGCGACCTTATCCTTAGACTCAATAATATGATATTTTTTTTAAAAGTTTAAAAGTTTAGACCTAATTTTTTTACCCTTATTTTAATTAAGATCAGTTACTTAATCTAATTAAGATATAACTTGAAATGTAATTCCAATATTAAGTTATGGCATTCAAGCATACATCTGAATGTAAAAGATTAATATTGACTGTGATAATTTGACAAGTGATATATGATAAATAGTTGGTATAAAAAATGGATGAATACTTTGCTTTTCTTGGTGTCTATTTGACTATAATTGTATTTTAGAAGTGAAAATCAAGATAAAGTAGGCATGTGGTTTGTTCAGTTCTTGAACTGGTTCTCTATCTATGTAGGTTGATTTCCACTAGATTGGGTCAATTTCACCAATCTATATTGACCTTATGGTCAATATTGACCTATGTATAAGTAAGTAATAGTGACTCTACAATCACCCATGCCTATTTATTTTTTATCTGTATTCAAAATCTCAAACTCTGATGATAAGCACAACTTCAAAAATTAGTCTCCTTTCCCTTAAAACCCTTGGTGTGATTGTGAGGAATAGAAACCTATAAAAAATATAAAAAGTGTAATGGATTGAGTTAACACCAATCACCCTTATTTGATGATTGACCATTTCCTACATACTTGATACTATAAAGAGGGAAATCAAGTCACAAGTAGTTCTCCCCCATAGTGTGATTATGCAATCATGCTCCTTCACTATATGTATATAACTAATTATTTGGATTTGATACTTGGAAATGTCTATTTTAAATTGGATTTAATGTGCTTAAGACTAGGATTATGGCTAATCCTAGTGATACATTTTAAATTATAGAATATTAGGGTATATTTTATTAATTTAAAATAACTTATAGATGTGTTCCAGATAAGTTTCAAGTCCCTTTTGAATAAGACCTTGATTTTTTTGCATAGAAGTCCAATTGGGTAATTTATTATACCATTGACATGCTATAGAAATGGGTTGATCATAAGGTGATATTTATCTTTATAAAATATCCCTTACAATGATTAAGTTGGTATCAACCAAATTAGGTCAGTATCTAGTTGGCGATACTGACCAAATTTGGTGAAACTGGCCTATGTATAGAAAACCTAAACTGAGAGTTTGGAGATGTATGTGCATGATATTCAACATGTTTGAAAAATAAAATGAGATTCCTATTGGTGTGTAATAGTAGAATGAAATGGTTGACTAATAAGATAGCATGAAAGTATGATAGAATTATGGATTAGGACCTTGTATAAGTTTTCAATTCATGTGTGGTAAATGTGTGTCAAACTTATCATTATCAATTACTAAAGACCAACTTTTAGTATCTACAAATGCTTCATTTTTATTATAGTAATATAATTGATATATTAAAATGATAAAATATACATGAATATGTGTATAACACAATTTGTGGTTGTTATGGATATTCAATTATGTAGGTCACCCAATAACAAAACTAGCATTCATGTGCATTCAATTCCTATGGATTGACTATTTTAATTAGAAATTACATTTTTCAAATTTTGAAAGAACAAGGGTTATAGTATATTGTGTGTTGGTGAAAACCATGTTTCCATTAAATGTTTTGGATATGTTGTTTCCTTGTTGAGTAATTGGATAAACTTGTACTTGCTTGTTGAAGCACATGTAGAATTGGGGGTGATTGTGCCCCAAATTTTTGTAACTATGCCATTTGTTAGGTTAGTAAGGCAACATGTCCCAAACCTCATGAATGTGGGTATAATTATGAAATGTACTAATCTAAATAACTATGGATGTAAAAGATAGAACCATCAATCAAGATTCACTCAATGGAAGTGAATCAACTACTGCAAATGGCTTATAGATTTAATTTTATAGTTTTGCTCAAGTTCAGTCAAGATTGCTCTATGTGAACAAAAAGCATGATCGAAGGAGAATGAAAAAAATTTATGTCCCTGTCATGAATGCAGGGTTTATTGTATAGTTTCACTCAATTTAGAATAGATTACATGATCAAAATAGAATTAACTTTTTATGCCCCCATCATGACTGAAGACCTGATAGGTGTGAAGTGGAATGACTACCATTTTCCATTCAACTATAAATTGTGTTGTAATGTATGTGTACATGAACCAGTATAAAGCCTCATAAATTTTAAAATGTTTATATATGTGCATTAACAAGTACCATGCTCCCTAAATCTGTAGCAACTAGTATATAATTATATGCATATATATGCTAAATTTTAGACTCTTTATCTGAAATGTATGTGTATGTGAAAGTATATAATTCTTGTTCCTATAAATTATGTGCATATTTATATTCATATGCATCCAAGTGTGTATTAATCTCTACTCAAGTTTATATGAAGTGAGTGAATATGCATAATATAAGCCCCTATAATTTATATTGATGTGCCAATATCTATCATTTATATGAACCACTTCTAATCTCTAAAATATGTACTCTTATCTGGTTTTTTCTCATTGAGGCTTATGTTTCTATGACAATCCCACTATAATGCCTCATTTTTAGATGAGGGATGTATCATATAAGTCACTCTATCAAAATAAGAATTAATTATATCATTTCATGTATAAATATAGTGTCATGTAATATTATGTGAACATATGGAGAATATGTCATGATATATATATATATATATATATATATATATATATATATATATATATATATATATATATATATGTAATGTAGGGCATGTAAATGTCATGTCAATATAAATATATCAATTAAGTATACATTATAAGGATCTCTAAATGAGACTACATAGTAAAAGTCTAAGATATAGAACATGACACCACTCAATGTTAATAAGTTTAACAAGTGCAAGTGTTGTCACGCATAGTCGAAAGGCCACATACAAAAGACACAAAGATGTTGAAATAAATAATGCCAAGGGCCACAAGCATGGGGGAATAAAGTTTTCATAAATAAAGGACATCAAGGATACCACATCAAACAAGGCTAAGGTCCACACACAGTAGAAAAACACAAATTAGCCTATAATGTAATAGAGTAACAACATCAACAGAGCATAGAATAAAGAAACTAGGCTTACACCATCCATATGTATCAGTGTCACATCATAGTATAAAAACATATCCATGTATAATTGTATAATATGTAATTAGTTAGTAAGTCATCCGTAAGAAATATGATAACTTAACATAATACAAAGGTCATAGAAATATATAACCTATAATAGTGAAACCTATGGAACAAGATGCCCCTAGTATTGGCATGGCTATAAGGTAGATGAAAGTTGAACATTTATATGTCCATATGTAATCTTTATATCATACATAGCACTCATATACCATGAAATTCATATGTGTATAAAACTAACATTCCATCTACTAAATATGTATTAAATACCATATGTAAATAGTGTAATCTAACAATCATGTCATGTTCATGACCTAATTTTAGATTTTTGTAAATACTTGATCCTTTTTGGAATATTTTGGATTTGAAAAGGCTAATCAATGATATAATCAATGGAATGATCAGGGGATTTACCTATATCAAATGGTGGAGCCATTCTCTGTCATGGATGGTGTGTACCATTTATGGGTATATCTAAATATGATAATAATTCATGTGGTATACCATATCTATCATGATTTTTCTCATAGAAATCAATGTATGATGAATAATGCTAGATGGAAATGGACTATATGGCATCCATTGTGTATTAGGATAATGTTTTATTTCATTGGTTTATTTTGTAACATGTTGAACTATTCATGTTGTTAAATGAGTACATGGTTTAGGAGATGGTGGCCTTTATGCCTCTGTGTAAATTTATGACGTAGATGGCACTAGATATCTTGTTGGCTAGTAGGCCCCAATATTTTCCTCTATACTGGATTTATATAGATACTATATGTGTGTAACAAATGACTATTTATAATTATCCTAGATAGGTGGAGGAACTATCTCTATTTAATGATCCTAAATATGTGTATCAACCATACTTTTATAATGATCTTGAATAGGTGTAGAAACCATTTCTATATAATGATCCTAAATAGGTGTATGTTTAACCCTTTTTAAAAAAATATGGTTGTTAAGGGTTAAGGGGATAATAAAGTCTATACACAGGGATGAATAAAAATATTCTATACTAGGATAATTGATTGTAGACTCAAATAAATGAATATTCTGAATTAAAATATTGAGATATGCTAAATATAGAAAGTATCAAATTTGAAATATTTTATGTTGATTGCAATGCAAATGAGAAATGATACTTAGTTGGATTTATGATGTGTAGGTAGATCTGAGTTGTACATATGGAAGAGTGTATAAGATAAAAATTATGAAATAGTCGTCAGATTTTAAAAATAATGTTTCTAGAGTTTCAAACTCTACTATTAGCCTTGGGACACTACCATTGAAGCTATTGTCTATTTTGTAATGTTATTATCTAATACAGAATATGCATTACATTTTGATGTGACCAACTTCATTATTCTAGGTTTTCTATCACTTTTCTATTGATGTATTCAAATCTTAAACACATGATGTATATGTCTACTTATGAATCAAACATTATCTCTTCACCCTTATTCACCCTTGGAATGTGTTTGTCAAAAATGGGTTGGTGGGCTCATGCTGTTGAGCTGACCTCAAATACCCACTTATCAATGAACATTGGCTACATAGCTAATAACCCATACAAGGCCTCAGACTTATGTAGTCCTCCCCTATGTGTGGGTGTGTGTGTGAATAATAGTGTAATATGTTATATGTAGATGCATGTAATGATCTAGACAGTAACTTGATAAATACCTCTCATGATATACTCTTGAATGCTTTAGACTTTTTTTATAACAACTTTTATGACTGATAAATAAATAGGGATGAATAGATAAAAATAACTTAGTTTTATGATTGATTGAATGAGCTTTGATAGGTGCTTACTTGGTATTATCTAGATCCATAATGAGAAGGCTTAGACTTGTATTTATACCAAAATTTTTGAAAATATATCATGATATGGTTCAATAAGACAAATAAGATGACCTATAGGTTTCAAATAATTTATTAATTGGATGAATTTTTAGTACTTGACATTAAATAAGGATCTAGACACTAGCATTGATGATAGTGTCCCTTTGTGACTAGTAGTGTCTAAAAAGATACAAAATAGTTGATTATTTAAAATTGATAGTGAAAGATGTATATCAAGTTTTGAGATTTATATATAAAGCAGGAGATCTAGGTCATCATAATGATAAGTTTTGAACTATAATATAATCATTTAGGAATAGTTAGATGGTGAATATGATCCTTTTGGTGGTAGAAAGGTATAGAATTGAAGGGTAGGGCCCTGATTAGTATTTGTCAAATGTGTTTAACCTTAAATTCTAGATCATAGAATCCAAGGTTAAATTGGTAGAGATAGACTAGGGCATAAAGATGGTAGACTATCTCTAAAATATGATAATTAATTGTAAAAACTCAAATAAAACATATACTAAATGTAAATGATGAGATATGCTAAAGATAGAAACTAAAATAATGCTAGATATTGCAATGATAATGAAAACAAGATATTTAACATGTTCTAATGTTAATATGGATCTAGATCTAAAATAGGTATAAATTAGATTGGATTTATATTCTAGATCAATCCCTTAGTTTTAGAGATTGTACCTGTATAGATATAAATACTTTTGTCAATTTGGGATAATTGTGTCAACACTACTATCTAACTTAGATGAATATATCCAGTATAGAATACTTACTTAAACTATATGTGACCACTTGGGTGCTTTTGGGTTCTGTATCACCTTTGTTCTTGTGCATTTAGATCTAGGTCATGGCCTCTCACTCTTTTTCAAATAACAAAACCATAATTCATCATCATCATAGTGGTTATAGAGAAAATGGGTTAGTGAGCACATAGATTTGAGTTACCATAAATACCCCTTTCTTAATGAGCATTGCCTACATATATAATAATCTGAAGAGGGCCTCAGACATATGTAGTTATCTCTTATGTGTTGGCTTGTGTGTGTATCATACAATGTGTCATAAACAAGTACATAGAGTGACCTAGCTTGTAATTTAGAAAATGTGGATCTTGGAATGTTCCTTTAATAATTTAGACATATATATGTTATCCCTATGATTGATATGGAAATAAGAGAAAATAGGGAAGTTTTTCTCACTTGAGTTTTTGATTGAGTGATTTTTTATCTATGCTAGGTAAGAAATGAATGAGGATTGATATTATATTTATACCAACCCCATTTGAATAATATATCACATTAAAGCACTTAGGTCAATCATAGGTATACATTACATTTTAAAAATTAGATAAAATTAGGGCACTAGATACTTACGTTAGAATAAACACTTGCATAGACATAGGCATCTACCTAGGATGTAAGTGTCTAGGTATTTGGAAAATAGGTGTAGGTCTAGAACTTGCAGAAAATAAGTTTATAGCATTCTAGGCAAGATAGAAGGCCTAGATCATTAAAATGACATTGGTTGGACTAATAAATAAGTAATTAGGCATGGAGAGATAGTGTATGTGAGCTTTTTGAAAGTGGTAAAGGTATAAAATTTTAAGGTACATCCATGTTATGTATTTTCTAAGTGTACAAGACTAAGATGGTAAATAATTTAGAAATAGTGTCTACATTTGCCCCTACCACACATCCCCCTTCCCCACCCCCACCTTTAAATTAGTAATAAAATTTTTAGTTTTAAGAATAAAAAATGTATACTTGGGTGTGTATAACACACTTTGTCTTTGATTGATTCCAACTTGAGTCCTTTTTTGGTGACTAACCTAAAACCAAGAGCATGTTCAGTGTATAATTAGTGCATATAATCTTAAATTAGAATCATTGAAATGATTGAAATTGAAAGAGAGAAAGGTTAAGGAGTATACATGTATTAATGCAATCATATTTCTTTTTGACATTTCAATTTGAAAAGATATAACATTATGAATCATCAGATCTGAGATTAAGACAAATATAAATCTAGAAAGTGCATATATCTAAAAGATAGAGAGAGAAAGGTTAAGGAGTATACATGTACTAATGCAATCATATTTCTTTTTGACATTTCAATTTGAAAAGATATAACATTATGAATCATCAGATCTGAGATTAAGACAAATATAAATCTAAAAGATAGAGAGAGATTGGAGGACGCATGCCCCCAACCTTGAGAAAAATGTGAGTTACCACTCGATAATTGAGATTAACTCAATTTTGCAACACAATCATACTTATAATATAGTGAGTGTGAGTGAACCAAGTTAACTCACACTATAAATCTAGTGAGGTTGGATGATATAATCAAGTCCAACATATAAACTTAGAAAAATTGAGTTATTTAATCAACTTAACCATACAAAAAAGAGAACCAAATATTATAGTAGATTGTCTCAATACAATCTATAAAATTCCAACTTGGTGGGTGATGACAATCTTTAAAAGTGTTTGAAATTTAAAACTGATTTGATTTTGTAAAACTAGGTGCACATTTCATAGCATATGCACCTTAGATATGTTTTGCACTAAAACTATGTATAATAATGATACTAATGTATATAATTCTATAATAAATATGTATTTAAATCATATAACTATGAAGACCAATCTGAAATTAAGTGTGGAGAACATGTTTCCAAAACATGCCTCCATTATAATTTGAAATTGAAAATTTGTGTAAGTGTGGAGAACATGTTTCTAAAACAAGCCCCAATTACAAATAGAGAAATCTAAAAACTGATATAAGTGTCAATGTGAAGAACAAATTTCCAAAACATGTCTCTACTGTAATTCGGGTATGATAAATATTGAATAAGTGTGGATAACATGTTTCCAAAACATGCCCCCACTAAATCTAAAATTGTGACAAATGTGGAGAACACATTTTTAAAACATTCCCCCATTGCAATCTGAATCTATGAAGTAACATAGAAGTCATACATATATGGCATGCACCCTTTTAAGGTGAGGGAAATTAGTTCCTGGTAGTTACCTTACCTCAAAAATATAAGATAACCATGTAAATTATGAATGTACCGTGTAGCATAAAGAGGGAACATGTCTAGGTAGATATATCATGGAAGCACGTAAAATATGATTACATCAAGTCTTAAGATGCACGATGTAGATCATGGAAACATCTAGATAGTAATAGTACAAGCTCAAAATCAATCAAGCACAAACACAAGAGCACTCAAAAGAAAATAAAAAGATAATGATTCAAAGAGACCTCAAATAAGGGGCATGTTCAAATTCTACATAGTCGAAAGGACATGACTTACTCAAATGTCTACAGAGGCCAGATTGATATATTAAAATGTCAATACACAAAAAACCAAGACATATTCAAATATAAAAGTGGGAAAAAAAGGCATGGTGGCTGAAAACAATGGATCATATTCAAATGCTCAAAACAAGTAAGACAATAGCTAGGCAAGACACTCAAAAAAGTGCATAAATGAAATCATAAGCAACCATCATAAACATAACATACTAGTCTCTGGATCATGTGTTTTATAAAAAATATTAAGTAAATAGCATATCAAATACACTGCAAAATATATAAGAATGGATAAATGCATGTGTAAGTATATAATCTCAAACATGATAATGTAAAAAGACCATCTAATGATATAACATGGATGTATCATGATCAAAGAAGTGGATGCCCCAATGTCCATATGACATGAGTAGAGGGAGGGTCCAACATCTAAAAGTGCATAGATCATGTATTTGTATGTGCTTGAATCACACTCAAAATATGTTTGAAACACATATATAAAAATAAATTATATTCTATCTACCAACATGGAACCAACAACACATATGCCAAGGAGCTAATGGAACATGTATATCATTAAAATATTTTTAGAATTTCAATTTTTTTTGATATTTTTGTAATGTGTGAACTTATCAACCTTAAGTTGGATCCTTTACATTTTTTGAATCATGGTCGGATAAGTGGAATTAGTGAATATCATTTTTCACCTCATGTTTTACATGTGAAAAATAAGAATCAATGTGTCATTTAGAATATGGATCCATTTTCCTTCTTGAGAAAAATAAATGTCAATTTTTTTCTTCCATTTGATATAACCAAAGATTGTCCAATGTAAATGCATATGGAGATTTTTGTGGCATAATCCAAAACCATGTTTGAATCACTTTAGGATCACAAGAAATTGGTAGTATTATGTTTCCCAAGGAGTCTTTCCAACCTCTTTTGATTTGTAAGTCTATTAGGTCAAAACTAAACTATTGTAAACATCTTATATTACAAGTAGCTTTGGTTTGTGTAGGATCAATATGGCTATTTTAACAGTAAGAACCACCCATGAATGATGTTATTGTTAAATATTGTTGACATAGATGTTATTTTATTTGTTTAATTTGAAGTATTTGTTGTGCATTGTATGCCATTTTCACTTCCATTTCCTTCTTAGGATAATTGTGCAAAGAATCATTAAATATTTCATATTTTTGGTGATCACTAGGTTGTGATCTTGATTCTTATGGAGGATCATCAAATGTAATCTTTTGGTGATCAGTGAGATATTTTATCTTATGTTTCAAGATAAAAAATATATTTGTAGAATGTTTAGGTCCCTGGTGATAGGTACAATAAGCATTCACATCATATACTTTGGGTAGAGGTCTTCTCATATCAACCTATTTCAGATGGAGTGATATGAGATGATGATCTACAATCTTTGTGAATAATGAAGCAAGAGACTCAGGTGAGTGTGTAAATTGTCTTTATCGTGTACTAGATAAGACAAGTTGATTAGATTTTTTTAATAGTGTATCGGCTAATGTTATGTGTTCCCTTACAACCTAGCACCCATATAAGAATGCATAGATGTAGGTCGATGACCTCCATTATTATGTGGGTATGGTAAATCCTCCTTATTAGTAAAGACATTTTTCTTGGTCCATTTGATACAGTTTAACACAAAGGCCACATGTGGTGGCTATACATTGTTTGGCAAGGTTGTCATATGTAATGTTCCCATGTAAATACCCTTGTATAAAATTAATTGTGCAATCAATTAAGTGAACTTGAATAGGTGTTTGCTTCGTACTTTCTAGATTAATAATGTGTAGGCTTTAATTTATATTTATACAACACTTTTTTAAAATATATCACAGAAGGGTTAAATATAATAAATGGGTCGACCCATTGGATTCAAAATATTTACAAATTAGATAACATTTTAGTGTAGACATCTAATTCATATCACTATTGTGTTTCAATTGTTGATCTAAGAAATATTCTATGACAATGCACAATCTGGGTCAATATCACTAAAATGCACTAAATGGTTCAAAATTGTCACATACAAATGTCAATTTAGGTTAATGTATCTCTGAATGGGGTAATGCATTTTAAGTGATTATTATATTTTATTAAATCATTTTGATTCAAATTATGACCATGCAAAATGACACCCTAAAATATTGAATTCTTCTAATTCAGTAGCACACATCACGTGCATGTGTTATTTTGCATCCATAATTCTCTAACTAGGTATTATTTCGTAAACAAGTGACACCTTCTTCTGATTATACTCCAATCAAATTATGACTTAGTAAAATAACATTCTGACTAGGTTGATTAAGTGTGCAATAGATTTATAAAGAATTGAAAAAATTAATCAAAGCCACTTAAGCAAATTAAATCAAATCAAAAGCCTAAGTGAAAATTCCGTGGAAGTTATTAAAAATCTATTTATTAGAAATTCATTTCTCAAATCTGCATCATCCCATGACATCATCAATGAGGATGTATCCATAGGCCATTAATAGAATAAATATCAGGATTAAGTCTCCCCATGCCTCATTAATGCCCCATTCTTCCAAATATTAATGAGATTATTTATGATTTGTCCCTCCAAAATTTAATCAGTTCGTGGCCACACATCTTGATCTCAAGATGGGAGGTTATGGTTGATTCTAAATATTTTTAGAAAACTATAAATACAGGGCCTCACCATTGATTAAGGGGCTTGACTTGTGTAATGTTATAATGTAGATTTTTCTTCACAAAGCTTCACTTATTTGCACAAATTGATCAAAATCATGAGCCCAAGCCATTGGTGAAATATAAAATGATGAAAGCCCTTGCTACTCATCATTGACACAGATTTGGAGCACTAAATCTGGGAAAAGCATGTTTTTTGGTTGCTCTTGGAAGGAGAGATGTTATTTAGAAGGTTTGGTGGTATTCATTTTTTAAATATCTCTTAGAATTCATTATAAACACCCTATGAGGGAGTAGGCTTGATGTTTTAGTGTCTATATGCTTCTTTATATAGATTTTCTTAACTAATACATGGACTAACGCATCTTTTAATCTTAATCTACATTTTTGGCATCCCTGATGGGACATGCACCTCACACAAATATTTATACTTTCTAATTTTGCATTCAACCCCTCTTTGGAGGTTATTTTACACTTTTTTCTCTCATTTTACATTTCTATGATTTCTTAAACAAACAGAGAGATCGACCTATGAAATGGTGGGATCACTTTGGAATTCAGTAGGTGCCTTGTGAAATGGTGGGAATGCCTTTGTAAATGGTGGGATCAATTTTATTCACTCTTTGTATGCCTGTGTGTTTTACAACATTAGCAAGATCACTATGTGGATCAATGTGATAGTGTTGTAGATAGGCAAGAATGCTCTACAAATTAGTAAGATCGACCTAAAAAATAACTAGATCGCTATGGGATAGAAACTAATAGGTGACTATTATTTTCTTTTTATCAATTTTTACCATTTTGGTGGGAACACCCTATACTTCAATGAGTTTGCCCTGATAATTAGTGATATCACCCTATTAATCGATGAGATCACAAACAGTGTTTTCTTTACTTTGTCTTTCAGTGAGATTGATTTGTAGAATGGTGGGAACACATTATGAAATGGAGAAATAACTCTGTGGAATAATGAGATTGACTTGCACAAGAAAACATAAACTTTAAATAAGCTAAAAGTTTTTCTAACAATTGTACAATATGATTTCAGACATCTAAGAACTTGTTTACATGATTTAAGTGACTTAGTCTCCATTTTCATAAAAAAAATCAAAGGCAAAATTAATTAAAACTTCATTTTGATTTCTTAAAAAGAACTCACACATATCTAAACACTCTTAAGAGTTCTATTTTCATGTTTGCTTATTGAAATTATTTTTTTTTTAGCAAAATGAGTGATGTGTGTATGCTCTCCCCCCATCCCGATGACCAAAAATGCTCATTCTTTATATTTGGTACCTTGTCCAAAGGTATTAAAATAAAGTCACTAGGGCCCTTCTCAAATTTGTATGATTTGGCTGATCTTAAAAATAACCAAAAAATATTTTCACTTGTCTTTATTTTTATGCACTTTGGCTTATGAGTGGGAGTTCATTGCCTCCTCACAAGTTGTTTAGGGAAGTATTGATCCATAAATTCATATCCCAACATCATTTCAACTCCACTCCATGGTGGCATATATAAATTGAGGGTGACCCACTAGGATGCTTGTTTTGAGTGATTAAAACAAGCTCTGTTAGTGGTTATCAGCCTTAGACCGTAGAGAAAACTCAAACATCACACTACACTAAAAAATTAATAGATGTAGTGGTTTTGAAAAGGTCAAGACCTTTTCACAATAATCCAGTTGATGTGGATCTAATTGACATGAGCATCTCTAGTGTTAGCCACCCTTGGGACCATCTAGACATGTAAAAAATTTAGTTTTAGAACAATCCCACTTGCTATAGACATACTATTGATCCAAGGCGAGTAGCCCGAAGTTCCATGTTATCATAAAAACTCTTGAGAGAAGAGGGGGCCTAAAAACCCTACTTTTTATGTGCTTTTATTTTTGTATTAATAATTAAAAATCCTTTCAAAAGCACGTATATAAACAAAATTTGATAGTATCATGCAACCTTATCAGTTTTAGGATTTCGGATGTTACACTTAGATGTGTTTATCATTTATCCTTGGTCTTTTTAAGTCTAAAATTATTCGTGTGAAATCCAAAAGCACATCAAAAACCAAATACTTGTCATAAACCATTCTATTTGAACAAAGAGGCATTACACTAACCAAATTGAAATCATTTTTTGCCTTGTTCAAATCATCATTCAAAACATTGTATTTGTATTTTCCAAAAACATTGATATGGTATTCATTTGAGTCTAGACCATTTGTTCACTTTCCAAAAATCTAAAAGTCTTTTATGTTTCTCTAAAATTCAAAATCTCACATTTCTAAGTTCTAATCCAAGGTTCTATCGATTCACCTTTCATACTTCATTTGAGTAACTTGGGTATGATTTACCATTTAGATTGAAGGTCATTACCTAGACTCATCATCATTGTATTCTCATTATGGACTTATATTATCTTTCATTCGCTCATGTTCTAAGTTCCTAGACTATTTTACGTTTTGCTACCATGTGGTGTCATTGTGCTGGTCATTTAGTTTTGTTTTTATACTTAGGAGTTCTTTTATTAATTCAAATTTTGAGCTTATTAGTTCAAGGGGTATAATAAAATCTTGTTGGTCCAAATCAATGAGGTCAAGATGTCGAAGGAAAATGGGACAATGAAATGTGATGGTGATAATGGCATTGGAGTCAAATAGGTCAATATCAGAATGTTGTTGGTCCCATTCTTTAAGAGTTATTGTTGGGGATGGAGGGAACTCACACATTAGCTAATTCTTAGGTTAACGCTTCCCTAGAGAACTTGTGAGGAGATTATGAACTCTTACTCACAAGCCAAAGTGCATAAAAATAAAGACAAGTGAAAAGACTTTATGGTCATTTTTAGTATCACCCAAACATACGGATTTGAGGATGGCCCTAGCGACTTTATTTTCAGACCTTTGGACAAGGTACCAAGTGCAAAGAAAGAACATTTTTGGTCAACCAAGTTTCTTAAAGGGGGTGGGGGGAGAGCATACACATGTCACTTGTTTTACTAAAAATACATTTTCATGCCCATCAAGGGGTAAGAAAGAATCTTATTGGTCTCAATCAGTGAGGTCGAGATGGTAAAGGCAAATGGGATACTGGTATGTGATGGTCATAATGGCATTAGAGTCAAATAGGTTAGTATTAGCAAGCTCATTATAAATTCTATAATGGGATATTACATTGCTATCAAGAGTATCATTTCTAGTCAATTCAGAAGAATCACTATTAAAATACATGACATTACCCCCAGGAGGTATAAATCAGAAACCTTGACTCATGTTAGGCTTACCAAATGATAATGGTTCCAGGATTCCTTGTTCTTGTGGCCTAAGGCCTTTCCCTGTATAATCAAAGTTATCCATAATATGATTAGGGATAGGATACTTAGGGTTCTAAAAATAATTAGCAATGTCATTAGAATATAGCCAGTCTCCTTCAAGAAAATCTTTATGATCCTAATTTGGTGAAGTAGTAGGTACAAACACCAAATCATGATTTGGTGATTTTTGTGTATCATTCTTCTTTCACCAAATCATGTTGGGCCTGCAAGGGTTTTTGGAAGGTTTGAGTTTAAATAAAGACATAGGAGACTTGGGCAACTTAGTAATGTGAAAGGCATCTTTCAGATGGTATATGGAAATGCCTATGTCCTCAATAGTGACCTTTTGTGTAAGTGTGCAGGAAATGGAGCAACTGAAGTGGAAGTGAGATCACTTGAGTTGATATAATTGGACTTGGGTGCTTATAAAATTATTGTTTTGTTCTTCTTCACTATGAATTCAAAAATAGGACAATATTTATAATTATGAAATTTAGTCTCTATAAGAGCTTGAAATAATAATATATTCAATAAGTTATGAAAACAATATGTAGGCTATTATATAGCCATGAAGATATCCCAAAAAACCTCCTAAGAAATAGGATGGAAGAATAACCAATATCCTAAAATAAACACACGTGTATAACAATAAGAACAAATACAATAATAATATTCTATGGTGAATTAATCATCGAATAAATAATCTAACATTCTCACCCTTAATTCAACATAGCTTGAAGTGAATAGGAGATAAATTTTCTTAATGACTCAAATTTATCACGTGTAAGTGACTTGGTGAAGACATCTGCATGTTGTTATTCTATCAGGCAATACTAGAGTTGAATGTTGTGTTATTGTACATGTTCATGAATGAAATAAACTTTCACCTCAATGTGTTTTATGTGTTCATGAAAGACTGGATTTCAAACAAGTTTGAGAACACCCTCGTTGTCATAGTACAAGATGGTAGGTGTCTTTTACGGTACTCTCAATCCTTCTAGTATGCAACTTAATCATATCGCTTCGCATACAGTTCCCCTTATAGCATGATATTATACTTTAGTGGAAGATCGAGAAATAAAGTTATGTTTCTTGCTCCCCCGGGATATAGGACCAGATCCTAAAAAGAACACATCTTCAAAAGTGGATTTTTTGTCATCAATATTTCCTACATGATCTGATTCAAAATATTCTATCAAAAATGAATTATTATTCTTCTTGTATTCTAGGTTGAAATCCATTATACCCATGATATATCTTATTATTTAATTTGTTACTTTCTAGTGAGACATCTTTGGCTTCTACATGAATCATGAGATATAGCTAGCTACATAACTGATATGTTAAGTAACTAAGACTCCCAAGCAAGTACCGATAGAGAGTTGTATTTACTTGTGGTGATGGATATACACAAGACAACTGAAGCCTTGTCTCCATAGGTGTAGAAATTAGATTAATGTCCATCATCCTAAATTTTTTGAGCATTATCTTGGCATATTTCATCTGGGACACAAAGATGTGGTGTTTATTTTACCATACTTCTAATCGAAGACAATAGTGTAGAATCCCAAGATATGTCATGTCGAATGAATGATTAAGATCTTTTTTGGTTGCATCTATCATCTTCATTGAACTTCTAGTGACAACTAGATCATCGACATATACTATAACAATTACAATCTCTCCCCCTTGTTGTTTTAGGTAGAGATTTAGATCATAGGGACACCTCTAGAATCCATGTTAGATGAGATGTTCATCGATATTTATGTACCAAGATTGGGGAGCCTATTTGAGACCATACAAATATTTTATGAGTTTACATATTTTTCCTTCAAAACCTTATAGTTGTGTCATGTAACTTGTAGATCTCTATTGAGAAAGGAACTTTTTACATCCATTTGGTGGATATTCCATCCAAATTGTGTATCCAGAGCAAATATCATTCAAATTATTTTGATCTTAGTCGTAAGAGCAAATGTCTGCTCATAATCTATGCATTCCTTCTATGCATATTCTTTAGCCATGAGTCAAGCCTTATGCTTGTTTACACTACCATCTACTTTGTATTTCATTTTATAGACCCATTTACAACCGATTGGCTTCTTCCTTGGTGGAAGATCTTCAAGTTGACATGTCTAATGTTTCATCAGTGATTGATATTCTACATCCATGGTATTTTTCCAAGGTTTAGACTCTAGTTCTTCTTGAACTATCAAGGGCTCTACTGATTCTGCAACTGTGCTCATTAGGGCCAAATTGACCTTAACTTGAGTCATGCTATGAGTCCTTGGTCCAGTAGTCGATGTATCGGAGCTCTATATAGTTTAGCATCTTTTAATTTACTTGTATACCATTTAGGCATACATTTCACTATTCTTATAAGTTGATCTATATTAAATGACTGATCATCCTCATCATCATTATCACCTTCAGTATGGTTATGACCTTCTAAATTGTCTAGAGGTTTGATTACTGAATCATGTGAGTTTGTGGAAGGCAAACGAGTTTTAATTTTCTCATCAAACTGTACATCCCTGCTAATGGAGATCTTATTTGTTTTAGGGTCCATCAGTCTATAGGCTAATGACTCTTCATTGTACCCTAAGGATATATAAGACATGAATCTGGTATCTAGTTTCTTTATTTTCTTTTTAGGAACATGCATATAAGCCTTACATCCAAAACCTTGAAGATGAGAAATGGAAGGTTTATGCCCTATCCAGGCTTCATGTGGATTCGTATTATGAAGAGTGGTAGTGGGTGACCTGTTCAAAAAATAAACTATTTTTTTCACTACTTCTACCCAATATTGAGTGCCAAACGTAAATCTTCAATCATGTTATGCACCATTTATATGATAGTGTAGTTTTGCCATTCTAAAACACCATTCTATTGTGGAGTATATGGTGGAGTCATTTGTTGATGAATTCTATGTTCTTTCAAATAAGTAGAAAAATCTTTACTGGTGAATTCTCCCCCTCGATCTAAGTGAAGAGCCTTGATTTTATGATCATTTTCAGTTTCAACTATGACTTTAAACTCTTTGAAAGTATTGTAGACTTGGTCTTTGGTCTTTAGATAGTAGATCCATATCTTGTGTGAGTAGTCATCAACAAAGAGCATGAAATACTAAAACCCATAGTTACTGGATCTCATGGGTCTGCATAGATCGGTATGCACTAGATCAATCTTACCAAATACTCTTGAGTAACTTTGATGAAAAGGTGTTCGATGTTGTTTCTCTGTTAGATAACTAGTGTAGAGATCTATATTTTTCTTCAACTAAGGAAGTCCACAAACCATGTTCTGATTAATGAGTGCCTTGAGGTATCCAAAACTGATATGACCATATCTGTGATGCCACAGATTGGTCGAGTCTGAATCCCGAGCTACAAGTGATTGATTGTTTGACTAAACAAAGTCAAGTTGGAAAATTTTGCCAATTCCTGAGGTTCGTGCAACAATTATCAAGAGTTTGACTTATCTTTAATCAAACACATCTTTTTGCCACTTTTGAAATGAAATTCAACCTTGAAGTTGTGTTCAAGTAGTTGACTGACTGATAAAAGATTCTTTATGAGTCCTAAGACATACAAGACATTTGAGACTTTATAATCATGTTATCTAAGTAGTAAGGAGATATTACCAATGCCTTGAACATGGTAGGATGAGTCATCACCCAAAGAGACATGCTTTTTTTAGGAAGTCTCATTCATGTTGTAGAACTAGTCTTGTCTTCCAGTCATATGTCGAGTTGTACCTGAGTCGATATACCAAATAGAACTTTGTGATGTTGATTCATTATGAGATTGTGTATCATATAAGAAGTCCTCATCGAAGTGGGTATCCTCTTATTCAGTAATGTTGCCTTGTTGATTAGATTTATTCTTCTAATATCCTTTCTTTTATCCTTGTCCTTTATGTGGATAAGATGATTGTTGGTGACTAGGCTTCTTGTTGCTTGAAGAGCCCTATGTAAATGAGTTATACCAACAATTATGTAGCTCATGCCCTATGTTTTTACATATAAGGCAAACTTTTTATTGTTTATCCCCCTATGAATGACATTATTGACCTTGATTTGGTTTAAAAGGCTTGATTTTCTTTTTTCTTTTCTATTGATTAGAGGCAAGAGCATGTTCTTCTGATTCTTCTTCTTTTATATGCATAGACTCTTCCTATTGCAACATGTTTACCAACTTGTCAAAATATGGTTTCTATTTTATGACTATCAAAGTAGTCATGAAGATCTTGTAGGAGGGTGGTACTGCTCTTGGGATAATAGGTACAAGAGATGCATATGACACTGTTTCACCCAATGCTTGGAGTGAAACCCTCAAGGTTGCAACATGACGTAGAAAAGCTTCCACTTTTTCATTGGACTTTAATTTGAGGGAATGAACTTAACTCTGTAAATGGATAATGGTTCCTTAATTTTTGGCCTTATAGACTATCTAGAGCTTATCCCAAACATATTTTTCTATTGTGGCCTCATGGATATGAGGTTGTACCTCATCTGATACTCTGAACATGATTATCAACTTTGTCTTCTGATTGGCTTTGTTGAACTTATTTTGATGATCAGTTCTAGTTGCATGTTAGGTAAGAGTGTATTTAAAAATAGGTCAAATATATTCAAATTTCAAATGTATCATAATTTTATTTTTTCAAGTGGCATAGTTATCATCATGGAGAAGTTGTGAGTCTAACAAGAAGAATTTTGGCTCATTTCTAGCCATTGTGTAGAATCTGACCAAAGGTGATGGATTGTTTCCTTATCACTCTAAATATCAAGGTCTCCCTTTCATTATACCATCAATTTAGGATACCAATACTATATTTATATTCACCCTTCTAGTATACACATTGATACATGAAATACGCTTGCCCTTTCTATATACCTATAGGTATGTGAAAGAAGCATAAACGTACATGAAAGAGATTGATACATGGTACTTAGACAATACTAAAAAGGGTTCATCCAATCACTAACACCTGCTTAGATGGATTTTCATACACGTGTGCGTAACTTTTTTATATACTTGGAATACCACTAGTCAAGATTTATGCCTTTTGATTGAATCAAACAGGTAAAATGGAGGGATGGCTCAGTGAATGTTTAACATTATTTCTCCCAGATGGTTTATAGGGTCAATGCCTAGATGTCATTATTGAAGCTATGTTATTCTATGTATGCAGTAACTCAAATGTGATGACATTACTCGTAAATGTGAGTCAGAGGCATAGCTATGACTGAATACTACGAATGTGCAAAAATGCATTATTTTGTGTTTTTTTTAAATTTACTTATAAAAAATAAATATTACAATGCTTGAAAAATAAATAGAATATAAGGAAAAACACACTAATTCCATGTAAAAATAATATCCCCACTTAAAAAAATTGGGCTCTTTGGCCTCTTTTGAAATAAAATGTTTTTATGACTTTTCTAGTTAAAGTTAGCTAGTTACAATTAAAGTTGGCAGAATTGCCAAATTTAGTGGAAATGCCAAAATTGTTTTTTATTTTTTTAATTATTTGGGGGATTTAAACCTCCTACCATTCCTTTATCAAAAATACTCTTTACCAACCCCACTATGCATCAATACAAACATATAGAAGACAAAACTTCTATGATAAGACTTTAAAAATGCATTTCATGAGCAAAACCATGCCCATTTGGCAATACCACGGGTTTGGAGAAAAGGTGGTTTTTAAAAAATTTGAATCAAAGTAATATTATGAAGGGTGGTTTTGGGATTTAATAAGCAATTTTTGGGTCCTAAAGGGTGGTTTTGGTGTTTGTTTAAATTCTAAAAGCTTCTAAACTCAAAATTTAGATTTATAACCTATAGAATGAAAAACACCAATGTTATTTCCAATACCAATATGATATGTCTCCAAGCATTAAACTTTAGTTGTGTTTGCTTCAATGCAAAGGGTAAAATAATGAATTTCCAATGATATTTTCTTTCCAAGCTATATAGCCAAACTAGCGAAAGGGAGCGTTGGACTTCTTGTAAGTTGTGAAGACATAAGAAACTGAATATTGGTGTAGTCATAAACCACATGAGTAGTAGAGGATACCGAATATAAGAGCAAAGTATAATGAATCTAATTCAATGATTTTGATTTTCTCTCCTCCACGCTACCTTAACACCAATCTACAGTCCTCAAAAATGGGATGTAGTTGTAGTCTTCTGGTAATGTAATGAGAAATTGTAATGTTGATCTAAAAATAATTTAAGAGTACATGGGCTCCTCCCAGGATCAGATAAAATTTTAGTTTGAATCGAGAGAGAGAGAGAGAGAGAGAGAGAGAGAGAGAGTGCCTCAAGGCTCCTCCTCTTATTGGCTCTACCTAAATCCAAAACTATGTTTCCTCCCACTCTGAAACCAAGTATAAGAGCTTGAAATAATAATATATTCAACTAGTTATGAAAATAATACATAGGATATTATATAGCCATGAAGATAGCCCAAATAACCTCCTAAGAAATAAGATATAAAAATAACCAATATCCCAAAATAAACACATGGGTACAAAAATAATAACAAATACAACAATAATATTCTATGGTGAATTAATCATTGAATAAATAATCTAACAGTCTCTAGATGTTTACAATATTGGTAGGCCCTATATCGGTAAGAATGGTGACTTCAATCCCATCTTGGGGAAATTTGAGACATTGGTGTAAAGTGGATGTGATGGCCTGTACTTCATGGATCCAAGGATAATTAAGAATTATGTTATAAGTCAATTCAATATCCACAATATGACATAAAGTATGATGGGATACAAACCCAACAATGATTGGCAAATTGATAGTTCTAGAAGATTCTCTTTTGATGTTTTCATATGCCTTGATCATGATTGTTTCTGATTGGATTTCCTTAGTAGTATAACCTAATCATTGTACCAACTTTAATGACACTATATTCAGCCATAAACCATTATCTATAAGAACCCGCTTGATTTTATGATTCACAATAACGATCTCAATGTACAAGGGTTTATTATGGCTAGGACCAAGAGTAGACATATCTCTCTAATCAAATGTAACTTGTTGGAAAGGAGATAAATGCCTTACAAGTGTTTAGAATTGTTTAGGGTTAATGTCATGGGTAACAGTGGACTATTGAAGGAAGTCATTAAAAATAGTTATGTGGACTTCTGACATACGTAAAAGATATAAGATAAAAATTTGTGCAAGGGTTTTACTTAGTTGGTCTGAGATACTATACAACTTATCAACAGTAGCATGAGACAATTTAGCCTTGGCTGGTACAGTGTTCAATTTTGGATCTGAAGGCATAGTGTTTAGTTTTGGATCTAAAGGCATAGTGTTCATGTTTGGTCTAGTTTGGAAGAGGGCAAAGGGCCTTGGAGAGTGACTCGTGAGTGTCTAGTTATGATTGCACAATCTAGAGTCAGCAAGGATCCATTATAGTTAAAAAAAAGACAAAGGGCCTTGGATGGTGACTCGTGAGCATCTAGTTGCATTTGCACAATTTTGAGTCAACAAGGAGTCATTATAATTATAAGAAGGGGATCTAGAGATAGTAACCCATGGAAATTAAGGTACAATGGAATTACTTAAACCTGACATGACATTACTTAAAGAGGAAGGCATTGACCCTATAATGGGGTATCTAGTACTTCAAGAAGCACTAGATGGTTCACAAGCTTTGATGGTGATGGTGGTAACATGATTTGTAGAAATACATCTCGTGGTGCTATTATAATCATATGGCATTTTATTTTAACCTAAATTATTAGCATGGGTAATATGATCCTAATTATGATCATGTTAATTATGATTCTAACCTTTTGCTTACTGACATTGGTTCTACCCTTGATTCTGATTATTCATTATTGGTTGTTGATTGTGTTTAGGAAATGGTTTTTTGTAAAGACCCATGTTCTGATTAGTGTTTTGCATCACATGTTTTACTTCAATTTCAACACTTTCGATCAAGTCCTCAATAAGATGCCTCAATTGAACACATTGGTAAACATCATGTCTGATTACATGATGTAAGTTATAAAACTCATCTTCCTAATACCAGTCAGGTTTGGGTTGATCTTCAAGGAATGGTCATGGTATAGGCCACACAATCATATTGGCTACTACAAGTTTTTGGAACACGGCCTCAACAGGCTCTCCCAGTTTATTGAATACTCTATATTTATTGAATGCCCTTCTTAGAGGAGCCCTTTGCAAAGTGGTCGATGGATTAGGTGGAGCTAGTTGCATAGTTAGAGCTAAAGGAGCCTACATCATTTATACATGTCTAGATTTTTCACTCCATTTTCTACCATGTTCTTATTTTTGTTGAACCCTTTAGGTCTCTTAAGAGTTCTATTTTCATGTTTGCTTATTGAAATTATTTTTATTTTATCAAAATTAGTGATGCATGTATGATCTCACCCCATCCCCTTTAGATAACTCACACATTAGCTAAACATTGTTAAGAGTTCTATTTTCATGGATTCAAAATATTTAAAAATTAGATGTCTTTTTAGGACTGGACACTTGATAAAAATATAGAAACTTGCGTCGATGTTGTTAGAGTATGTATTTCAAGTGTATTTATCATGTTTACTAGCGTCTTAGCTAGCTATTTCATCAACTAGTGAGTTTGTTCTATGTGAGGATTTATCTCACATTGGCCAATTAGGCTAGTTTAGTATTTCACCTTGTTTATATATGCAAGTAATTACTTATTGTACTAGCATGCTTCATTTTTTTAATAATTTATGATCTCCCTTATTTTTACATATCATATTTGTAGATTCCTTTGTGATGTTTTTTTGTCAACACTTTGGATTCTTGAGTTGAAATGTCTTTACCATTCCTAACATGGTACCAAAGCCTTGAAGAAGTTGCAACCATTTGTAAGCTTGCAATTTTTAGATAATTTTATTCAACTTCCCCCTTATTTTTGCTTCTTCCCTTGTCACGAAGAGGAATCATGGAAGAGAGGTGTACGATAAGATCTTGGTACCCTTTTCAAGACTTTTCAAACATTTTGAAGCTTTTGTTGCATCTAAGGCAGTGAAAGAGAAAAAGCTTGGTAGGCATTGGAGAAAAACCTTGGCATATCAAATTTGAGAAAGGTTAGGCATTAGATTTATCTCTTTGTTTGCTTCAAATCTAAGCTTAGCAATTTTTATTTTGTTAAAAAATCTCATAGTGGCATCATTCTTCTATCAATTCTTGGCACCTTTTCTTTCTGTTGCAGCAAAGATTAAAGATCTCATTTTGGCGTCATCCTTTGGAGCTTGGCACTTTTCTTATATGGGTTTTATTATTGCATTGAAATTATAACTTTGGCATCATTTTCTACTATTATGCATTGAGATACTATGGTGTTGGAGGTAAAGCGCTAAAGTTTTTTTATCTTTCTTTTGAAACTTTTATTTGTTGTGTTAAAAGATCTGATTCTAACATCCTTGTTTGAAATCTGCATCTGAGTTTGGCATCCTTTTTATTTTTTTAATATATCTAAGATTTTTTTGAGAATTAGAAAAGACCAGAGGCATCATATTTGTCAGATCTATTTTTGGCATTGGAGGAGGATCAACTATTTGTGATAGGTGTTGAGCTATCAATGTGGCATTGAAATTAACCATTGGCACTGGAGGAAGAGATCTAAGGAGAGATTTGAGGAGAGATATGAGATAGGCATTGGGTTTAGCTGAGTCAAATGTATTTTAGAGTTGGCTAGGGCATCCTTTTCTACATTGGCACCATCTTTTATTTGAAATATTTGATCAGATTTGAATAAAACTTGTCATTAGAGTTTTTTCTGCTAGTTTGCATCCTCTTAGAAGGATCTGGAACAAAGACAACAATATTTATTCATTTTTCTCTCATAAAAATAACCTCTTCATTTTTTGCTTTTAAAAAGTTGATTTTTTGTCTCAAGTGGAAGCATAGTTTGATTGTGCAAGCATAACATTAACCAGGATTTAGTCTCAAAAACTATTTTGTAGTGTTTTTTAAATTATTTTGACCCATTTTATGGGAAATGGTACTATTTGTAACTTTTGAACCGTAACTCAGATTTGAGTTCTTTTTTTTTAAAGTGCATATTTTTTGTCTCTCTATCTATTGGTGTCATTAAATTCTAAAAAATCACTATTCTTATAAAGTGTCAAATTGAGGGGAGTCCTATAATACAATCTTTTTGGGGTTGTCTCAGTGATGATTTTGTGAACCCTTGCATTCTTTCTACTTTTTAGTGATTGGTTAACATGGCTTATACTTTTGGTGTTAACCTTTTTGAGACTTTGATTACACATAATTACCACACATGGAGACCTTGAATGGAAACAATCATAAACTTCAAAGGATTATGATCCTTAATGAATGAAACACAACCATACTTTACACATGAATTTGAAAAAAATTAGCTTCAATGTAAGTTTGAAGGGTGTATAGGCTTGATTAGAGGATATGTGAGTGACAGTATTTTATTTCATTTTGATGGATGTGATTCTCCATTCAAAATATGGACTAAGTTAAAGGGTTTATTTAGGAAAGTAGATCAATTGAGTGATGTAGATTGAAGTGGAGCTTACTTCACTAAATCTAGATGACTTTGCCTCTATTGTAGACTGCATTACAAAGTTCAAGCATTTTTTGACATAGTTGAAGGGGAGTGGAGGAGATAAAAAGGATGAAGAGTTTTCATACTTGATCTTGTCTAAGTTGAATGGCCCATTCCAAATATTTGTTTCTACTTTTTTTTAGTATGGATATCTTAGAAACTGCATTCAAAATATCAAATCTAGAGTTATTTTGTAAAATAATTACTAAATAAGAATCCAAATTGCCTCACCTTGAGTCTTATACCTCTCAAAAAACATTATTGGCCTCACATTCTACGTCTAAGGAAAAAATTAAGGGTAAAGAAGAACACTCCTCCTCCACCTCAAAATGCACCTAAGCCCAACACTACTACATCTAAACTCAAACCATCTTCAAAATCCAAGAATAAGTCTAACTATAGTCATATAAAATTTCAATATTAGTTGTTTGAGTGTGGCTTGTGACACCCAACCCATAGGTCCCTCTTACATGCTCTCTCGACCCATCTACACACCTTTTCATTGATTCCTAGTTATTTGTAGACTTCTGAAAGCTCATTCCAGCTCAGCTAAGCTCATGAATATTACAGACATCAGTGATTAGAGGCAATTTACATTACACATTAGTCTTATTTTATTTTTGAATTCAGTATATTACCCAAGTATTCTTAGTAGTTACATGTGTTACTCCCTCTGCAAGTGGTTGACATCATTTCAGAGCGGCTTTCATACAAGCCTAACCTCTACATTTTTGAGTGGCTTTCATATAAGCTTATTTCCCAATTTCAAATTGAATTTCATAAAAGTCTAATCTCTACCTTTTCTAAGCGACCAAAAGTGGCCTAGTTTCCAACACACATTTGGCTATCCATGTCACATTGTTAATTTTAGAGCATTCATGGGCTTCAAGAGCCATCTCATACGACACATATTCATATCAGTATCAGTTTATAGCTTCACTTATTAGGAAATGATGGAACCAAATGACTATCTAACCTTTGTATTCTTGAGCCACCTACTCAGAGGGATTGGACACATAGTCCAAACATCGATTAACATGTGCATGATCACATAGATTCACTTAGTAGGAAATGATAGAGGCATAGGGCCAGCCTTTGCATTTTTAAGCCACTCTCAAAGAATTGAGCACTCAACTCCATTCATGATATTACTCTTGGTACAACACATACCCATCATTACTTAGCATCATCTAGCATTACTCAGCATCACAATAAGTTTTGTATTGGTTCGTGTACCCAGTGAAGTGTATTCATTCCTTTCTCTTCCTCTCTCTTGTCCAACTTTGTACATTTTTATTTTAAATATAGCGTATCTAATAAGAACTGATCTACTCCTAATTTTATTTTGAAAATTTACACTTGACAATATGTTCTCTCTATGCACACCTAGCATCACACAGCTTCATGTGCTTCACCCTTACATGTAAGTTCAGGTACACTTTTTATTTTTCCTTTATCCTAGTATTTTACTTTGTTGCATCAATAGAATAAAGAGGGGGAAATGTAGTCATATAAAATATCAAAATTGATAGTTTTAGTGTGGCTTGTGACACCCAACCCATAGGTCCCTCTTACATTCTCTCTTGACCCATCTAAGCACCTTTTTGTTGATTCTTAGTTATCCATAGACTTTTTGAACCTCATTATAGCTCAATCAGGCTCTATTTTCTAGGCTTATTCCATCCCCTGAGTCCTATACCTATAGGACAATAGTGCCTAAGTTGGACTAAAGTGCTGGACTCTAAGATGTCATATTTCTAGTGCTCATGTCCAATCACATTTTGATCCCAAGTGACCATTTTCTCCTTATTCCTCTTCCTCATTATGTCATCCTAGCACAAATTCATCTAACCCATGACCAATAGATATTTATAAAATCACATTCAAATTTCATTTAGAATGGGTTGGAAATTATTTCAAAAGCAAGCAAAAATACAAGAAAACCCACTAAGGAAAACTTTCATATTCTCTGTATATAGCTATCCAATACAACCACCAACATATTCAAATCCTCACATCAGTCTTTAGACACCTCCAGTACACCCAATTTAACATTTTTACATCTTCATTACACTATTACATAAAGTAGATCAAGTGGGATAACTACATATGGCTTGATCCCTCTTCAAAGTATTGGTATGTAGGTAATGTACCCACACAAGGGGTGTGGATACACTTTCAGTGTATCTTACACACACCAACCCCCCATTTACAAGGAGTTTCATTCAAGCACAAAGAAAATCTAGGGTTATCAGTTAAATAATCTCTACGAGGAGCTTCATCAATAGTCAAGACTTAAAATTTCATAGGTGAACTAATACAAAGATAACAAACAAAACTCATATCTTTGTGACCAATTTAGACAACAGTTGCAGGACCTGGATTATAACACTAGACCTCGAAGTGTCCTATTTTTGGCACTCCTATCCTTTCATCAAAGGAAATCCATTTCCTGGTTCATGACACCATCTTAATTTTACACAGCTGGTATCAACCTCTATTTCAGTTGTATCAGTATAGTTTTAAGATAAGTTATATTTCTCCTCTTTTATTATTATTTTTATAAATCCATAAAGGTCAAATAAATTATACAAATTCATAGTCTATTTATTGTAATATATTCTACTGATTCAATCAACTCAGACCTTTAACTAAATTAAGAATAAGACACCAATATTTTCAAAACTATTAAATCATTTGGTGAATCCAATTTAATTTGTTTACACAAAAACTCTAGAAACCCTAGATAAAAATTTTCTAATTTTTTCTGAATATTTAAATCAAAAATTCAAAATAATTTTTAAAATTTTATAGTAATTTCAAAAAAGTTAATTTCTTCAAAACCCTAGTTATATGTACTAGGTCCCTTTGAATCAATAATTTTTTTATTTTTACCTGCATATTAAATCAGAAATTCACATTAAATTTCAAAATTCCTTAATAATTTTAAAAGAATATCATTTTTCAAAACCTTAGTTGTATATACTAGGTCCCATTGCTTTTGAGGTATCACCTTACATATTGTGAGCATTTGTATCTTTTTATGCATATTCCAGTTAATTGTTTAGATTATATTTGTTTAATATTTTCTTTTATTATTCAATTTGTTTTCTTTATGCCACCTAAGCTCCTTGCATCTCTTACTTCGAGACAAAGTGCAATACTTAGTGGTAACCTTCCTAAATTCACCCAGATTCTTTCAACCTGACCCTATACCATGGATAAACAACCAGCTCAGCTTCATGCTATAGATCCTACACATCTAAATTACACCAATTTCAATGAAGATAATTTCAATAATGAGCAATATGAGAATACCAATGATGATATAAACACTGATGTTTATGATCCACCACATCAAGTTCTTGATCTGCTTCCACCTATTGTTGATAATGATGTTTTCCTCAACAAAGACTTGATTATATAAAGTTTTAAATAAAGAATCCAAGAAAAACCTTGATATCATACTCTTATCCTATACTCTATCATGGAAATTAAAAAGGCTAAGCAAGTTGAGTCTTTCATTCTTTTAGAGCATCCAATTACACATGACACTACGGGGGTAACTATGTCTCAACAACCCTCTATAGTAGCCCAACCTTCCTCTATGCCACCACCAGCTACAGCTAGTATATCTTTGTCTCCTGATGTGGTATCCCTTGTGCAGGAGATAAAATCTCTTCAATCCAAGGTGCTACATCTTGAACAAGGTGTTTTTAGACCTACACAGGCTTTGGATTCTTTTGCGCTACTTCATATACCATCAAAACATCATATTGCTTCTACACCCTTGCCATAAGGTTTTATTTAACCAAGCTCACTCTATATGATAGCAAGGGTGATCCAGAGATACATTTGAGAGCTTTTCGCATAGTATGCTTGGACTATGTGCCAAATGACTGGCTACTAACCAAACTATTTCCATGAAATCTAAAGGATTATGCTTTGCAATGGTTTTATAGTCTACCAAATCATTCGGTCAATGCATTCAATATTTTAGCTGATATGTTCCTAGTTCATTTTAGTATTAATATTGGTGATAAGGTTTCATATTCCCAAGTTTCACAATAGAAAAAAAGATCAAATAAGCATCTCACATATTGTGTTCTTTAATATAAGACTATCTTGGCTAAGATGACTAGCCCCATAGTTGATCAAGAGTTATAATATCTCTTCAAAAAGAGTCTTCTACAAACCTTCTATGAATTAATAATGTTCAAAATATTATCTTCCTTCACTGAGTTATGTCATACACTAAAGGAAAGGGAAGTCAAATTAATTTCAATGGACAAACTCAAGTACACGAGTATATCATAAACAATAAACAAGAGTAATAACAAAGTCCCATACAAAGTAAAGGTCAATGATAGCAAGAGTCAAAATCAACCTACAATTAATTTAGCTTCAGAGCCCCCATCAACAAGTGGTTTTATCTGTGCCTCCTTGATGAACTTTTTTCAATCTACCAGTATCTCCATCTAGAGTCCTATAACAGTTATTGGATATAATATCATATATCTCCCTCTTATTTGGGAAGTTGATCCAACAAAGCCTCTTCCACAGGGATATAATCAAAATGCATTTTGTAATTTTCATAGGGCATCAGGCCACACAACAAATAGATGCATTAGTTTGAAACATAAGATATAGGACTTGATAGATGGAAACGTTATTGATCTTGACACTTCAATTGAGCCTCCTTAGGTAAAGCAAACATAGGATGAAACTTTGAAAATCTTTTCAAATATTTTCCCACAACATTATAAATAAGAAACAAGGGATACATCAAGTGTTCACCATGCATATCATGCACATTCTCCACCAACTACATACCAGGCACCTTTAATTGAGTCACATCCTTTGAGTAACATGATTAGTGTGTAAAATTCCAAAGTTAAAACTAGACCTTTGATCTCCTTATCAGAGTAGGAGATAATTGAGGATGATTTAGACTATCATGGACTCTTTATCAAACCTTACATTTATAATCATCCTATTCATAGTGTTTTCATAGACAATGGATCTAGTGTGAACATGTGAATTATGACATTATTGTAGTATTTGAGATATTCAAAGTAAGATATTACCCCAACGAACATAGTTATCAATGGATTCAGAGGGCACATACAAAGTTCATTGGGTGAGATTGTACTTCCTCTATAGGTTGGTCTAACATATGTGGCCACACCATTTACTATTATTCCTAGTGCAGTAGTTTTTGATATGGTACTTGGTCAACCATGGATTAAAAAACTTTGAGCAATACCTTATATAGTTCACATATGCATAAAATTCATTCATGTTAATTACGTTATTACCATTGGTGGAGTTCTATATGAGTTACCACTCCCCACTTTAGAGCCATCTACTATTTTTTAGTCACTAGTTTCAGTTCTGCCACCAGTTTTAGTTCTTCCTCTAGTTTAAATTCAAACATGGTCGAGGCCTCCGTCGCTAGTATAGAGATCTCATACACTTCCATAAATTTCTCTCTTAGATCGGCTATAGTTTCAAAATTATAGACAACTTTCAGCTATAATAGTCACACCCAGGGAAATATCATTGAGGTCTCATGCCTCTACACATAGAGTACATGTTCAGAGAGCTTCTCCTACTACCAGATGGGTCCCTAAAAGCCCTACAATTGCATCTACTTCTTATAATTACAAGGGGACCCCACAGTCAATTTCCACTATAGATATTTTAGAGCATTTACATCATACACAACTTTCAGAGCCATAGTCTCAACCCTTCCATTATACTTTATGATCAGGCATGATCCCTCTCCTTGATACAGGACACCATGATAGGGAGTCTCTCATGAGACTCATCAATTAGTATCATTTCTTTCGAGTCTTTCTTGTACATAATTTCTCAATATTTCTTGTACATAGTCTCCTCAAGATTGATTGTACATAGCTTATACCAAAAATAATACAAAAGTTCAAAATCCAAAAACATTCAAATATGTCAAAATACCATAAACAATATAACATTTCAAAATACAAAAGCATTCAAATAATTCAAAAACATAAAAACATATAAATTGTATGCATTATCCATGCTTTATATTTCCACACCATGCTAGACTTACATTTGTTATTCTATGTTATTGTTTGTCAATTTATCTACATTATCATGCTTCACTTGATCTTCTTTGAGTGTGTGCAGTGACATCCAAATCCTTGATTGCTTCACTCTACCCATTGAGAGGGCATCCTACTTCATACATTTGAGACACATATTGATATATCTACCCACTGGGGGCATATTCTACATAGCTATACCATCCAGGTTATGTCATTATTACACCACACACTCTAATTATCATGTTGATGTATATTACTTATTAGCTTACATAGATTACTTTATCGACATTCACTAGTATATAGCACTCATATATTTCTTAACATATATCTAGTCTTGTACTACATGTCTTGCATAATTTCACTTATTATTTTGATTAGTTATATGTAATTGTATTTCTGTATGCCTTCCTTTCTTTCTTGGCATAGCTAGATATGATTGCATTTCTCAGTTTCTATTTTGTCTCCTGTATGTACCTTAGTACATTTTTCAATGTCATTTGCTTATATTCTTGTATGTGCCTTAGGATATTTGTCAATGTCATTTTCTTGTACTCTTCTATGTGATTGTGGCTTTCATGCCAACCTTGCTTATTTTTAATTGTATGTGTATGTGGCATTTGAACATGCTTTATATGCTTGCTTTTTAATTTGAGTAACATGTGTCTGTGTCCCTTGTTTGCTTGGCCCTTGGACCATTCTTGTATGCTTTTTGTTTTTGCCTTGTGTTCTTGTTGCTTTATTACTTTTCAATTATTTTCAATGTCATAATCCACATCATGCATTATCTTGCTTTCTTGAATACCATGATGGACATCATGCTTCATCTCTCTTTGACAACTAACAACTAAAAAACTAGCAACTAACATTTATAGTTTTAATTCAGTACATTGCACATGCTATTACATTGTTATATCTATCTAAGTATACCCTTATTTGATCTAAAAATCTTCAATACAAACCATGCTATATCTTGAGATATCTTATCGATTATCATTGTTATATCATGTACTTCACAATATAACACACTTGTAGGGCTTTTTATTCTAAGTGTAGTCATTACAGGGTCTTCATTCTTACCTTCAAAAGAGGGAGTAAAAAATAAGAGTTTTGTCACAGAGATCAGAGCTCCTACCAATCAAAAAAATTAGTTTTAGAACATTCAAAATAGTAACTAGAGATCAAACCAAGCAGAATAGATAAAAAAATAGTGATAATTTTATAACAGTCTTCAATTTTTGCAAAGGACAACAACACTAGACACTAATGTGTCCTATTTTTGGTGCTCCTATCCAACTATCAAAAAACATAGATTTTTTAGAAACAAGAATAAAGTTAAGCTCAGCTATAGTTTTACACATATCGACTAGTTTAGATTCAACAGTTTCATTACAATTTTTCTAAGAGAATCTAGATATAGGAGGCATCATGCACGACATGATGGCTATCACTTCCAATTTTATATTGGGAAATTGGTATAACTTCTAGATCAGAATCCATGTTACAAACACTAGTGATTGAGGGTGCACATTGGTCTTCTTTTCTTTTTGAGTTTAGCATATTATCCAGGCATTCTTAATAATTGTGTGCCTTACTCCATCTGTAGGTGGTTGGCATCATTTTAGAGTGGATTTTATACAAGCCTAACCTCCACATTCTCGAGTGGCTTTCATGTAAGCCTATTGCTTAGTTTCAGAGTGGATTTTATACAAACCTAATCTCCTCCTTTTAGATTGGCCAAGAGTGGCCTAGTTTCCAAAACATATTTGGCTATCCACTCTATATTGTCATATTTCAAAGCATTTATGGGATTCAAGAGCCATCCTATACGACACACATTCATACCAGTATCAGTTTATAGCTTCATTTCATGGGGAAATGATGGAGCCAAATGGATAGCCTTTATATTCTTGAGCTATATACTCATAGGGATGAGACACATAGTTTAAACATCGATTAACACACATATGATCACCTATCTTCACTTAGTAAGCAATGTTGGATCCAGAGGGCCAGCATTTGCATTTTTAAACCACTCTCAAGAAATTGAGTACTCAGCTCCATTCATGATATTACTCTTAGAATAACACATACCCAACATTACTCAGCATCATCCAACATCACTCAACATCACAATAGGTTTTGTATTGGTCCGTGTACCTAGTGAGGTGTATTCATTCCTTTCTCTTCCTCTCTCTCTTACCCAAATTTGTACTTTTTTATTGTAGATATAACTTATCTAATAAGAACTGATCTACTCTTGATTTTCTCTTGCAAATTTACACTTCACAATGTTCTCTCTCTATGCACACCTAGCATCTCACAGCTTCATAGGCTTAACCATTGTAGGTAAGTTTAGGTATGCTTTCTATTTTTCTTTTTATCTTAGTATTTCACTTTGTTGCATCACTAGAATAAAGAGGGGGTAAATGCAGTTATATAAAATGTTAAAATTGATAGTTTGAGTGTGGTTTGTGACATTTAATCCATAGGTCCCTCTTACATGTTATCTTGACCCTTCTAGGCACATTTTCATTGATTCTAAGTTATCTTTGGACTTCCAAAACCTCATTCTAGCTCAGCCAAGCCCCATTTTCAATGTTTATTTCATCCTCCTAGGTCTCGTACCTATGGGATAATAGTGCCCAACTTGGACTATAACATTGGACCCTAGGGTCTTTCATTTATAGCACTCTTATCTAATCAAATTTTGAACCAAGGTAACCATTTTCTCCTGATTCCTCTTCCTCATTATGTCATCCTAGCATGAATGCATCTAACCCATGACCAATAGATCTCTATAAAATCCCATTCAAAATTCATTTATAAGGGGTTGGAATTTATTTAGGTGGTATCGTTATGTAGGTAGTGTGCCCACACAAGGGGTGTGGATACATGTTCAGTGCATCTTACACACACTAACCCCCCTCCTTTCTCAAAGTTTTTATTCAAGTTCAAGCATAAGAAAGATCTAGGGTTGGAGATTAAATCATCTTTACAAAGATCTTCATCGACAGTCAAGACTTAAAATTTTACAGATGGACTAATACATGGACAGTGGATAAAACCCAAAAAACTTAAATATTTATGACCAATTTGGACAACACCGGTAGGACTTGGACTATAGTGTCAGACTTCGAAGTGTCTTATTTTTGGCATTGTTGTCCTTTTATTGAATGAAAGATAGATCCTGGTACATGACATTGTCCCAATCTTGCACAGCCACTATCAGCCTTTGTCTTAATCGTATCATCATAGCTTTAAGATAAGTTATATTTCTCCTCTTTTATTACTATTTTTAGAAAGCTAGAAAAATTAAATAAACTATACAAATTAGTACTCTATTTATAGAATATATTTTACTGATATATTCAACTCAAACCTTTAATTAAATTAGAAATAAGACTCTAATATTTTTAAAATAGTTAAATCATTTGGTGAACCTGATGTGAATCGAACACGCAACTATCTGATATTGAAGTTTTATTCGAAATTTAGTTAAAGGTCTAAGTTGACTAAATTAGTACTCTATTTATTATAATATATTTTACTGATTTAGTCAACTCAGAGTTTTAACTAAATTAGGAATAAGACACCAATATTCCCAAAATTGTTATATCATTTGGTGAACTCGACTTACTTCGTTTATGCATTAAAATCCTAGAAACCCTAAGGTAAATTTCTTACTGATTTTTACAATATTTTTCTGATTTTTTACTTGCATATTTAAATAAAAAATTAAATTTAAATTTTAAAATTCCATAGTAATTTTATATAAAAAAATCTTCCAAACCCTAGTTGCACATACTAGGTCCCTTTAAATCATAATTTTTCCAATATTTTTTTGATTTTTTACTTGCCTATTTAAATCATAAATTTAATTTAATTTTTAAAATTTTATAGTAATTTTTAAAAATATATTTTTCTTCCAAACCCTAGTTACATATACTAGGTCCCTTTAAATCAAGAATTTTCAAATATTTTTTTGATTTTTTACTTGCATATTTAAATCATAAATTCGCATTAAATTTTAAAAAAAATTAGTAATTTTACAAATAAATTATTTTTCAAAACACTAAGTTGTATATACTATGTTCCATTGCTTTTGAGTATCACCTTACATGTTTGTGAGCTTCATATCCTTTGTATGCATTTTCTAGTTTATTGTTTTTAGGACTTTACATTTCCTTTATTTAGTATTTTTTTTCCATTGCACTTTACTTATTACAAATAATTGCAAAAAAATCAATCTATTTTCAATTTATTTTTTTACATTAACAATAGCCCAATATACTAGTTTTGACGAAATTAATAAGAGGGAACTTCAAGATATTTTAACTAAACATCCTGATATGCAAGATGACATGCTTAAAATACTACAAGAAGAATAAAAAAAAGTGAATAATGTTTAATCTTCTCAAACCACAGAGCAACCAGTTGTAAATGATACTACATGGGCAACTATGTCTAACAACCCCTTATAACAGCCCAACCTTCCTATGAGGCACCACCAATTATGGCTAGTGCATCTTTGTCTCCTGACATGGTAGCCCTTATGTAAGAGATAAAATCTCTTCAATCTAAGGTGCTACATCTTGAGCAAGGTGCCTCTAGACCTAAATAGGCCTTGGATTTTTTTGCTCTACTTTTTACACTATTGGCACATCATATTGCTTCAACACCCTTGGCAAAAGGTTTTGTTCAACCCAAGCTCACTCTATAAAATGGAAAGGGTGATCCAGAGACACATCTAAGATCTTTTCACGTAGCATGTTTGGACTATGTGTTAAATGACTAGCTATTAACCAAGTTATTTTCATGAAGTCTAGAATATTATGCTTTATGATAGTTTTATAGTCTACATAATCAATTAATCAATGTATTCAATCCTTTAGCTGACATGTTCCTAGCTCATTTTAACAGTAACATAGGTGATAAGATTTCCTATGCCCAAGTTACACAATAGAAACAAAGGTCAAATGAGCATCTCAAAAACTATGTTCTCTGATATAAGACTATATTGGCTAAGATGACTAGCCCCATGTTCAATCAAGAGTTATAAAATCTCTTCAAATAGAATCTTTTACCGGATTTGCATGAATCAATAATGTTCAAAAGGTTCTCTTCCTTCATTGAGTTATGTCATACACTAAAGGAAAGGGAAGTCAAATTAATTTCAATGGGCAAACTCAAGTACACAATCATATCAAAAACAAAAAATAAGAGTAACAACAAAGTCTCATATAAAGTAAAGTTCAATGATAGAAAGATTTAGAATCAACCTACAGTCAATGTGGCTTTAGAGACCCCTCAACAAGTGGTTTTATCAGCACCTATTCGATGAAGTTTAACCAATCCACCAGTATCTCCATCTAAAGTTTTATAGTAGTTATTAGAATGTAATATCATATATCTCTCTTCTATCTAAAATGTTGATCCAACAAATCCTCTTCTTTGAGGATATGATTAGAATGCATTTTGCAATTTTCATAGGGCACTAGGCCACACAACAAACAAATGCATCAGTTTGAAACACAAGATATAGGACTTGATAGATGGTAATATTATTGATCTTAGCACTTCAATTGAGCATCCTCAAGCAAAGCTAAAAATAGAAAAAAGCTTTGAAAATATTTTTAGATCCTTTCCCACAACATTCTAAATAAGAGACAAGGGATACATCAAGTGTTCATCATGCATATCATGCACATCTTCGACTAGCTACATATCAGGCACCTTTAGTTGAGTTACACCTAATGAGAAACATGATTGGTGTATACAATTCTAGAGTTCTAGCTAGATCTTCCATCTCCTTCTACGAGAAAGAGATCATTGAGGATGATTTATATTATCATGCACTCTTTATTAGAGCTTACATTCATGATTATCCTATTCATAATGTTGTCATAGATAATGGATCCAATGTGAACATGTGCACTATGACATTACAACATCATTTGAGATATTTAGAGCAGGGTATTACTCTGACAGATAAAGTTATCAATGGATTTAATGGGTACATAGAAATTTCATTGAGTGAGATTGTACTTCCTCTACATGTTAGTACAACACATTTGGCCACACCATTTACTATTATTCTCATTGTAGTAGTTTTTGATATGTTACTTGGTTGACCATGGATCCAAAAAAATTGAGTATTACTTTCTACAGTTCAAAGATGCATGAAATTCATTCACACTAATCAGGTTTTTACAGTTGGTGGAGTTCCATATGAGTTATCACTCCCCACTTTAGAGCCATTTACTATTTTACAGTCATCAGTTTCAGTTCCACCACTAGTTTCAAATTCTCCATCAATTTCAGTTCCACCACCAGTTTTAGCTTCACCAATTTCAATTCTTCCTCCAATTTAAATTCAGACACAGTCAAGGCCTCCATCACCCGTACAGAGAGCTCATACACTTCCACAAAGGTTTTTCTTAGAGTATCCATAGTTTTATAATTCTAGATAGCTTCTAGCTATAATGGTCACACCTAAGGAAATATCATTGAGGTCTCATGCCTCTACACACAGAGCACATGTTTAGAGAGCTTCTCCTACTACCATATGGGTCCCTAAAATATATACAGTTGCATCTACATCTTATAATTCTAGGGGGACCCCACAGTTGGTTTCCACTATAAAGATTTTAGAGAATTTATAGCATATATAGCTTTCAGAGCCACAGTCTCAGCCCTTCCATCGTGCTTCATGATCATACACGATCCCTCTCCTTGATACAGGACACCATGATAGGGACTCTCTCATGAGACTCATCAATTAGTATCATTTCTTCTTAGTCTTTTCTGTACATAATTTCTTAGTATTTATTGTATATAGTTTCTTTTTGCTTACTTGTACATAGCTTCCCAGTATTTCTTATACATAGTCTCCTCATGATTGATTATACATATCTTATACCAAAAATACCAAAAACATTCAAATATGTCAAAATACCAAAAACATTCAAATGTATCAAAATACCAAAAACAATATAACATTTCAAAATACAAAAACATTCAAATAATTCAAAAACACAAAAACATTTCAATTGTATGCATTATCCATGCTTTACATTTCTACTCCCATGCTAGACTTACATTTGTTGTTTTATGTTGTTGTTTGTTGATTTATCTATATTATCATGCTTCACTTGATCTTCTTTGAGTATGTGCAGTGACATCCAGGATCCTTGATTGCTTCACTCTATCCATTAAGGGGGCATCCTACTTCTACATTCAAGAGATATATCAATATATCTACCCCTTAGGGGTATCTTCTACATGACTACACCATCCAAGTTATGTCATTCCTAAATCATGCACTCTAGTTATCAAGTTGATGTATCTTATTTACTAGCTTACACAAAGTATTCTATCGACACTCACTAGTATATAGCACTTGTGTATTTCTTAGCATATACCTAGTCTTGTACTATATGTCTTTCATACTTTCACTTCTTACTTTGATTAGTTATATGTGATTGTATTTACAGTATTTACATGCATTTTTTTCTTGCTTTACATAAGCTAGATGTGATTACATTTCTTAGTTCCTATTTTATCTCTTGTGTGTACCTTAGGACATTTTCCAATGTCCTTTTCTTTTATTCTTATGTGTGCCTTAGGACATTTGTCAATGTCCTTTGTCTGTACTCTTCTATGTGTCTATGGCCCTTGTGTCAACTTTGTTTTAAATTGTATGTGTATGTGGCATTTGAACATGCCTTGTATGTGTGTTTTATAGTTTTAGTGACATGTGCCCATGTCCCTTATTTTCTTAGCCCCTTAGCCACTTTTGTATGCTTCTTGATTCTTGCCTTACATGCTTGATTGTTTATTTGCTTCTCAACTATTTGTAATTCCATGATCCACATCATGCATTATCTTGCTTTCTTGGATTCCATGATAAATATCATGCTCCATCCCTCTTTAAAAACTAACAACTAACCAAAATTTATAGTTTCAATTCAATACATTGCACATGTTATTACATTGTTATATTTATCTAGGCATACCCCTATTTGATCTAACAATCTCTAATACAAACCATGTTATATCTTGAGATATCTTATCGATTATCATTATTATATCATATATTTCATAGCATAACACACTTGTAAGGCTCTTTCTTTTGAGAACAGTCATTATAGGGTCTTCATTCTTACCCTCAAAAGAGGCGAAAACAAATAGGGGTTTGTCATAGAGATCAGAGCTCTTACCGGTCAAAAAAATCAATCTTAGAATACTTAGAATAACAACCATAAATCAAACTAGGTAGAAGAGACCAAAAAAATAGTGTTGATTCTAGAACAATCTTTAGTTTCAGCAAAACACAGCAGTGTCAAACATGGATAATAGCACCAGACACTAGGGTGTCTTATTTTTAGCACTCCTTTCCAAATAGTAAAAAACTTAGATTTCCTAGAAACAGGTAATAAGGTAAGCTTATCTTCAATTTTTCACATATAGACCAGTTTAGATTCAATAGTATTAGTATAGTTTTTCTCAAAGAATATAGATATAAGGGGCATCATTCATGGCATGATGGATCTCATTTCTAGTTTCAGATTTGGTAGTTGGTATAACTTTTAGATCATAATCTATGTTATAGATACTAGTGATCGGAGGTAATGTGTGTGACATATTAGTCTTTTTTTTTTTCAAGTTCAGCATATTACCCAGGTATTCTTACTAGTTATGTGCCTTACTCCATCTTTAGGTGGTTGGCATCATTTTGAATTAGATTTCATACAAGCCTAACCTTCACATTCTCGAGTGGCTTCCACATAAGCCTAATTCTAGGTTCAGAGTGGATTTCATACAAGCCTAATCTCTTCCTTCCAAAGTTGGCCAAGATTGGCCTAATTGCTAGTACACATTCAACTATCTATGCCACATTTCATATTACAAAGCATTTATGGGATTTAAGAGCCATCTTGCATGACACACATTCACACTGATATCAGTTCATAGCTTCACTTCATGGGGTAACAATAGAGCCAAAGGTCTAGATAGGGAATTGGACACATAGTCCAAACATTGATTAGCACGTGCATGATCACATAGCTTCACTTAGTAGGCAATGATGGAGCCAAAGGGATAGCTTTTACATTCTTGATTCACTCTCAATAAATTGAGCACTCAGCTCCATTCATGATATTACTCTTCATACAACACATATTACTCAGCATCATAATAGGTTTTGTATTGGTATATGTATTCGATGAGGTGTATTTATTTTTTTCTCTTCTTCTCTCTCTTACCTAGCTTTGTACGTTCTTATTTTAGATATAATGTATCTAATAAGAACTGATCTAATCCTAATTTTCTTTTGAAAATTTACACTTCACAATGTGATCTCTCTATACACACCCAACATCACACAACTTCATGGGTTTCACCCTTGTAGGTAAGTTCAAGTACGCTTTCTATTTTTTTATCTTAGTATTTTGATTTGTTGTATCACTAAAATAAAAGAGGGGAAAATGTAGTCATATAAAATGTCAAGATTGGTATCTTCAGTGTGGCTTGTGACACCTAACCTATAGGTCCCTCTTGCATACTCTCTTGACCCATCTAGGCACCTTTTCATTGATTCTCAATTATCTATAGACTTTCAGAACCTCATTCTAGCTTAGTTAGGCTCCATTTTATAGGTTTATTCCATCCCCCTAGGCCCTGTACCTATAGGACAATAATGTTAGACCTAGGGTATCCCATTTTTAGTGCTCTTGTCCAATCACATTTTGAGCCTAGGTGATCATTTCCTCCTGATTCAACTAACCATGACCAATAGATCTCTATAAAATCCCATTCACAGTTCATTTAAAAGGGGTTGGAAATTATTTCAAAATCAATCAAGAATACAATCAAAACCACTAAGACAAACTTCCATATTCTCTATAAATAACCATCCAATACAGCCACCAACATATTCAAACCCTCACACCAGTCTCTAGCCACCTCAAGAATACTCAGTTTAGCATTTTTTCATCTTCATTATACTATTACATAAATTACATCAAGTGGGAGAACTACATATGGTTTGATCCCTCTTCAAAATATTGGTATGTAGGTAGTGTGTCTACACAAGGGGTGTGAATACACATTCAATGCTTCTTACATACACTAACCCCCCCTCTTTCTCAAAGTTTTCTTTCAAGTTCAAGCATAAGAAAGATCTAGGGTTATTTATTAAATTATCTCTTCAAAGATCTTCATCGATAGTCAAGACTTGAAATTTCACAAATAGACTAATATAAGGATAGCAGATACATCCTAGAAAACTTAGATCTTTATGACCGGTTTGGACAAAAAATTTAGCACTTGGAATATAGTGTTAGACCCCAAAGTGTTCTATTTTTTGTGCTCTTGTCCTTTCATCAAACAAAAGCTAGATCTTAGTTCAAGACATTGTCCCAATCTTGCATAGTCAGTATCAGCCTTTGTCTCAGTCATATCAGCATAGTTTTAAGAAAAGTTATATTTCTCATATTTTATTACTATTTTTAAGAAGCTAAGAAAGTAAAATAAATTATACAAATTAGTAATATATTTATTGTAATATATTTTACTGATTTAATCAACTCAGACCTTTAACAAAATTAGGAATAAGACTCTAATATTTCCAAAATTGCTAAATTACTAACCTATCTTGCTCCTATTGTGAGGGAACTAGCCATGAAGAGTCTAGATGTTTCAAAAAAATGTAAGCCTTAGAGGATTCCAATAAGAAACACAAGATTTATATTTCCACTCCTCCATCTCATGAGCATGAAAAAACACTTAATGTTGTTAGGAGATCATAGTTACTCATTTCGGACAGTTGGGTTTTAAGATCATAGTACTTCACATCATATGAATTCTACCAAGGATTCATTTGTATCTCTTGATTTGAGTTTTACTTCCAGCATTAAGGTTGGAGATTCTTCCTTCATTTTTTTTAAAATTAAAGGTGAAATATAGATAGATGGTGGTTGCATCAATGATGTATTACATGTTCCCAACATTACCACCAATCTACTTTCAGTGTATCAAATTTGCCATTTTGGTCAGGGCAAGACAGTGACTTTTACACCATAAGGTGTTGAAGTTCAAGCTTAGTTAGAGCCACACACACTCATTGCATAAAGTGTTATTGATCATAGTTATTGACTTTACTATTTTTAAGGTTTTGATGATACTCCTCATTTAGGGATGTGTTTAGTTTCTCATTTAGATTCTGAGAGTCAGCTTTGGCATGAGAGATTTGGACACCTAAATTATAGATATTTGAAGGAGTTGAGCACTCACAATATGGTAGAGGGGATTTCTACAGTTTCATGTCTTTATGGATTTCACCCTGGTTATGCATTGGGAAAACAACACTAGGATCCATTTCCTAAGGGAATGTCCATGAGAACTTCTTCACCACTTGATCTTGTGCAAAGTGATTTGATGGTCTTTCTTACTCCTTTCAATAGAGATAAGTATGTACTTACCTTCATTGATAATTTATCAAGGCGTACTTAGGTTTAATTCCTCAATTACAAGAGTGATGTATTTTCTCACTTCAAATTATTTAAGGCTTTAGTCAAGAAATAGTCATCAAGTTGCATCAAAAAGCTTTGTAAAAATAATGGGGGGTACTTCAGTCAAGAGTTCACTAATTTTTTTAGTAGCCCATGGTATTGTTCACCGATATTTTGTTGCACATACTCCATATAAAAATGTCTTAACAAAGAGGAAGAACCGAATTATAAAGGAGATGGCTAATTGCATGATGTATTTATGGGATTTACCTCATATCTATTGGGCAGAGGCAGTTAATTATGCAAACTATATTTAGAATTGCACACCACTTCGAGCACTTGAACATATGACTCTAGAGGAGGCTTGGTCTAAAACCAAGCCTGATGTCTCATTTTTCTAAGTCTTTGGGAGCCTAGCTTGGAAATTTTTACCAAAGAAGAAAAGGAAAGCATTGGATAAGAAGAGCAAACATTTGATTTTTTTGGGATATTACAAAGACATGAGAGTTTATCATCTTTTAGATCCTGATACTCATGATGTTTATTTAGAAATTTATGTATAGTTTGATTATCACTTCACTTATCATGACTCTTCATCTTCTTCCATGCCTTCTTCTTCTTTCGATGATACACCTCCTCTCAAGAATTCATTCTTTGAGGAGCCAATTTAAGAGAATCATGAGGAGGTTATAGAGGATGAGGATCATGTTCACATTGATGATGCCACTATGTCTAGGTGGACATGTACTAAATTTTTCAAGGTAGAACCTTTCATTCAAAATCTTCCACCTATAGGCATTTATTTCCCAACACCATTGTGTTGAAATTGTCAATCTTACTCAAAATTTATAAAAATGCACAAATTAGGTCAAAATCATTTAAACATGCTAAATGGTTTGAATTTGTCATATACAAGTGTTGATTTAGGCTAATATATCCCTAATTGGGAAATGTATTTTACAATATTATTAACTTATTCCAAATCATTTTGATTCAAAATGATGAAAATGGATTTTGGTGCTCTAAATCACTATTTTATTCTAAATTTGGAAACACATGACATGTGCATGTGTTATTTTGTGTTAACAATGTCTTAAATGGGATATTGGTTTATACACAACTGAAAACTTCTTCTAATTCCACTCCAGTCAAATTATGACCTAATAATATGATATTTTGACTAGTTTGATTAATAGTGTGCAAACAATTTCCAAAGAATTGTATAAAAAATGATTAATCTCACTTATGCAAATTAATTCAAATTATGAGCTTAAGTGGAAAATCAGTGGAAGTTATTGAATATATTTTAGTTGAAAATTGATTCTTAATATATGCGTTATCAAATGACATCATTTGTGGGGTGGCATCCATAAGCTATAAATACAACAAATATCAAGTTTAAAGCCTCCCATGTCTCTTTAATGCCCCTTCTTTCCAAATATTTATGAGGATATTTATGGATTAATTATACAAAATTGGATTAATTCATGGCCACGCATCTTGATCTCAAGATAGATGGTCATGGTTGACTCTGATCAATCTCAAAAATCTATAAATAGGAGGGTCAAGACCACCATTTTTAAGTTTCATTTGTGTAAACTTATTATGTATAACTCTCTCCATAAGTCATTTTTTTGTAGTGTTATAATGCTTAATTTGCAATAGGATAGCTTCACTGATAAGCATAACATTGATTAAATATCATGAGCCTAGTTTCATCAATAAGTAAGAGATGAGGGAGGAATTTTTTCTTGCATCATTGCTAAGACATAAGCATCAAATCAAGGGAAAAATCATGTTTTGAGCCACATTTGGGTGATGAGATTCTCTTGGGAAGGTATTATGTATGTGCTTTCTTCCAATAGCTCTTAATTATCATTTGTCAAACCCCATTGAAGGATTTGACTTAGCTAGTTATGTTCTTATGCATTTTTTTGAGTTTTCTTGAATAATGCTTGATCTAACTATCTTTGGATTTCATCTCTACACTACCTACTCGACATCATTGTGAAAATTCTATAGGTATTGAACTTTTATGTCAGGGATTTTCTAGGTATCCATAGTCTTTTTCACATGCTCATAGGATACAAGAGTAGGATGATGCAATGATAAATGGGTATTCTTCTTTGATGAAGAGTCACACTTGGGATTTGATCACTCTTTCTAAAAAAAAAATTTGATCAATTGCAAATGAATTTACCATACCAAGATATGAATTTGATTTGTCTATTGATAAGTATAAGGTATGTCTTGTTGCAAAGGGTTTCTCACAGGTAGAAGGTATTGACTATTCTAAGACTTTTGTGCCCATTGCCAAGATAGAATATATTCACCTTGTACTTTTTCTTGATGCATCATAGGGATGCCTAATATATCAAATAGATATTAAGATTACTTTCTTGCATGGAGACTTGTATGAGAAAATATATATGGAGCTACCTACTAGCTTTTTTCATGATTCGTCTCTTGTTTGTTGCCTTAGGAGGTCTCTTTACGGTCTCAAGCAGGGCCTTCAAGCTTGGTATGAGAAGATGGATTCCTTTCTTCTCTCTACTAGCTTTATTTACTACCACTCTGATCCCAAAATATATATTTAGTTTATTGGGGAGGACATTGTTATTCTGGTCATATATGTTGGTGACCTGCTTCTCACGGGCAGTTCTTCATCTTAGATTTAGACTATTCAACAGGCACTTTTAGCACAGTTTGACATGACAAATCTTGGCCTTCTATATTTTTTTTTGGTTTACAGATTTCACAGTCAAATAAAAGGATTTATTTGAGTCAACATAATTATATCCTTGATCTTCTTCAGCATTTTGGCATGGATGATTGCAAGACAAGTCCTCCTTTTTAGTTTGGAGTGACTCTCACTACCTTTTGTACTACTTTACTTTGTGATCCTACATTGTATAGGTACATGGTTAGGAATCTTATGTATTTAACCCATACCCCAATATTTAATTTTCAATTAGGATTATATCTAGGTTTACACATGACCCTCATGAAATTCATTGGTAGGTTGCCAAGTGAATTCTAAAATATCTTTGAGACACGACTCATTTTGGATTACACTACACCAAGGGTTCTACTTAATTGATTAGATACAATGATTTAGATTGGACAGGTTCTCTTGATGATAAGTGTTCCACTTTTAGTTACATCTTTTATCTTGGTTATTCACCAATTACTTGGTTGTGAAATAAATAATAGGCTATTATACTTTCATTTACAGAGGCTAAGTGTAGGGTAACAGTTACAATAAGTCAACCATTTCTTCAGCTTTATCAGTTGTTAATAGTGTTTGGCTTCATGAAAGATTCACCCATTTTACTTTGATGTGAAAATCAAAGTGTAATACATATATCTCTCAACCTAATTGAGTATTAGTGGACCAACTACATTAAGGTACATATGCACTTCATTCATGATGTTTTTGCATATCATGTCTGCAATTTTTTATGTGATGTTTGTTACCAACACTTCAAATTTTTGGGTTGAAATGCCTTTACCATTCCTAATAGACACAAGTGTCCCTATGTGAGACATAAGTGTTGGAAAGCTAGGAAGCTATTAAGGATTTGAAATTGATAGTGAAGGATATGCATTAAGTTTTAAACCTTCTATATAGTGTAGGAGATCTAGGTCATCATAAACGATAGGGTCAAACCATAAGATAACAATTAAGCATAGTGAGATGATGAATGCAATCGTTTCATCAATATAAATGTATATAATTAAATGAAAAATACTTTATAGGTATTTACCAAGTATACATGATTGATATTCTATATAAATCATATTTTATTATCTACATTTGCCCCCTTTAAACTAGTAATGCATAAGGATAAAATTACTAGTTTAAAATAAATGTGTATCTAGATATATATAACATACCTTGCCTTGCTTGATCCACTTTGAGTTTTTTTTTTTGTGTGTATGACTTGTAACTAAGATCATGTTACTATATAAATCATTGCATATAATTTGAAATTTGACATAATTGAAATGCTTGAAAAGAAAGAGAGCACGAAAGGAGTACACTTGTGTGTCGATGCAACCATGTTTCCCTTTGGTACTTTGACTTGGTAAAGATACTTCTTTATGAAGCATTAGAGTTAAAATAGGTTGAAAATTTAATCTTTGGATATTTGAAGAGGGATATTCGAAGGTAATTATGGCCCCAATCTAGTTTGATGGTGAGTTATGACATGACCATTGAGACCATTGAATCTCAATTGCACAACTCAATTGACATTACAATAAAATATAAGTTAAGTGGTATAATTAACTCAACATACAAAATGGAGGTAGTATTAGGCCATTGAGGATGTTGAATCTCAACCACACTACTAAAAGGAACTAACTTTTACAGAAAGAAAAGTCTCAAAATGGTGTTTCCTGGTGAAAATGATGTTTTTTGGTAAATAAGTTTGAATAATTATATGTAATTATTGGTGCAATTACATGGTGTATGCACCTTTAATGTGTCTCAAATTGAAATATCTATCAAAATGTAACTTTTAATCTATAATTATGTATAATATCTATCACAAATCTTAAATACTTACTATCAAATATGTAAAAATTGGTGCAGTGTATAAGATTCTAACCCAAGTGTATATCTAAATCATGTAAACTATAATGAAACTCCAAAATTCTAAAAATTGTATGAGTTTGGAGATCATGTCTATATTACATGTCCCCACTAATATGCCCCCCCTTGAGGTGATGGAATTGAAATTTGGTAGTTACCTTACCTCAAAAAGATAAGGTAACTATATAATTTGTGTATGAATCATGGAGCATATAAGAGTAACATGTCTAAGTAGATAAATCAATAAAGCTCATAGTATGTGATCACAACAAGCCCTAAAAACTAAAAATTAATAGTACAAACTCATAAAATAATAAAGCACACATATAATAACACTTAATGTCATACAAAAGGGGTCTAAGGAGACCACAAAAAAGGGGAAAATTCAAATGTTACACATTTGAATTTATGATATATTTAAATGTCCAAATATCAAAATAAAGCAATAATAGTGGCACAGGGGCCAACAAGTAAGGAACATATTTAAATTTTATAAAATTAAGACAATAACAAGAAAGAAAAATACACTTAAGAAAGTGATAATATGAATAAATGAAGTATAAACAACCAGCATAAGCATATCATAATAGTCCCTGCATGTATGTGTTAGTAAAAAAATATCATGTAACTTAGCATATCAAGTAGACTATAAAATAAGTAAACATGAGTACAGGCATGTATAATCATTAGTATATAAGATCAATGTGATAATTTATACATGATCATAAAGTAATTTAACATGTATCAATCATGATCAAGGAAGGTATATGCCCCCAACATAGTGTATAAGGAAGGAAGAGGAATGGTCCAACATCTGTATGTGAATGTATAATATGTATGGTATATGCCTGTATCACACTCAAGTATGCATAAAACATATTTTTATATATAAAATAAATCATATGATATTTACCAACATAAAACAAACAACATAGATACCAAGGAGCTAGTAAACATGTGAATGTTGAATTTTTTTGTATTTTTTTATTTATTTGAAAGTTTTTGTATTTTCTTAAATATTTGATTTTTTGGAATTTTTTGGAATTTTTGGAAAGGAAAAAATTATAACCTATGATCCCATCTAAAATATGCTCATAAATAGCTCCAAACTCAGAATATGGTACATCAAACTAGTGACACTACCAAGGAGCATGTATTGTTGTTATATATGAAACTATAGAATCTATGGTACTCTATGTATGTCCCATAGGACTTTGTGGTTATGAAGAGTTAATATAAGGAGTAGGGGTTTGTGGAACTTATTATTTTATGCTCTGTGGTTTCCTCAGTACATCTGTAATTAGAACATGTTTATGTGCCCTTAGAAATTGGGTAGACCATGTAAGTGTATATGAGGATTTCATAGAATACACGATGTATCTATGGTGTAATAGTATCTCAAGTATGGGCCACCTAGAAAATGCGATTGTATGTTTCTTACCCTTTTATAATTAATTATTTGAGAATATACTTATCTTGTTCAAGTGTATGTTCATATGAAATTCTGAAAACTGTGACTACCCTATTGGTATGAATGTATTCAGTACACCTAATGGTTAACCCTTTTTTATATGTGTTGGCTTAAATGGGTAGAATAGCCTATACAAAAGGATGAATAAAACTATTATAGAGTGGGGCAATCAATTAAAAACTCAAATAAATAAATATTTTAAATTGAAATGTTGAGTTATGCTAAATATAGAAAGTACACTCAAGATAATATTTTGATTGCATAAACACTATAAATAAATAATAATTAGCTTATATGTAAATGTGTAAGTAGATCTGAGATATGCAAAGGTAGAAATAGGTAGGAACAAGATCAAGATCTAGTCATTAGATTCTATAAATTTTATTTTTAGAGGCCTAGAAAATTGCATGAGTGTTGGGACACTTACATTGACATAAATGTCTTGGTATCAATGGAACTATCTAGTACAAAATATTTGTTGTATTGTGGAACAATCACCTAGATTTTTTTGGGTTTTATATCACTTTTCTAGTAATGTATGTTACTCATGCACATAGGTTGTAGATGATTATATGTGGATCAAACCCTAGCTCTTCACCTTAGGTCTTCATACCTTTCCAAACATGGATTAGTGTGCTCACAGTGTCGAGTTGGCCTCAGGGACCCCTCTATCAATGAATGTTGTCTACATAGATAATGCTCCAATGAGGGACTCATACATGTAGTTTTCCACTTAGTGTTGGCTTATGTGTAGACAAGGATGAAATATTCTATATGCAAGGACATGCAATGATCTAACTTAAAACTTAACAAATACTGCTCATGGGCTATTCTTTGAGTGCTTCAAACTTTTAATATGACTACTTATATGATTGATATGAAATTAGGGAATATTATGATAGTATAACTTAGTTGTGAAATTGATTGAGTGAGCTTGAATGCGAGCTTATTTGAAATTTTTTGGATGAATATTGAGTAGGTTTTCATTTATATTTACACTGTAAATTTTTAAAATATTTCACAAAGGGTTAAATATAGCAAATGGGTCGACACATAGGATTCAAAAAAAATTAAAATTAGATGATTTTTGAGGATTGGACACCTGATAAAAATCTAGACACTTTCATGGACACAAGTGTCCCTATGTGTGTTGGAATACAATGACAAAGAGGGGGGTGGGTCTGAATCAGTCTTCAAAACTTTTCATTCAATTCTACTTAATCATACATGAACTATTATAACAAGTATGTACATCTTAACAATCATAAGCATCAAATCATAAGAGCATGAAACACATGAACACAATATATACATAGAAAAACCTTAAATATAATCAAACTCATTTATGAATAGAATTAAATATAGACCTATAAGATAAAAACAATATTTAATGAAGCACTAACTCCACATGGAGCACCAACCTCAACTAGCTCAGTACCAACTCAGTTAGGCTTTAGCAAGTACCCACTTTCAAAGAGGCACCAACCCCCTAGATGACTCAGCACCAACTCAAACACCTAAAACAATTGATCACCTACATAATACTTTGTTACTCACATAATAGATGATGATCTTCTCCTTCATCTTTTCTCTCACTTCTATCCCTCTCAAACTAACTTTTAGCCCTCTTTGCTCAACTAGCCCTCTTCATGGATTGATTAGGTCTTCTGCCTTGATCCTCATATTCAAAACCTATGTTATACATTAATTACATATATATGATGGTCCACATGACATCCTTATGCTCACCAATCATCCATATCATTTTCTTGTTCTCTATCCTCTCTATAAGCACACCAAGTAGGCCTAAACTGCCTTGTTTTTATACAAGTCACTTGATCATATCCTTATTAGTCAACCATTTACTTCAAACCTATTAGGTTAGATATTAATATGTATTATTATATTAAAATAAAATGTATTAATCATGAACCAATCAATACATTAGGGCGGCCATAACTTAATTAATCCTTACTTCTCTTTTAGACTTTATAGAGACCTAATAGGCCTTCTTAACAACACGTTACCCTTTGATCTTTCTTGAAGCATATAAAAACACCTCACATGATAGTAACACATCATATTCCAATCCAATAGACTTTATCCAAATTTAATTTAGGTCCATAACACCTTTCATACCTAATCACCATTTGAACCCTTTCTCAAATCACTGTTCATAAAAGGTTTTTACATATATAGAATCTCTATCTTGAATAACTGAGGTATAAAATCAACTTTGTAAAAAAAACATGGAAAAATTTACATATTCAAAAACCTCATGACTTTAGGGTCATCACAAACTTTATTTGATGCTTCAACTCATGGTAAACATGGTTAAACACTTCTCTACAAGATGCTTACACATAACTGCCAACTAACTTCTAAACACAGTCAAGAAAATATGAGCTTTTGACATCTGATTAAAAAAATTCAAGAGATTTATAATCATTAACGAGATATTATCCTATATTCATATCAACCTATATTAAATAGATCATGAGCTCTAATGAATAACTATTGGTCTTACAAACCAATATGTTGATATTCTCTGTCATAGACTCCACTCAGTCAGATAAGCCATTCTAGCTTCAATGTTCCAACCTATTACACTAACTTCCAAGCTTTTTTAAAGCATGGATAAATTACTCAAGTCCTAAAAACATCATCATACACTTCAATCCATGAATCTTACATGAAAACACATCAAGAATCATCTTTTCACTTCTACTTGATTTTCTTACTGTCTGCACCACTTGGTTTGTTAGTGACTAGCCAACTTGGATCACCAACTTTGCACACTTGAGATCTGGAACCTATCCAAAAAACTTCATGGATAAAACTACAAGTCTCACACTTTTATTTTCATCCACTTAATAATTTTGACTCAGACAACTCTACCTACTACAATAAATCTATGAAAGACATGTACTTTCCTGTAGCGTATGTTCACTTACCTAAGAAACCAATCATGCTTAGAGATTATTGAGAGAGTTGACTTCAACCTCCAATCACTTAGATAGCCATATCAAACCATTATAATCTCTTTAAAACAAGATCTTCAATATCGGGTCAATGTTAAGGTTCTTTGATGGTTTAAACCAACTTCCAATCTTCATGATCATTCATAAAATTTAGTTTATCTTTCCAAAAATAAATGCTTATAAATTTGATCTAGAACCCTTCCTTATCTACCATGAACAACTTATATTCTCATGTATATGTTTCATGTGTCAATGAACACTTGAAAAACTTTCTCGAGTAGACAACTCTTCATTATGTATACCTAAGAAACTTTGAAACACTTTTTCAAGATTTTTATTGCAAACCATGACTGGAAACTTTAGGCACATACTTATAACAAATTTACTTACCTTTTTCAATGATCACCTTCTCACCCATTTCATAGAAACTGATCCAGATACCTCATTTAGACACCATCTCTATTTTGCTTTCTAAGCCTTGACCTGCAAGTCTCATTAAGCCTTGAATCTGACCTTCTAGCCACCCTATAGTCTTCACCTTGAAACTCTCTTATGTTTCAATTCCTCTTGGGTATGCTCAAGCAACCTCATACACTCACTCTTCTTTAAATCTTAAATTGAGCATCTTTGGAGATTCTTATAGATCTTTATAGCTCAACTAAGAATCTTCAGAGCATCTTCAGAACCGCTTACATAGATCTTTAGGGTTTATAGTTTCTCCTTTACATCTCACTCTTTTCATCATGCTATATGTACAAACCTTCTCAAAAGGTCTATACAAAGCTTTACAAGTTACTTGACACTTGACATAATAACCTGTACTCACTAATGTTGATCCTCAAATATATCAATCAAGATGATATCAGAACATTCTTGAAATAGTACTCTCACATTACTACTTTCATACAACAACACTCATTATGCTAGCATAAGAACTCATTATACACATACCTCAAAGCTTACTTAACCATGCATCTTCACAATAACCTTTGACATCAATAACAACACTTATTCTAACAACTCAATAGTTAATGACAATGTTCAATAATCTCCCCCTTAATCAATGACAATGTTCAACAATCTCCCCATTTGTCATTGATGGTGAACACACTCAAAAAATTATTTCAACCATTCTTGATGGAAATCAATCATCACTTATACCTGGTTATTGACTTTACCCCTTTTGATCTTGCCTTTTATTTCTTCCTTTCTGATCTTGCTCCCCATTTAACATTAATTACAAAAGGTTTTCCATAATTGTTATCTCTTTCAGAATAAACTCAAACTACAAGACCATTTTAATACAGATCAAACATAATCAACAACCGAAAAATCTCCCCCTTAAACCAATCATCCACCATGATTCTATTAACAATAGATATCAAGGGTCACATGTAGCTACTGGAATCATACTTTCTCCCTCTAAGCCGATACTATCTCTTAAAGACATTAGATGGCACATAGTCTTCAAAAACTATGGCAACCACCTATGACAACTATTCTTAGAAAATCATTTCAAATAGGTCACTCTCCAACTAATTCATAAAAATATTAAAAAATAGAGTCTATGAATCTCTCAGACACAATCTCTCTTTAATTTTATGCATATCAAAAAGCAATCACTTTCTTGACAAAGAACTCAGAGCTACCAAGTTCCCCCTTAGACCAAGCATATCTCCTTTAAAAGAACTAGAAACTCATATCACTTATATTTATTGATATGATTGAATAATATCAAACTCTTGACCACATACAAGGCTATCCCATTTTTGACATCAACTATAGAATTAGGGATTCCCCCTTTGTCTTCATAGATCAAGCTCAATTATTCATACAAACAAATATCAAAAGCTTACCTTTTATATACCAATTGTTTATACTTTGACTTTAAATACCTGATAATAACCTTAGATCTCTCATCATGTTTCCTTATACACTTCAAATCATATATCTATCAATACAGGAATGGATAATATCTATCTTCAACTTCTTGTTTGTAACATAGACAACCTAAAATCTTTTCAAAAGAAACCTTCTTTGATTGCAACTTCATGCTTCTATTGATAGAAGAATATCTCCATAAAGCTTAATAGATCCACTCATTTTCATAGAGAACTAAAACAACATAAACTCAAGCTATTTCTATATCTCCATACTCTTACAAGACTAAACATTCTTCAACTTCCATTTGGACTTGATTGGCACTATACGCTTGATCTCATCATCAACCATTTGATCATCAATATGAGCTGATAATAGAGATTCCTTGATTGATTTATCATTTGAGGCATGATTTATCTAATAAAGTAGTCCACTTGAGATTGTAGATTGATCATGACTTATTTTTACTATCTTTGGTTTCCATACATTCATTTTCCTTCTTTTTTTCACTCTAGGAGTTCCAAACTTTTTGTTTTAATGTGATGAACTTCTAACTCTTTTATGGCATAATATTTCAATATGTCCTACATTATTATAGCTATAACACACCACCTTATACATACCATTTTATTAATGTGAATTGTGACTCATTCCATAGTTCTATGAGTACTCATTCTTGGAGGGTCTTCTACACTCTCTTGCTCTATGATCAAACTGACTGCATGTAAAATAGTAACCATTAAAAGAACTAGCATACCTTATAGCATTGGATTAATTGATAGATCTTTTCATGTTGACCTTATTTTCTTCAATAGTCTTCTCCTTGACTTGAAGTTCCTCCTTTTGATCTTCTTTGAAACTAGGACCTATCTTATCATTTGTAGACTTTTGACTACTTAGGATATCATCTAGAGCCTTAGTGCCCTTTTCAAATTTCACAAAGCTCTTCACCTTTCTAGATGTTTAATCCATCTCAATTTTCAAAGATTCTATTTCAAATTTATATTTTATGTAATCTTCCTCTTTAGTCTTTAGGCTTGTTGTCATAATCTCCATTTGTGCCTCAACTTGATTGATAATCTCATCATACTTCTTCGAAGTGTTGCTCAACCTTTCCTCAAATAAACTAATCTATTTCTCATATTCCTAAACTAATGACTTTAATTTCCTATTCTTCTTCTTCACAAGCTTCAATTATTCTAAGATACTCATGAGCTCAGCTTCAAGATCCACTTTAACTTCTCCTTATTCACTGTCATAGTATACTTATTCATCTAATTCTACATCAACCATAAGGCCTTTCCCATTTGAACAAAATTCATTATTTGATTCTATGTCTATGAACAAAGTTTCACTATTTTCATGTTTAAATTCATTACTACCATCATCATTGTTACATGTGTCTGAATCACTTACAACATATGAGTTGTCTTCTTTGGTATATAAATTGTTCTTATTTTTGAATGATCCTTTCCTTCATTCTTCTTAAAATGTCTTTTATTTTTCTAGACTTATAGACTTTTTTATCATATCCATGGTTTTCATAGTATTCTTCATTATGCTCATATTTGTCCTTGTTAGGACATTTGGTTTTAAAGTGCCCAATCTTGTCACAACTAAAACATTTGAAAGTAACTTACCCTTGTACTTACCTAAGCCAAACCTTAACTTTCTATCAAATATAAATATGAGTTAATCATCATTAATATCTAAACATACCTCATCCTTAACCTTCTTGGATTTTGACTTGTTTTCAACTTTGAAAGTTACTTCCTTCTTGGGAGGTCTTCCTTTATTTTTTCTCATCTCATAGGCAGTCAAGATGCCATGAAACCCATCCATCTCTAACTTGTCCAAATCTTGTATCTCTTCTACTACATACACCTTATTGTCAAACTTATGAGTTAATGATCTTAATATGTTTTAAATAATAGTATATTCTTTCACTTTTTCTCCCAATCCTCTAATGATATTGACAACTTCATCAACCCTTAATAGGTAGGATGTAATGGTTTCATCTTAATTCATCTTCAAGCTTTCAAACTATCTTTTGTGAGTCTATAACTTGGCCAACTTCACCTTGGTGTCTCCTTCATAAATGGTCTTTAATTTTTATCATATATCTTTGGTTGATACATATTTCATTACCTTTACAAGCTCTACCTCTGATAGGCCACACAGAATGGCATTCATTACCTTGGAGTTATTTTTGCTAGCCTTCTTATCTGTTGCATCTGTTGGTGAAATAGGAAGTGCAATATAACCATCCATAACTGACTTCCAAATATCATGTCTTTTTGACATCAGATATATATTCATTCTAAAATTCCAAAAGTCATAGTTAGATTCATTGAAAAATAGAGCCATACTGGTAGAGAAACCACCTTGAGCTTGTTGACTAGTCATCATTGTTTCTTAAGATCTCCTTTAGGTTTTTAGACTTGATTTACAGGACCAAGTTTAGATACCAATTGTTGGAAGAACAATTATTGAGATAAGAGGGATGAATTATTCTTCAAAACTTTTCATTTTATTCCACTTAATCATACATGAACCATTTTAATAAGCATGTACATCTTAGCAAGCATAAGCATCAAATCATAAGAGCATGAAACATATGAAGACAACATATACATGAAAAAACCTTAAAGAGAAAAAAACATGGAATATATTCATATAAGATAAACATCAATATTTATTGAAACACCAACTCAACATGGAGCACCAACCTTAACTAGCTTAGCACCAACCTTAACTAGCTTAGCACCAACTCAGCTAAGCTTTATCAAGCACAAACTTGCAAATAGGCACCAACCCCCTAGATGACTCAAAACCAACTCAACAACATAAAACACTTGATCACCTTCATAAAACTTTGTTTTTCACACAAAATATGATGATCTTCTCCTCTATCTCTTCACTCACTTTTATCCCTCTCAAACTAGTTTCTAACCTTTTCACTCAACTAGCCCTCTTCATGGCTTGATTAGGTCTTCTGACCTTGATTCTCATATGTAGAACCTTTGTTAGATATTCATAGCATATTTATAATGGTTTTTATTACCTCCTTCTCACCAATGATCTATATCATTCACTTGTTCTATAACCTCTTTCTAAGCACACCAAATAGGCCTAAACTACTTTGCTTTTATACAAGTCACTCGATCATATCCTTCTTAGTTTTTCATACACTTAAAACTTATTAGGTAAAACATCAATAGGTATTATCATATTAAAATAACATGCCTTAATCATGAATAAATCAATACATTAGCTCATCCATAGCTTAATTAACACTTACTCCTGTTTTAGGCTCTATGGAGACCTAATAGACCTTCTTAACAACACATTACGCTTTGATCTTTATTGAAGCATATCCAAAAACCTCACATGGTAGGAACACATCGTATGCCATTCCAATAGACCTTATCCAACTTCAATTTAATTTCATAACACCTTTTAGGTCCAATCACCATTTGAACCCTTTCGTAAATCATTATTCATAAAAGGCCTATGCATATACAGAAACTCTATCTTGAACAACTAAGGCATAAACTTAAATTTACCAAACAACCATGGAAATAATTTATATATTCAAAAACCTCATGACTTCAGGGTCATCACAAATTTAATTTTATGCTGCAACTCAAGGTAAATAGGCTCAAACACTTCTCTATAAAATGCTTACACAGAACTATCAATTAACTTCAAAACACAGTAAAGGAAACATGAATTTCTAACATCTGATTGAATAGATTTAAGGGATTTCAATGCATAAACAAAATATTATACTATATTTAGAGAAACATCTATTAAATAAATCATGAGATCTAATGAATAACTATTTGTCTAATAGACCAATCTATTGATCTTCTTTATTATAGACTCCACTCAGTCAGATAAGTCATTTTGGCTTCAATATTCTAACCTCTTACACTGACTTATAAGCTTCTACAAAGTATGGATAGATTATTCAATTCCCAAACAATATCATAATCACTTCAATCCATCAATATTACAAGAAAACACATTTGGAATCATCTTTTCACTTTTGCCTAGTTTTCTTACTGTTTGCACCACTTGGTCTGTTAACGACTAGCCAACTTGGATCACCAACTTTGCACACCTAAGATATGAAACCTGTAAAAAAATATTTATGGACAACAAATAAAATTCTCACACTTTGATTTTTTTTCCTCTTATCAATTTTTATTCAGTTAACTTTGCTTACTATAATAAATGTCCAAAAGATAAGCACTTTCATGTAGGGTCTATTCACTTACCTAAGAAACTAATCACACTTGGAGATAACTGGGAGAGTTAAATTCAACCTCCAATAACTTAATTGGCCATATCAAATCATTATAATATCTTTAGAACAAGATCTTCAATATTTGGTCAATGTTAGGGTTCTTTGAGGGTTTAGACCAACTTCCAATCTTAACGATCATTCATAAAAATTAGCTCCTATTTTTAGAAACCAATGCTTAGAAATTTGAGCTAGAACCCTTCCTTATCTACCATGAACATCTTATATTTTCATGTAGATGATGCATGTGCCAATGAGTACTTGAAAAACCTTCTTGAGTAGACAATTCTTCATTTTATGCACTTGAAAAACCTTGAAACACATTTTCAAGCCTTTTCTTGAAAACCATGACCTAAAACTTTATGCACGTACTTATAACAACTTGAATTACCTTTTTCAATGATCACCTGCTCACCCATGTCATGGAAATTGATCTTGATACCTCATCTAGCCACCATCTCTCTTTTATTTTCTAGGTCTTGACCTGCAAGTCTCATTAGGCCTTGAATCTGACCTTCTAGCCACCCTATAGGCTTCACCTTGAAACTCTCCTATGTTCCAATGCCTCTTGTGTATGCTCAAAAAACCTCATACACTCACTCTTCTTTAGATCTTCAACTGAGCATCTTCAAAGCTTCTTATAGATCGTCAGAGCTCAACTGAAGATCTTTATAGCATCTTCAGAACTGCTTACAGAGATCTTAGGAGCATACAATTTCTTCTTTAGAGCTCACTCATTTTATCATGCTACTTACATAAACCTTCTTACAAGGTCTTTAAAAATCTTTGAAAGTTACTTGAAACTTGACATATTGACCTGTACTCACTCATGTTTATCCTCAAAGATATCATTCAAATTGATATCAGAACATTCTTCAAACATTACTCTTACATTATCATTTTCATATAGCAACAACACTCACTATGTTGTCATAAGAACTCATCATACACATACTTCAAAGATAAATTGACCATGCATCTTCACAAGAACCTTTGACATTAATTACATTAGATTGACATCAATGAAAAAACTTATTCTAACAACTCAACAATCAATGACAATGCTTAACAATCTCCTCCTTAATCAATGACAATGTTCAACAATGTGGGATGCAAGTGTTCGATAGGCTAAAAACTGAGAAGGATCTAAAACTAATAGTGAAATATATACATAATATTTTAATATTTTGTATAGTTTAAGAGATCTAGGTCATCATAAATGATAGGATTCGACCATAAGATAATAATTAGGCATAGTGAGATGGCGAATGTGAGCCTTTCGACAACATGAAGGTCTAAAATTGAAGGGTAGAGCTCTAATAGGTATTTGTAAAGTATAAAAGCCTAAGATATTATATAATTCAAATTTTAGTATCTAAAATTTTATACAAATTACTTGATAACATTTTTATCTTAAATAGTCTACATGAACATGGTATTTTCTAGCCTATGATTACATTGCATATGCGTAGATTAGACTACCTTTATTAATTTTATGTTCCATTAATGTTGTTTACTTTTACATAGTATATTAAAACTTCAGTTTTCTATTGTGTCATCATAGGCCCTTGTATTATATTATTTGCTTGATGCAACTCTATGAGATATTATGTGTTGTGTGCAATATTCAAACATGTCCTTGCTTTGGCCCTTAGCCCTATGTGTGGTGTGCAATATTTGAACATGTCTTTGTTTTGGCCCTTGGCCCTATGCATGCTATGTGATATTTAAACATGTCCTTGATTTATCCCTTGGCCCTATGTGTGTGTAAAATTTAAACATGTCCCTAGTTTTTGAGATCCATTATGTCTATACGTGTTCTTTATGACATTTGAACATGTCCTTAATTTTAGCCCTTGACCCATCTATGTCAATTTTATTCATATGGACTTGATTTTTGTGTGTTTATTGATCTTGATGAATTTGATAAGTTCCATGATCCATATCATGCACTCATAGCATACTAATATCCTAATTCCATGAGTTTCAATGATACATTTTATAGGCCTTGCTTCATGTTCTATGCAATAATTCAAATTTTATTATGCTAAAACTTTTCCATACATTATAATTTTTATTGATAAAATCATACTATGAAAATTTAAAGTTAACTTTTATTTTGATATAAGTGACTTTTAAAGAGCAAATTCCCTCACCTCAAAAGGGGGCAATTATAGTGGGCTTATCATGCATGAGATAAGCAATTTTAAAAAATTAAATCATAGTTCAAAGTTTCAATTTGAAATTTTAGTTATTGACACATTATGGGGCATATGTCATTGCATATGCACTCATATTTCTAATTTAAAGGAACATTCACATGCAATTTCAAATTCTACAGTTATAGTGGGGGCATCATAATAATTTTATGCCACATTTTTTATTGCATGAACATGATAGGAACATGGGTGTACTCCATTCTTATGTAATCATTATTCCTTATACCAAGATTTTATAATTGAATATACAATCCATTTATAATGGTTGAATTAGTTTAGTTGCATGGTGCATGACTTGGAGTCACTATGCACTTCAACATTATGTGTGTGCATCTACTAGGGTTCCAACACATTTACATCATGGGGTTACAAATATGTACATCAATAATCAAGTTTTAACATTATTCAAGTAGTAATTTCACTTCAAAAGATAAAATACAAGTTGGGGCTTGATGACCCCTAATATTCTATAGTGGTTTGGATAAGGAACCATCTTCTCAAGTGTTTCATGGGAGGCACCAATTCTCCAATGCTTCAAAGAAGTATCATTACCAATTAAAGTCACAAAAATTAGTATTGATGTCACACATACAAATGTATTCATTCCATACTCCCATTTCAATTTTCAAATTACTCAAATACAATCAATTTTCAATTGATCAAATTTCATTTTAAATTACAATTGTCAAAGTTCAGGTAAAGTTTCAAATGTTCAAATTCAAGTTTTCAAAAAGAACAAAACAATTTATTCATGTGTCTTTCAAGGTTTGCCAAAATCTATGGTGCCTTACACGATTGAAGTATGTAGCTCAAATATAAAGTGCGTGTTACACACTAAGGTATGGCTTTCCTTGAATATAGTAATTTTATTTCTAGACTAGGGGGCAAATGTAGTAACCTAAATTTGGTCACGAATATTTGATCATGCCTATGTTATCTTTTTTTACCATTAAATGATATGTGCATTTAATTAACACTTATTTCACCAAGTTGGCCTATCCTAAACACATTAGAATACCTTTCAATACAAATCCATATATTTTCATCTATATAAATGATATTACTATTAAAACAGCTTTACACATTTGTATGCTCTGACTGAGACCCAAAAATCAGCACCTTTCTTAAAGGGACAAAAACACCCAGCATTCATTTCCTTATTTATTGATATGATCCTTCCATCTAAATAATCAAAATTATAAAAAGAAAAGCATCCTTAGGGTCAACCTTTAGATACTTAAACTCTCCAATGGGTTTTTTCCCATCTTGAACCACTATAAAATCACATTAAATTCATTCATTAAGAAGATTTTGGCAATCCTATCACAAAAGCTTATTTACACGAGTTCATGTTGAATAAAAGTTTCTTATTCTTTCAAAATTAATTTCTAAGCACTTCAAGCAGTCATGATCAAAGTTTAGCTTCAATTTTATGTAGCCCTAGTCAAACATGATCAAATATTCAATCCAATTCTAGATGAATTCATATAATCAAAGTAGCATAATTACACAAAGCACTTAGGTGGGAGAACTACATGGAGGTTTGATCCCTCTTTATAGTATTGGTATATAGGCAATGCTTAGCATAGTGGGGTGTTGGGGTTTAGCATAAGTCCAATCGCTAACCCCTTTTTTCTCTTTCACATTTTTTTATCTCCTTCTGGCACAAAACTAGGGTTTTACAATTTTAATAAGACATATATAGGTCTCTGCATAGTTTTTAAAGATAATAGTGAAAGAAGACCTAATTTTCACTATCACACTTGACTATTTTAGAAGTTTCAATTTTCTTCAAAAAGACAAGATCGACCAACATGGACAAAAATAAATGTCACTCATATCTAACTATGTGTTTGTGTCCTTAAGGGCACTCAAGCTTAGATTTTAGAAGGTTCATTTATTTTTTTCATTCTTTATGTTTCTACATTTTATTTTCCTAAGCAATCACCTAACGACCCAAAAATTTAGGTTTATCTTTCTTTTGCATTATTCATGCTTTTTTTTATAATGATTTATCTATTTCAGTCATTTATCTTCAATTTTTTATTTAGGATTATATTTACAACAATTTAATTTAGTATATTCCATCTATCTAATTAAGGATTAATTGTTTTACTAGTTCAAATTTAGATAAAACATGTTTGAGTCTAGTGACACTTAAAAACCTTAGCATTACTTATAGTTAACCCATTGTGTGGTTCTATATTTTGTTACACATGATGTATGTTCAAGTCTAGTGATACTCAACAGCTTTAACATCACTTATAATGAACCCATCATGGTTCCACATCCGTAAAAATAGTACATTGGGTAATTTTCCCTATTCATGAAAGTTGGAGGATGCATCTTTATGACTCAAGGGCTTGACTAAATTTGTCAATGGTTCATCTCTCCAAGTGTTTTAACAAGGGTACATTTTTCTCTAATGTTTTATCATCTCTTATAGGTTGCAAGGTAATATGGTGTAATTTCCTTCCTAGTGTACTCCTTCCTTGCTCTCTCCTCAATTTTAATTTTCAAAGTTCCAGTTTTTCAAATTTTAGATATTAACAAATAACTACTTCATGTGTTATTGCAGTGTTTACTAAAATGAGTGCCCTACACAATTGGAATTTCTTATCAAATTAAAAATATTTTGTACACACTTAAGATAATTTTATTACTAGAATAAAGAAGGGACAAATTTAAACACCTAAATTTGGTCACAGGTACTTGATAATATTAATTCTTGACACTTATTAAACCACTTGACTTACACTCAAATACATGACTTTTATTCATCATTGATCTAAACCATATAACTATATGTGGGCTTGACCCTATTTTTTCCATCACTAATACATAATAATTTCTAAGTCAATGCTCAATTTTTTGTTAGGGTATGGAGCTAAAAGTTTCACCCATGAGTGAGTGCAGGAGTTGCATGCATTACACAGTCACCGACGACAGTCAGAAACAGACCAAAGGCAACCGACGTCAGTCATAAGCAGACCAAAATCGGCCGACGTCGGTAGGTTCAAGCAGGCAGGAACTGATGTCGGTTACCTGTGGCGTCCAGAATCTATTTCCGTGCGAGAACATATTGTTTGCATGTTAAGAAATGAACTGTTGGTTGTTAAGTTCGCGTTTCTATTTTGAGTAGAACTGTAATTAGAGCCCTTGTTTTGGATGTGCATCTATCAGTTGTAAGTGCATGCTCATGAGTCTCTATAGTTATATAATAGAGATAGATCTTCATAGTTCATTGTAAGAGTAGAAGAGAACAATACTATAGAATTAGAATACAGATTGTATATCAATCCAGATTGTGGAGTTGATTGTAATTGAGAGAGAGGACTCTTGAGGGAAAGAGATCTAAGAGGAGATCTGTACATCTAGAGAGGTGTGGAAGAAAAAAAGTTTCTTCAATTGTAATTCTTCTGTAAAGAGTTGAATACAAGTTTTCAGGGTGGTTTCTTGTATCTCTTGTTTCTTGTTAATTATGATTCTAGTTACTTATCTATATGATTTAATTCCATGTTTATTGCTTTCATATTATAATCAAATTGTTGATTGATCCCCAACAAGTGGTATCAGAGCATTGGTTTTAGGTTCTAAAGCTTGATACCAACAAGTGGTATCAGAGCTTTGGTTCACTAACAGGTGGTTCAGATCTGGTTAGTGTGTATTGATTACAGGTTACTCACAAGATTTCTGTTTGAGTGGGAAAAGCAATGGCAGAAGAAAGTAAACTTAGAATGGAGAAGTTCATTGGCAAGAACTATAAATTATGGAGAATGTAGATAGAAGATTATATGTATCAAAAATATTTATACTTACCGTTAGGAGGGACTGCAAAGCAGCCCAAAGACATGGATGATGAAGAATGGGAAGTTCTTGATAGAAAGGCTCTTGGATCAATAAGATTGAGTCTAGCATCTACTGTGATATCTAATTTATCACAGGAAAAGTCTACGGTAGAGTTAATGACTACTTTAGCAAATTTATATGAAAAACCCTTAGCTTCTAATAAGGTATATCTTATGAAGTAGTTATTTAATTTGCAGATGCAGGAAGGTAGTTTTGTATCTAATCATTTGAATGATTTCTATGGAATTGTGAATCAATTAAATTCAGTCAAAATAGTATTTGATGATGAAATTAAGGCTTTATTAATCTTATGTTCTTTACCAGAAAGCTGTCACAGCTTAGTAATGGCAGTTAGTAATACTGCTTCTGCTTCAAATATTTTAAAAGTAGATGATGTGGTTAGTGTAATCTTGAATGAAGAAATTCGCAGGAAAAGCACAGAAGAGACATCAGGGAATGCTTTAAGTTTTGAGAGCAGGGGAAGACAAAAAGAGAAGAGCAAGAAAGGGAGATCAAGATCTAAATCAAAGATGAGAGGTAGATCTAAATCCAGAAATGGCAGGAAGCCACAATGCTAGAATTGTGGAAAGATAGGGCACATAAGCAAAGATTGCTGGTCAAAGCCTAAAGAGGACAAACAACATGATAATAAAGAAGAAGCAAAGGTGGTAGGTATTGTTGCACAAGATGCTCTTATATTCTCTTTGCATACTAATATAGAATCTTGGGTTTTAGATTCTGGTGCATCTTTCCATGCAACCCTTAATAGAGAATATTTCAGTGACTATGTCCATGGAGATTTTGGAATAGTTTACTTAGGAGATGATGAGCCTTGTAAAATTATTGGCAAAGGTAAAGTGCAGTTGAAAATGCAGAATGGCAACACATGGGTGTTTCAGTGACTATGTCCATGGAGATTTTGGAATAGTTTACTTAGGAGATGATGAGCCTTGTAAAATTATTGGCAAAGGTAAAGTGCAGTTGAAAATGCAGAATGGCAACACATGGGTGTTGAGAGACGTCATGCATGTTCCCAGCTTGAAGAGAAATTTGATTTCTGTAGGAAATTTAGGGGATGAGGGTTGTACAGTAACTCTCACAGCTGAATCTTGGAAGGTTTCCAAAGGTGCACTTATATTGGCCAGAGGTAAGAGAGTAGTTACTCTCTATTTATGTAATTGTATTACTAATAATTCTCCTTCTGTATTATCTACTTCAGATGTAGATGCAAAATTGTGGCATCAAAGGCTTGGCCACATGAGTGAGAAGGGAATGACAATTCTTAAGTCAAAATGTATGTTTCCAGATTTGAAAAGCATAGATCTAGATTTTTGTGAAGACTGTATTTTTGGAAAATAGAAAAGAGTGAGTTTTCTCAAGACTGGGTCAACAAAGAAGAAGCATAAATTACAGCTTGTTCACACAGATGTGTGGGGACTAGCCCAAGTTGCTTCTATTAGAGGATCACAGTATTATGTTTCCTTCACAGATGATGCTACAATAAAGGTATGGATCTATTGTATTAAGAAGAAATCTGATGTTTTTGACGCGTTTAAGATTTGGAAAGCTATGGTTGAGAATGAAACAGGTAAGAGATTGAAGTGCCTGAGATCTGACAATGGTGGTGAGTTTTGTAGCCACAAGTTCAACTGGTATTGTTATATGCATGGGATCTACAGGCAAAGGACTGTTCCAAGAACACCTCAGCAAAATGGAGTTGCTGAAAGGATGAACAGAACAATCATGGAGCGTGTAAGGTGTATGAGATTGCATGCCGGATTGCCCTTAGAGTTTTGGGCAGAAGCCGTGGATACTGCAGTGTACCTAATTAACAGAGGACCCTCTACAGTGCTAGATGGTGGAATTCTAGAAGAGGCATGGATAGGTAAAAAGGTAGATCTATCATTTCTCAAAGTTTTTGGTTGTGAAGTCTTTATGCACACTGATAAGGAAAATAGAAAGAAGCTGGATGCTAAGTCTATGAGGTGCACATTTATAGGCTATGGCTCTGATGAGTTTGGATTCAGGTTTTGGAATCTAGGAACTAACAAGATAATTAGGAGCCGTGATGTTGTTTTCAATGAAAAAGTGATGTACAGTGATCAGCTCAAGAAGCTAGATCAACTTGAGCAGAGTAATGCAAAATTAGACAAGGTGAAGGTCCAAAAGGAGCTCGTGGGAAAGAAAAGTCACAGGATGGAAAACATAGAGACTGACGTCGGTCAGGTAGAAACCGATGTCGGCCGTACAAGAACTGACGTCGGCCAGGCAGGAACCGACGTCGGTCAGGCAAAACTGACGACAGTCAGTTACAGGCCTGGAAGTGACCGAGGTCAGTCACTGTCAAAGAATTTGGGTGGACAGCGTGTTGTGGATGAGTCTCAGTCGCCCAACAGGAGGTCAGAAAGGGTAAGTAAACCTCCAATTAAATATTTCCCTTCATTATTCTATTTATTGCTAACTGATTGTGGAGAACCAGAGAGTTTTGATGAAGCAATACAGGTGGAATCCAAGAGTCAGTGGGAGCTAGGCATGAATGAGGAAATTGATTCCTTGAGAGAGAACCAAACATGGGATTTGGTTGAGTTGCCAGCAGGAAAGAAGACACTGAAGAACAGATGGATCTACAGGTTGAAAGAAGGTGAGAATGGACAGATGAGATATAAGGCCAAGTTAGTGGTAAAAGGATTTACACAGAAACCAGGTATTGACTTTGGTGAGATTTTTTCTCTTGTTGTTAAAATGACTTCTATACGGACTGTATTGTCTTCAGTTGCTATTAAGGATTTGCATCTTGAGCAGCTTGATGTTAAGACAACATTTCTTCATGGAGATTTAGATGAAGAAATATATATGGATCAGCCGGAAGGATATGAGGTCAAAGGTAAGGAGAAGTTAGTGTGCAGATTGAAGAAAAGCTTGTATGGCCTCAAGCAAGCTCCAAGGCAATGGTATCTGAGATTTGACAGGTTTATGACTGAGCATAGCTATAGTAGATGTCAATCTGACCATTGTGTATATTTTAAGAGATTGGATAATGGTAGATATATTATTCTATTGTTGTATGTAGATGATATGCTGGTTGCAGGATCACACATGCAGGATATCTCTGAGCTTAAGGTAAAATTAGCTCACATGTTTGCCATGAAGGATTTGGGAGCAGCAAAGAAAATCCTTGGCATGAATATTAAGAGAGACAGGAAAAATCACAGGTTGATTTTGTCTCAAGAGGATTATGTGAACAAGGTGTTGAAACGGTTCAATATGCAGGATGCAAAACCGGTAAGCACACATATGGTTGGACATTTCAAGTTAAGTAAAGAATAGTGTCCTAATTCACATGATGAAGTAGAGTACATGAGGAAAGTTCCATATGCTTCCACAGTAGGAAGTTTAATGTATGCAATGGTTTGTACTAGGCCTGATATTTCCCAAGCAGTGGGAGTTATAAGTAAGTATATGGCCAATCCAGGAAAGGAACACTGGAAAGCAGTTCAGTGGATCCTTAGATATCTGAAAGGAACCAGCAGTAGGCACTTATGTTATGGCGGTTCAAATACTTCTCTACATGGTTATGTAGATTCAGATATGGTAGGTGATTTGGATGGCAGGAGAAGCACCCCAGGATATGTTTTCACTATAGGTGGAACGGTGGTTAGCTGGATATCAAAGTTGTAGAAGGTTGTTGCCTTGTCAACTACAGAAGCAGAGTATATTGCAGTCACAGAGGCTAGAAAAAAGATGATATGGATGACACGGTTCATGGAAGAGCTTGGAAAGGAGCGAGAGAGTTGTAGACTATACAGTGATAGTCAGAGTGCAATTCATTTGGCTAAGAATTCAGCCTTTCATTCAATAACAAAGCACATACAGCTTAGGTACCACTTCATTAGACAGGTATTAGAGGATGGTGAGTTGAAGCTGGAGAAGATCCATACAGATAAGAATCCTGTGGATATGTTAACCAAGCTGGTTACAAAGGAGAAGTTGAATCTTCATTCAAATTTCATTGGTCTTCATGATTGATTTGAAGATGGAGGAGCTAGAAGATGTTGCTGTACAGGTACTGGTGTAGTTGTTTATCTCCAAGTGGGAGATTGTTAGAGTATGGAGCTAAAAGCTTCACCCATGAGCTATTGTAGGAGTTGCAGGCATTACACAGTCACCGATGATGGTCAGAAATAGACCAAAGGTGACTGACATCGGTCATAAGCAGACCAGGATCGGCCGACGTTGGCAGGTTCAAGCAGGTAGGAACTGATGTCAGTTACCTGTGGCGTCCAGAATCTATTTCCGTGCGAGAACAGATTGTTTGCATGTTAAGGAATGAATTGTTGGTTGTTAAGTTCACGTTTCTATTTTGAGTAGAACTGTAATTAGAGCCCTTGTTTTGGAGGTGCATCTATCAGTTGTAAGTGCATGCTCATGAGTCTCTATAGTTATATAATAGAGATAGATATTCATAGTTCATTGTAAGAGTAGAAGAGAACAATACTGTAGAAGTAGAATACAGATTGTATATCAATTCAGATTGTGGAGCTGATTGTAATTGAGAGAGAGGACTCTTGAGGGAAAGGGATCTAAGAGGAATCTATACATCTAGAGAGGTGTGGAAGAAAAAAAGTTTCTTCAATTGTAATTCCTTCTGTAAAGATTTGAATACAAGTTTTCAGGGTGGTTTCTTGTATCTCTTGTTTCTTATTAATTCTGATTCTAGTTACTTATCTATCTGATTTAATTCCGTGTTTATTGCTTTCATATTGTAATCATATTGTTGATTGATCCCCAACATTTTTTTCATATCACTTTTAGATTGCAACCAACCTCAAGACAATTGTCCTTAATCTTTTGAGATAGGTCCATGCTAAAGTAGATAGGTTTTTTGTTGTAGACCTATCCACCTAGAGCAACCTTATCTCTACACTAATTAATGACTAGTTTCTAAATTTAAAATATTAATTTGAGTTATCTTGGATGTATTACAAGGTTAGCTAAGGGATTTTTTTAAAAAGATCGCTATATAAACAAATCAAAATCTCATTTCAAAGGGACTTGATCTTTATATAGCATCTATATTTTACACTACTACACATTAAGAAAAGTTTCCATATTCTTCCCAAATTTAATATCAATAATTATGAGTAGTCTCAAATCAAGTTTGGATACCCTAAATTCAAGTAAAGAGCTAACTTTATTAAGTATCAAAACCAAATTTGTAGTTACATATATATAGTTAAGGAGACAATTGCATAATCACTCTAAGTGGAAGAATTACGTGTAGCTTAATTTCCTCCTCTAATTATTTTTATAGTAGGAAACAATAAATCATCAAATGGGGTGATTGATGTTATCTCTACCCATTACACTCCCCCTCTATTTTTGTAGGTTTCTATCTCTCACAAGTACACCTAGGATTTCCAAGGAAAAGAGAAGGCAAATCATGATTTTTACGTGGCACTAACAAAAGTGAAGTATCTCATCTCTCTTAGCATACTTAGACACAAGGAGTAGAATAACCACATATTTATCATAGTTAAAGTAGAGAAATCTACATTCAGTGGACATGATCAACCTGCAATGTTGTCAAGGGAGCATGGGCATGTCCCAAAACATTCACAGACCCTGTTCTTGAGCTTGAGCTATCATAATCCAATTTTATTTTGTTTTTCATTGTTATACACATGTTGTAGTCAACTAGAAGCTGAAAAACACTAAGCATATTATATTTTATTCTTACTATTTTTATCATATGCCACTTGTCAATCAATTTAGGGTAATTTTGATTTACATTCATATTTATGCTTAGTTGTTATACATTACAATCTGAATTAGATTTATCAATTTTTATGCCTATTAAACAATATTAAATCAAAATTAGGGTAAAACATATATGTGTTTTATGTAACTTTTCAATGCTATTAACTATTTACAATCTTATTACACATCATGCTTGTAACTCTATTCTTGTAAGATGAGTGATTGCATGCACATCTTATTCAATCACTCACCTCAAAAGGGGGGCATATATCAAAACATATCATAGCCCTATTCAAATGTTATTTAGAAAAGGCTATTAAGTAAAAATTTGGGAAACTCTACTTGGATAAAATATTATCTACTTCCTTGATCAAGAAGTAGGAGAAAGGTCCACAAAACTCCCAAAGAAGTGGTGGTTATGTTTATCACTTGTTGGTAAAGCTTTTAAGTAAAATAATTAAAATGAGCATAATGGTGGGCACTATTTTTCAAATTATAGCATCTATTGGTTTGATGAAAAGTAGGTGCATTCATTCCTATGCTCTTTTCAATCTAAAAACTTCAAATTTAAGTTTTTTATTGAAACATTGACTACTTGTAACAATTAGCAATTATTTTTTGGTATGACAAAAATTTCAATGTGGATGGAACCTATATTGAGCATCATTCCACCCTTGGGTAATGTTAGTAAAGGTTCTTGGGTTTTTACTTGAACATTGTAATTAAGAGGATAGAGTATGTGAAGTTCCATCAAAATCTTATAGGATGGTTTAATCAAGACTTTGAAAACATGTGTAAGGATTATCACAGAGAATTACACTTGTTTAATAGCTCAATGTGTGATGTAAACTACTTATAGATATATAAAATTACACATCAAAGCATCATAATAAGGGAAACATTTATAATAGCATAGAAAACTATACGATTATATCATTAAAAAGTACAAATGCTTAGAATTCATAATAGAAGATCTAGTACCATGGATTACAACAGGGAAAGCTTCATAGATCAAGGACCAATTTTGTTAATATTCTATGTGAAAAAATCTCTAATCAAAATAATAATCACTATTCTTTTACTCACATACTCGTCAACCCTTCTATTGCATTCTTTTCAAATACATATTGGCATAAGTTCCTATGGTTGTAACTTCTATATTTATCATGCTGAGAATAGTTCTCCATATCACATTTGGTAGAGTCCTGACCAACCTACAGATTCTCATAACAACTCCTACCAACATGTTATAGAATACAACTTACATATAAATGGTTTTACATTTACCTTTTACCGCTAATACTTTTTTGAGCTTAAAAGGTTGTCTCATCCTGAGACAATGTCATAGAGGTAATCTTCTTTAAAACTAAGAAAAGGTGACAAAATGTAGAAGTGCATAGGATTCGTAAACTTTGCTTAAGGTGTCGATAAACTAGTTTTCACCCCTTGCACACTACATAGCCACCCTTTCAAGTTTTCAACTATGTATCATATTAGTCTACCACCCTTGCGAGTTTTTAATAGACTAGCTCTGTATAGTATTATATAAGCTTTTAATTACAAAAGAAATATTAACCAAATTTCAAAAAAATTAAACCTACACAAGCATCAGTTGGCAGGTGGTAGCATCTTCCTTTGTTGGATGATCTATCATAGTTAGCTTGGTGGAATGATATTGGGTTCATCAACTAGTGGTGTAATGCTTACATCAACGAGGACCAAGTCATCCTTGTAAGACTTCCAATTGAGGAACACTTCTTAAACACTACACAGAAGACCATGCAATGGAGTTTAAGTGTCTAGTTGTTGGTGAATATTCATGTTTGACATCTTGAATAGAGTAGTTTTCACTATGTTGACCTTGATTATGATTTCTGTGTGGAGTTATGCCAGCCTATCGACATGTCTTTACACTTGTACACTGATGAAAGAGTTGCTTAGCATCTGGTTCTGCCATGTTTGCATACTTTTCATGATTGTATCCCTTACACTAAGTGAGGTTTGCAGTGCAACATCCATAGCAGTAGAAGTTACATTAGGCACTGTGATCATAGTTTATGTGAAATTGGTCATGGCAAATTTAGGTTGCACAGTGGTCAAAAACTTATCCAACTACTTCTTCCAATCTAGCAGCTGATGTGTGATTTATGTAGTTTGAACCTAAGTAATATCTATGGTGGCCTAATACTTAGCTAGAAACTCGTATAGGACCTTAGTTTGAGATTTGATATATTTTCCCTTATGGATGATGCTCACTTCATTCAAGGTCTGCAATCTATGATGATCTTGTTCAAAAGAAGAGCAATTTGGTCCTTATTTGGGAGCAAAGGATCTATAATTAGTTATGTGTAGAGGTCAAGACAAGCATCCTCAATGGTCTTCCTAGTGATGTGTAGTTGTTCTATGATTATAAAATTTGTATCTTCAAACTCCCTTACTTGTTACTCCAATGCAACTGCCTTCTATAAAATAGATTCCTGAAATGTAGTGGTACCTTCAAGCTACTTAGATAATGGTAGTTAGGAAACATCCAAGGATGCTTCTATTATGGTAGGCATCAAGGTGAGGTGAATGATTGATGTACTCATAGGTGTCATCCTCAATAGGGCTATTGGCATGGAAAAAATGGTGTATCATGTAGAGGTCATCATCATATCCCATAGCCAAATGTTAGAAAGGATGGATGGAGCATTGCCATCTTTTGAGGCAATCATAGTTCCTCCCTCTTTTGTTTTGGGCATCTCTTGAGGGGTTTGTTATATGTTTGAACTTGAATTTATTGGCATAGATTATGCCTTTACAATAGTTATTTGGGCTTATTTAGTTTTTTCTTCATAACATCCTTATGTGCCTGATTTATAGCATCAACTTGGGCCTTCTTGGTATCCTATTCTTATGCTTTCATCTTAGCATCTTCTTGGGCTTGCTTGGTAACCTCTTCTGCTTGTCCCTGACATAGTCTTTCTTAGAGCTCAGCCTTTTTTGCACTTGCTCTTCTACAAACTGCTTCATCTTTTATTCCTCAATTACTTCCTTTTGTCTATGCTCTACTTCTAATTCAACATCCCTACATTGATGTTATGTTGTTTGTTGTTGGTGTTTGACTTATGTTACAATGGCAACTTCTTGTGTTTTATTCTTCCTTTTGTTATTGTCTTAGTACATTGACATCCCCAGCTTGCTTGAGAGCCTCTACTTCCTTGGCCTAACATTGAGCTTCCTCCTATTCATGTTACTCCTCTGGATTTTATTTAGCCTTAGCCTTAGTCATGTACTTTTCTTCTTTATGTATTTGATGCTTAGTTTCTCTCTGTGTTTCCTCACAAATGGTTTGATATTCTTTTGCAATATGGTCTTCAAGTATGACTTCCCATGTGTCCATCTTAGCCTCCTCAAAGTATGATGGTGAGGAGATGAGGATAGTAGTTTACTTATCTACCCAAGAAACATACCCCTTACGAACCAAGTATCTTATAGATTTTGGTGTGTTGACTGCCTACACTTATTGCTCGCCCATCACAGACTCTCTAATGGATTGCAAAAAAATAAGTGAGGTGTCTACCCCAAATTACTAAGGGTTACATGGAGTCTACCTACATTGTATAAGTTGGATTAGGGGGCTAGCTTTTATGGCTTTTGATTGTGATGGTTATCTCAAACATTTACCGAATGTACTACAATTTGGCCTCTTCAGCTACTATATCTATGATAATAGAAGCAAGGCAAAGGGGTAACTCGATCCAAATATTTTTGGGAACTCTATTTTATACTTGTATGGTATGCACTACTTTCAAAAAAAATATTCCTTTTCTTCCTCCTTTTTGTATAGGTCTTTAGCCATCATCATCTTATAGACCTATTCTTCATTAGTGCCTATGTGCAATAAGTTGTAGATCCAAACAATTTTAGGGACACTCAGTTCATCTAACTAGGTGATCTGGCTAAGAGTCTTCTACCTAGGAAGAGATGGATATATTATACCTTCAAACACCTTACACTTCATTGTATCTCTGATTGGTGTGGTTGTTATTAAAGGTTGTGTAGTTGTAGGTGCAGGGTTTGGAACAAGTGGTGGTATTATTTGTAGTGGGGTTGATCTTATTGTTGTAATTGTTTTTTATTCATCTACCTTAATCTGTGCTATCTACATATCAATAAAATATGGGAGGGGTGGACCTGATACCTTAGGCAGTTCATGAATTATGATGGTAATTCCCTTTAGCAACTTTCTGATAACTGCATATTGGCCCAAATACTACATGACATCAAGTGGTATGCATGGGTTGGCTACAATTACCTCCACAAATTCATTCCACCATTAGGTGAACTTGGCTTGGTGCCCCAAAACAAGTACTCCTACGTCTAGGTGAGGTTTTTAAACTACACATCTGGCTAGTAATCAACGTCAAGATGAACTTCACCCTCAGGTGACTATTGATGCATCTATGTGTATCATACAAAAACTAACAAATATTGATCTAATTCACCAAGAGCCCTCCTTCTAGCACTATTGGAAGTTATTTTTGTTTATGCCTTTATGTGTATCACATGTGCTCTTACTTTTTAATAACACTTCTCATTTTAGAATTTTGGGAATTCATGGCATGAGGGGTAGGTTTTGGTAATTAGGTTACCTATGGTGGAATAGAGGTAGAGCAAATTAAACTATACCAAAAATTTATAGTAATTGGGGGTTGAGAACCATTGTGGTCCTTGTGAATCTTGAAATACCTATGTTAATCTCATTGAATTATGATCAAAATTCTAAGCTAAAATTTAATCTAGATGAATATTTATAGTGAGATCTATAATAAAGTGATTCAGTTAAAAAAGAAGCAAAAGAGAAGGGTAGGGAAGAAAGAGAATGTGTGATTGCTAATCCTTGACTCAAACATTATGATAAAGTTTTAATTACAACTAAACATATATTTAACCAACATATAATTTAAAATAACATGAGCTCAAATTTCACTATATCCCAGGCAAACTTCTAAGGATAATGTGAAGAAATACAAGTAAGAACTAAATTTACTTTAAAGGTTTTTTACTACATTTAAATAACATGTGCACATCTTAATGTAGAACAAATGAAACAAAGTAAATTTCAAGATCATTCAACTAATATAGCATAAGCACAAATTAGCAACCCTGTATCAAAGATTAAAGTTTAAAATTCATGAATCCATTCAAATTATAGACATGGAACTAGCAATGAGAGAAAAGCCGCATTAACAATTGACACAATAAATTAGGACAATCTTTGTATAATTATTTGATTGTATTAATTACTCCAAGTATACAAATTTTGCTCAAAATTCCCTCCCTTACAAAATGGTAATACTACTTTTTTATATAAAGACAAGATAATATACTGGTTAGTTATAAGATACAAATGTATAAAAGATAATGATAACTATCCTTTTTGATAAAGTTCTAGAATACATTTGATTTTATAAACTAAACTGACCTAGAGGCAAATATGCTAACAGACTAGCATATGCCTTTAGAAAAGGATATTCCATTTTTAAAATGTTACAAAGTTTTTACAAAATAGAATATCATTCAACTAATTGGCTGGTGGGCCTTGTGCTGGAGAACTCACTTGTTGCTACTAGAGGATGCTAATGACCCTTTGGTGTTGCTCATTGACTAACGTCAAGTCCACAATCAATTTTAAGAGACACTCCTCCTTGTCAGCTAGTTCATTCGATTCTCTATCATTTATAGCCATGGCTTTTTTGATGCTCTTGGACTCAGTTATTCTTATTGAGTTATGGAGCTAAAATCTTCACTAATGTGCTAATGTGGAGGTTGTTGGGTTACACAATAACTGACATTAGTCAGAACCAACTAACATCAGTTAGTGGTCGATCGACATCGGTTATATTCAGCTACATAGTAATCGGCATCGGTTAGGGGTCAGCTGGCATCGATCATCTTCAGACCGACATCGGTCATCTGTGTGTTTTCAAAACTATTATAATTTTAGGAGAACAGTTAGTTTGCATGTAAAGACTAAATTTAGTCTTGAGTCCACTTTTCTAATTATTGTTTGCTTTGGATTCTATTTAAGAGACCCATGGGGCAGTATTGAATAGAGAGGGAATAACAACTCAGTTATTGAGTTGGTTGTAATTGATTGAGAGAGAGAGAGAACTCTTGAGGGAGAATTAATGTACACCCAAGAGGTGTGAGGAGAAAGAGATTTCTTCATTGTATTTCCTTCTGGAAGAGTTTAATAGAGATTGGTTGTTTCTTGTATCTCCTCTTATTTGTTGATTCTGATTTCTAGTTACTTATTACTTCTAGTTTAATTTCGTGTTTAGTTGCTTATACAAAAGTAATCAATTGTACTCTAAGATCCTAACAGGTGGTATCAGAGATCTAAACACTAACAAGTGGTATCAGAGCTATAAACACTAACAAGTGGTATTAGAGCGTGTTAGTGTTTGTTGATTACAGAATTCACTCACAGGGGTTTCTGATTGAGTGGGAGCAAAGCAATGGCAGAAAAAAGTAAACTAAGAATAGAGAAATTCAATGGCAAGAATTATCAATTATGGAGGATGCAGATAGAAGATTATTTGTATCAGAAAGATCTATATTTACCGTTAGATGGGGTTTCAAGTAAGCCCATAGATATGAAAGATGAACGGAATGTTCTTGATAGAAAGGCTCTTGGATCTATAAGATTGAGTCTATCATCTTCTGTGATTTCTAACTTATCACAGGCAAAGACAATGATAGAATTAATAGATACTTTGGCAAATTTATATGAAAAACCCTTAGCTTCAAATAAGGTATATCTTATGAAGCAATTATTTAATTTGTAAATGCAGGAAGGTGGATCTGTATATAGTCATCTTAATGATTTTTAAGAAATTGTAAATCAGTTAAATTTAATCAAAATAGTTTTTGATGATGAAATTAAGGCTCTCTTAATCTTATGATCTTTACCTAAAAGTTGGCATAGCTTGGTAATGGCAGTTAGTAATACTGCATCTGCTTCAAATATCTTAAAAGTTGATGATGTTGTTAGTGTAATCTTGAATGAAAAAATTCGTAAGAAAAGCACAAGAAAAACATCAGGTAATGCTTTAAGTGTTGAAAGCAGGGGAAGGCAAAGAGAGAAGGGCAAGCAAGGAAAATCAAGGTCAAAGATGGGAAGTAGATCCAAATCCAAAAATGGAAGGATAACCTACTGAAATTGTGGAAAGAAAGGGCATGCAAATAAAAATTTTTGGTTGAAGGATAACAAAGAAAATCAGCATGAAGGTAATAAAGAAGCAAATGTTGTAGGTATTGTTGCACAGGATGCTCTTATATTTTCTTTGGATAATAAAGTAGAATCATGGGTTTTAGATTCTGGTGCCTCTTTCCATGCAACCCCAAATAGAGAATTTTTCAATGATTATGTCCATGGAGACTTTGAAAAAGTTTATTTAAGGGATGATGAGCCTTGTAAAATTGTTGGCAAATGAAAAGTGCAGCTAAAATTGTAGAATGGCAACACATGGGTGTTGAAGGATGTCATACATGTACCCATCTTGAAAAGGAATTTGATTTCTCTAGAAAAGTTGGGTGATGAGAGTTGCACAGTAACTCTCACAGCTGAATCTTGGAAAGTTTCCAAGGGTGCACTTATATTAGCAAGAGGTAAGAGAGTAGGTACACTTTATCTATCTACTTGTATTACTGATTATTCTCTTTCTATTTATCTACTTCAGATGTAGATGCAAAGTTGTGGCACTGTAGGCTTGGTCACATGAGTGAGAAGGGAATGAATGTTCTTAAGTCAAAAGATAAGTTTTCAGATTTGAAAAGCATAGATCTAGATTTTTGTGAGCATTGTATTTTTGGAAAATAGAAAAAAGTGAGGTTTCTCAAAACTGGGTCAATAAAGAAGAAGCACAAGTTGGAGCTTGTTCACACAAATGTATGGGGACCAGCTCAGGTAGCTTCTATTGGAGGATCATAGTATTATGTTTCTTTCATTGATGATGCTACAACAAAGGTATGGATTTATTGCATAAAGAGAAAATTTGATGTTTTTGACACATTTAAGAAATATAAAGCTTTGGTTGAGAATGAAACATGTTTGAGATTGAAGTGCCTTAGATGTGACAATAGTGGTGAGTACTGCAGCAATAAATTCAATAGTTACTATTCTATGAGTGGAATACGTAGGAAAAAGATGGTTCCAAGGACACTTCAGCAAAATGGAGTTACTGAAAGGATGAATAGAACAATAATGGAGCGTGCATAGAGTATGAGGTTGCATGTTGATTTGCCCTTATAGTTTTGGGCAGAAGCTGTAGATATTATGATTTACCTGATTAACAAAGGACCTTCTACTACACTGGATGGTGGAATTCTAGAAGAAGCTTGGACAGGCAAAAAGGTGGATCTTTCATTTCTCAGAGTTTTTGGTTTTGAAGCTTTTATGCACATTGATAAAGAAAATAGAAAGAAGTTGGATGCTAAATCTATGCGGTGCACTTTCATCAGTTATGGTTTTGAAGATTTTAGATTTTGGTTATGGAATTTAGAAACTAACAAAATTATTAGAAGCCATAATGTAGTTTTCAATGAGAAGGTGATGTACAGTGATCAGCTCAAGAGGCTAAATAATTTTGAGCAGGGCAATCTTGATTTGGAAGAGGCTATGATCCAAAATGAGCTCGCAGGTAAAAATCATCACTCATAGGAAAACACAGGCACCGACGTCTGTCAGGTAGAGATCGACGTTGATCAGGCAGAAATTGATGTTAGTCAGATAGAAACTGACATCGATAAGGATAATTTGACATTGATCGGGTACAGACTGACATCGATCAGAGATGACCAAGATCGGTCACTGTCAAAAAATTTGGGCAGACAGCAAGCTGTTAATGAGTCTCAAACACCCATAAGGAGGTCTGAAAGGGTAAGTAAACCTCCAATTCATTATTCCCTTTCTTTATACTACGTGTTACTCATTGATGGTGAACCAAAAAGTTTTGATGAGGCAATGCAGGTAGAATCTAAGAAATAGTGGGAACATGGCATGAATGAGGAAATTAATTTCTTGGAAGAGAACCATACGTGGGATTTGGTTGAGTTGCCAGTCGAAAAGAAAGCACTGAAAAACAAATGGGTATACAAGTTAAAGGAAGGAGAGAATGGACATATGAGACATAAGGCTAGCTTATATGGTCTTAAACAAGCTCCAAGACAATGGTATTTAAGGTTTGACAGGTTTATGACAGAGCGTGGCTTTAGTAAATGTCAATCTAACCATTGTATTTATTTTAACAGATTAGATAATGGTAGTTATATTATCCTGTTACTATATATAGATGATATGCTTGTTGCAGGTTCACACATGCAAGAAATTACTGAGCTTAAGGTAAAATTAGCTCACACATTTGGCATGAAGAATTTAGGAGCAGCAAAGAAAATCTTTGGCATGAGTATTAAGAGAGACATGAAAAATCATAGTTTGATTTTGTCTCAAGAGAATTATGTAAATAAGGTGTTGAAGAGGTTCAATATGCAAGATGCAAAATTGGTAAGCACACCTATGGCTAGACACTTCAAGTTGAGCAAAGAACAGTGTCCTAAATCACATGATGAGGTTGAGTACATGATCAGAGTTCCATATGCTTCAGCAGTTGGGATCCTGATGTATGTAATGGTATGTAATAGACCTGATATTGCCCAAGCAGTGGGAGTTATCAGCAAGTTTATGGCCAATCTAGGAAAGAAACACTGGAAAGTAGTTCAATGAATTCTCAGATATCTGAGAGGGACCAGCAGTAGGCATTTATGTTATGGAAGGTCAAACACTTCTCTACATGGGTATGTAGATTCAAATATGGCAGGTGACTTGGATGGTAGGAGAAGCACCACAAGATATGTGTTCATTGTTGGTGGAATGGTGGTTAGTTGGATTTCAAAGTTACAGAAGGTTGTTGCCTTATCTACTACAGAGGCAGAATACATTACAGTCACAGAGGCTAGCAAGAAAATGATTTGGATGACTCAGTTCATGGAAGAGTTGAGAAAGGAGCAAGAGAGTTGCAGATTATACAGTGATAGTCAAAGTACAATTCATTTGGCAAAGAATTTAGCCTTTCATTCAAGAACCAAACATATACAACTTAGGTACCACTTCATTAGACAGGTATTGGAGGATGGACAATTGAAGCTAGAAAAGATCCATACGGATAAGAACCCTACTAATATATTAACAAAGCCGGTAACAAAGGAGAAGTTGAGTATTCATTCAACTTTTGTTGGTCTTCAAGATTGAACTTGAGGATGGAAAAACAAACCAAAAATATTTAAAGGATGATGTTGTACAGGTATAGGTGCAGTTGTTTATCTCCAAGTAGGAGATTGTTGAGTTATGGAGCTAAAAGCTTCACTAATGTGCTAATGTGGAGGTTGTTGGGTTACACAGTAACCGACATCAGTCAGAACCAACTGACATTGGTTAGTGGTCGATCAACATCGGTTATATTTAGCTACACAGTAACTGGTATCAGTTAGGGGTCAGTTGGCATCGGTCATCTTTAGATCGACATCGGTCATCTGTGCGTTTCCAGAACTATTCTAATTTTAGGAGAATAGTTAGTTTGCATGTAAAGACTAAATTTAGTCTTGAGTCCACTTTTCTAATTATCGTTTGCTTTGGATTCTATTTAAGAGACCCATGGGGCAGTATTGAATAGAGAGGGAATAACAACTCAGTTATTGAGTGGGTTGGAATTGATTGAGAGAGAGAGAGAACTCTTGAAGGAGAATTACTATACACCCAAGAGGTGTGAGGAGAAAGAGATTTCTTCATTGTATTTCCTTCTGGAAGAGTTTAATAGAGATTGATTGTTTCTTGTATCTCCTCTTATTTGTTGTTTCTGATTTCTAGTTACTTATTACTTCTGGTTTAATTCCGTGTTTAGTTGCTTATATAAAAGTAATCAATTGTACTCTAAGATCCTAAAAATTCTTTCACTTCCATTGAATATCATATCTAGGATCCTACTATTGTATGCCCCAGACTAGCCTTGACTTTTACTTCTTATTTCTTATGTCACCAAAGTAGCCCTATGTTTGAATTCATCATCCTTCATGATGCCTAGGACAGTGGGTTATGCAAGGTTAGTGATCATTATCCAAAGGAGTTGTTCAATCCTCCCCATTAGCTCCTCATCATCTTTCAAGAGTCTCTCTAGTTCCAATGACCATGCACTTAAACTCTAGACATTGTCAACAACAATTCCTAGAATTATGTTTAGATGTCCTAAACTAATGGTCTTGAACCCAGGGATCTAAATTTCAACTTTAATGTTGATCAACCCTATTATTTTATCCTCTGAAGCTTGTCATTGGTCTATTAGACCCTTAGCCACTGTATTCTATTGTGACAATGCACTTTGCCTTGGCTTCATTATTTTTAATGCATCAAACATGTCAAAAAAAGATTCATCAAGCATTTTGATCATTGCCTCAAGCACTGATAAGATAGCTTGTGTCTCCAAACTCTCATTTTCCTTCTCCAAATTATATAGTCTTTGCTTCATACCCCTTATGCCTGTTATGACCTAAGCTAAATGAGCCTCAACTAGGCTCTCTATGTCTTCCTCATGCATGGGGTGTTTTCTAAGTTGTTGTCATCCAACTAGAGTTAAGCTTGCAAATGGTTCAACCTTTTGAAAGGTGAATTCTTTAGTCCCCACCATGGCCTTTCTAGTTATCACTTTTTCTAATCCAATTTTCTTTGGATTGAATTCTATAGTGGTGGTTGGTTTAGTGTACTTTGGAGGTTCAAGAGCCTCCATCTATTTGTTGCTTGAAGCTCCTAGATTATCCACTCACTTGTTATCTGACCCTACAATAGCCACTATTATTATCTCTTCCTCTTCCTTCATCAAAGTCCTTATCCATGGCTTGATATCATCATGTACATCAATATTAATAGTCTTGGTTAGGTCCCATGAGTGATGTCGGGTGGGGATTTTTTATATTTTCCCATAGATGAACCAATCGGGGATGATTGGTCCATAGATGGGGTATTCATCCCTAAACAAGTTGACTTCACTCATGGGATGAGTGAAAGTCAACTTTGGCTTATTTTGTCCAACTAGGACCATTGCCAATTCTACCTTTACCTTCCTTAATGGTGCCATTGGGACTAGATCCAAGATAGGTTATTTCCCTTTTTCTCTCTTAGCCTCCTCTATTTGGGCTTGTGTTTCTTCAACATATTCCTTCTCTTCATCAGACCCATATGCCTCAATAAGGACCTTGAGGTCATCCTCCACTATCTCATTAGGCTCCAGGGAAATCATGTCTAGGAATTCAATGGGGGGTGTTGGTCCTTAAGGTAGGGTCAAGGATGATGGTCCCTCACCAGGAGTTTATTCTAACTTTTCCTTGTTAGGACCTTATGTAGCCTATGCTTGGGGTTGTTTCCCTTCTATTTTTGGTTGCTCTTAAGGGGGCCTTGAAGGTCCAGGTAGAAAATGGTATTGCAGAGGTCCCATTTACCATATGTCTCTAGGGGGATTCTAATCATTGGTAAATCTATGCTCAAGTCTAATGTTATGTCCCTTGAGCCTAGCCAATATTTCTTTAAAATTCTTTGCTTTGATATATAAGGTGTCATGAACACTGAGCTGGTGCTCATACACTAGATTGGGCAATTGCTTAGATTTTAAATGTGTGGAGACTGTGCCATTAGGGTCCCACTATTTTAGTTCATCAAGTTATAATTTGAAAGATTCCCTATGCTTGGCCATAGTATTTACCTGGTCCTAATGTTTTAGCATAGATTTGCTAATAGTCAAAGGAAAGGGATGGAAGAGGATTTTCCTTTTATTCTTGCATACTCTATTCACACCATGAAGAAGTTAGTATGTAATTTCTTGCTCTATCAGCTTGATGGGAACATAGACAGGCAACTTATAAGGTTGGATCAAAATCCCTTCAATTTTGATCACTGTATAATTTGGATACAACCATATGTCTCACATTAGCTCTACATATTTCTTGATTATAGGGCTAATCCTGGGCATGGGGATTCTTGTAATGTCTCCTACAAAATCAGGATAAACACAATCACAAATGAATTAGATGTTATGTCTATATTTGAAAATGTGTAGCTTTGAATAGTGATGGGAAACTATGAATCTGCTCTCAGGTGACCACTTTTTGATATAGGGGATCTTGGTGAAGGCTAGAAGGCATCCAATAGATAGGACATCATGAAAAATTATGTATAAGTTTTTTTTCTCAATGGCCATGAATTGTCATTTTAGATAGATGTTGATCATCTCTCCAATTAGGGGAGTGAGCTCTTTTTCTACCATGAAGTAGATGTAGGACACCCAATTCTTACTAACATAAGTGGTTAAAGGGGATCCTGGTATTCTATTCAATAGATTCATGATTACCCTAACCCCCTCTCTAAATTGGGAAACTGGGATATTACCAATAGGGTCTCAGATCACATGGTTCCCTTGGAACAACCATGGCCTATGATGGTGTCCAAGTCATTCTTTCCAGTCCATTCCTTGATTGTGGATAAGTCCACTTGGGGTTTCTAAAGTTTGTAGTAACTCTCGAAGGCCAATGAGTAAATGTACACAATTCTCCTAAAGTTCCTTTCATGAATAATCCAACCTTTCTCAATTATATAATCTTAAAAAATGGTAGCAAGGATGTCAATACAATGGATTGCCTCGAGTTTGGCGACAGCATGGTGGAAACTGGCCATTTGGAATACAACTAGGTCATAGTATCTTTTGTTCACGGTGGAAATTTTATGTTCCTTTTTTTTTATGGGCTACATCTCATCAATGGTCCAAAAGAGCTCAGACCAGTTCCTATTATCCATGTTCAATGTTACAATGTCTAGGTCTGTCTTTGAAGACCCTCCCTTTATTGTCTATAGATAGATACAACTTTATCTCATCCCTATATTATTGATTCTAAGTCGCCATGTCTTCCAAACTTGTAAATCACTCATTGTTGTGTTGTAAATGGTCTCAAGGTCACTTCCTCTTGCTTAAATTATAATTGAACTCCTTTTAGCTTGATTATGATCTATCTGTGTTCAAATTAGGGTATTTTATGCAATTTTGGGGTTCTCCTAAAGCTTTAATGGTGATTGCTTACTTGAACTTAGGCTCATTCATACTTCAAATTTGATTTTGACCCTTTGCCTTTATATGTTTTCCTTTTCAAGCACACAAGATCTTCTATTTTGTCATGTTGTGCTTGTATAGTGCTTATTTGGCATCTATCTAGCAACTTTCATAGCATTTTTCATAAATTCCTTCAAAGTACTAGCCATTATTTTTTTAAATTACCCTTTTGTTTCATACCATTAGATCATTGTCCATGGATCAACATAGGCCATTGATCATAATCTGGGATCTTGCATGTTATTGGTCCCCTTAAATGATATAAAATATGACTTTAGTTTTATCCTAAGGTCCAATTGTTTTAAAAAATACAATGAGCCTTAGGTTAAAACTAAGGCTTAAGTTAATATTTAATGAAAGGGACCCACTTAACCTCAAACAATATCGCACCGTTGGATCTTTGGTTTTGCTTAAGCATGGGTCATTGATCATGATATTTGTGACGACATGGGATTGGTCTGAAGGGTGAAGGCTTTAGGGTATTTGGGATTTCTTCACTCCGTCTGATCAAGGGGTGCAATGAAGTGAGAGTTGTTAGATCTATAAAATGCAGAAGTGTCTAAGTCAAGACTTAGGATAAAATAAGAACTTAGGCTAAAGTGTTAATTTAAGGTCTCATTAATGTTGATAAACATGAATGGGGCCTTAGAATTAAGACTTTAGGCTAAAAATGTAACAAAGGAGACCACGCTAGAAAAAGTAAAAGGAACCCTGCCAACATGAATGTTAAACTTGGTTAGAAATAAAATAAATAAAAGGGGAAAATAAAAGGGACCAAGCAGGACTTTCAGGTTAAGGTTTGGTCATGTTAAGAAATATGACCAAGCCTTAACATGAAAATTAGGCTTAAGTGCAAAGTAATTTGAAATATTCCCACCAATTTGCTCCTGCCAAATGTAAATTTGAACTAAGGACTTAAGGTAGGGTTTTCTAAAGGAGAGCTTTCAAAATATGAATCTAGGTTCAAGTTTTCAAAAACCAAAGGCTAGTGAAACCCTGAATAGAGTCAATACACAAGGCATGATCCATCAATAAGGGCTCTATTAAACCTATAAATTTAAGACATGAGGACCAATTATCAGCAACATTAGGCAAGCTCAAAGTAAAATTACAAGTAAATAGGCCATTCTTATCAATATGGATGATCTTCAAATTCTAATAATGTTCAAAACATGCCATGTTTTTAGAGTTAAGGTTCAAAGTATCTCAAGGGTCCCAATTTTCAAAAAATGGAGGTATGTTAACCTTAAAAAATGGTAACTTCCAGGGGAAACATAGTAATATGCTAGAACTTAGAGACTCTGGTTTAGACAAACAACTAGGTCATCCATTCCAATTGATTAATGCCATTATCCAAATCAATTTATGGTTGAAACAAACTTTGCATGTGCAGAATTAGGATCAAATATCAAGACATAGTCATGTTGTGTGTGATTTGATTCCACTTACTATTTGCCATGGGATTTAGAGGACAACTTCTAGGTTTCATGTCCTTAATTACTAACACTAACTTGGAGCATGTTTAGATATTCATAAAGAACCATGCTTCTAGTTCATGGAAGGCTTGGGCATTACTCTGCTACCATCTAGGTGTCTATATCCCCAACAAAGATGCTTTTGGATCCTTTCAAGGCTTTTCTCCACTGCTAGCCAAGCGGAGATTACTAGAATTACCTATGCTTGAAAAGATTTTGATTTTGCATTGCATTCTTATTTTCATATTTTTAGATCTTTTATGTTTTCAGCAAGGTTAGGAACCAAGGTAGCTAGGTTTAAGGATTTGATCAAGTGTTTGATATTAAAAAAATCACCTATGGTTGTAACCATTATTTTAGGCAAGGATGTTTATTAAGTTCAAGCATGACTATGCCTCAACAGATTAAGCTTTCATCCTGTAGCTATAAATCTTCTTAAAACCAAATTTAGGCCAAGACAATGTTTAAGCTCTCATGGAACAGTTGGCCTCTTCATGAGTCCTTACTAGTTTCTTCAAATTAGAACACCAAGCTCACGTTTCAGACCCATGGGCACCATATGTATTAGGTTCATACCCATATTCGTAACTTTGGAGTTTCAATCAAACTAAATAAACTTTAAGTTGAAAGTTGTCCAAAAGGACTTATTAGAAGTAAGGAATAAGGCAACAAAATCAAACACACAACAAAAGCAGCAAAGCATAAGGTAAAAGAGAAGCAAACAAATATGTACAAACAAGGGATAAGAAAGGAAAAAACTAAAAGAAACTAACTAGCCTACCTACACTAAGTCTAACCATCTTATTGATTTACTCCATGAAGACCTTAGGGGGAGCAGCTTAGAATTAATGTTTGAGGTACTTCCCATTAGTGGGTAGTGTGAACTCTGCTCCTTGTAAGTCTTTGAGTCTAAAGGTGTTATCTCCAAGCACGTCTTCAATCTGATAGGGGCTAATCCATAGAGTTGTGAACTTGTCGTGCTTGCCCTTAGGCTCATATGATTTATCCCAAAGGAGAACTAAATCCCCTTGATTAAACACCTTGATCTTTAATCTCCCATCAAACTACCTCTTTACTATGGTCTGATGTCTGCTAAAATTAGCAAAATCCTTTTCTCATTCATCTTCCATCTGGACAATGTCTAACAACCTTGAGTTTGCAAATTCTTGGTCTTCCTCCATGTACTCCAACATAAACTTGTAAGTTGGCAACTTGAGTGTGATGAAGAATATAGGTTCCTGGTCATATACCAGCAAGAAGGGAGATGCTTTAAGAGCCTATTTGACTCTTGTTCTATCAACCCAAAGGGCATACTTGAGAAGCTTATACCATGTTCTAGGATTGTCTACAATAGACTTATTAATGGATTTCATCAAGTTCTTTTTGTTGATTTGAACACTCCATTACCTTAAGGGTAATGGTTGGATGAGAACTTGAGAGTTACATTATTGTCATATGCCCACTCTGTCATCTCTATGGATATAAATGTTGACCCATTGTCATATACCAAAGATACAAGAGCTTCAAACCTAGTGCATATGCTTTCTTTTAACAAATTGATCACTTCTTTTGTTCTACATTATTTGGTGGCTAATGCTTCAATCCACCTTATACAATAGTCAGTAGCTATCAAAACATACTTGTGACCTTTTGATGAGTCAGGCTTAATTACCCCTACAAAGTCTAGTCCCCACTGGGTAAAGGGTTTGTCAATCATGATTGGTTGTAAAGGCATTCTTGCCTTTGGTTTCTTTGTGTTGAATATCTAGCATGAATGGTAGTCCCTTACATGATTATGAACATCCTTGAAGATGGTGGGCTAAAAGTAGCTAGCTCTAAGGATTTTGTGAGCTTTGGTTCTTCCTGATAGATGCCCACTTCTCAACTTCTCATGGAAAATGCTCATTATTTTGGTGGTTTCTTCTTTGGAGACACATCTTAGGTACACACCTTCAAAGTTTTTTAGTACAAGATTTCATTCTTAATGAGGTAGTGAGTTGTCTTGAGCCTCAAAGCTATTCTCTGCTCCCTAGCCAACCCTATAGGATAAGTGCCTTTGATTAGTAAATGAATGATGGAATCATACAACTCACTAGCTTTGAAGCTTTTTTGATCAACTTGTATAATACTTAGCTTAGGGATAGTGTTATCAATCATTTGGATCAGACCTTGACACCTTACCAGTTTTATAGTCTTCATTTTTATGTCCTATTCTTGAAGAACAGACATCCATTTACCTCTGCATTCTCCAAGTTCACACTAGCGTAGCATTATCTTAGTAGTTGGATCTGGTAGAATGCCATATACTTTATTCTTGAGAATGTAATGCCTAAATTCATTGAAAACTTTTACCAATACAAAGGCTTGTTTATCAATCAAGGGATGGTTTAACTCAGTATTTTTCAAATTAGTACTCATAAAAGCAATCAGATGGTCAGATCCTTCTATTTTCTAAGTTAATACAACAACAATGGTATGATCAGATGATAAAGAATAGAGATAGAAGTCCTTTGAGAAGTTAGGACTTATTAAGATTGGAGCTTGGTTGATTACATTTTTTATGTCCTCAAAGGCCTTCTTGGATTCCTCATTCCATGAGACTTTAACATCCTTCTTCAGCATGTCATTTAATGGTTTGACAATCTTTGCAAAGCTAGAAATGAACTTTTTTACAAATTTTATCTTACCCAAAAATGACTTCAATTCATTTTTACTATTAAGAGGCTTTATCTTAGATATAGCTTCCACTCTTTCAAGGTCTATGGATATTCCATCCTTATTAATAATGTGGCCTAATAGCTTACCTTCAGTGACATAAAAAATGCTCTTCTTGGGGTTGAGAGAAATCCCATACCTTATGCACCTTTCAATTATTTGTTGTAGATGTGTGAAATGGTCTTCCCTATTTTTAGAGAAAATAATTAGATCACCCATGTAAATTATGATAAACTTACCAATCATGCCTTGTAAGGCATGGTCCATGGCCCTTTGAAAAGTGGCTCCCATGTTTATCAGTCTAAAAAGCATTCTCTTGTATGCAAAGGTGCCCCACTTGGTTTTGAAAGTTGTCTTCATTCTATCTTCCTTATTAACCAGCACTTGGTTGTATCCTAAAAAACCATCAAGAAAATACATCATGGCTAAACCTAAAATAATTTGTATTACCTGGTCAAGAGAGAGAAGAGGATAATTATCCTTTTTAGATGATCTATTTAGATTTATAAAGTCAATACATAGTCTGATATCACCATTATTCTTCTTGACTAGCATCAAATTGGCCACCCAGGTAGAGTGTCTGATGGGAAACACAACTCTAGCATCTATCAATCTCTTACCTTCCTTGAAAATCATGGTTTATAGGATAGGGTTCACAGGCCTTTGCTTCTACCTGAAATGTTTGTAACTTTATTTAAGAGGTATAGTATGAGTGATAACTCTTGGATCAAATATATTCAAGTCATCATAAGATCAAGCTATGACATCTTTGTAATTTATCAACAAATCTTTGGCTCTCTTATTTTCAACACTATTGTAGGTTCTTCCAATGTTAACCAATTGAGGTTGATCTTGAGGTCCAAGATCAAAATCATTGTAGTCTTTCCCACTTACTTTGGGAGCCTTTGAAGCTTCAACTAGCTTGTCTTGATCAAATAATCTCTTAGGAAATCATCCCCTTAGGGATCTTATTTTCATTCATCTGAATGACCTTGCCATCAAATTTGTCTTCCCTAAATGCATTCTCATCAGCCTCATCAATGATCTAATCTTTAAATGCTCCTGAAATAGTCAAGAAATCCAATATCTATTGGTCATCATTGAAGACTTGAAAATGATTTACATTATCTAGGATAGAAGGATAAGGAATTAGTTCAATACTAAAGTTAGGTGAATCTTGATTAGGCATGAGGTTAGCTACAATAGAAGCTAATTCATCAGCAACTTTATTTTATTCCCTTGGAATGGAAACAATATTGAAGGCATCAAAACTTTCCACAAGATCCCAGACTCTAAATTTATACCTCTTGAGGTATGACAACTTGCATTGATACTTGTTTCTCACTTGATTCACTACTATTTATAAATCATCAAAGAACCAGTATTTCTTTGACCTTGTTTTTAATGGAAAATTATAGACCTAAGATCAGGGCTTCATATTTTGTAAGGTTATTGGTGTAAGGGAATTGGAGCCTATAAGAAGCATGGTATTTCTTGCCAATAGGGTTAGTTAGAACAATGCCTACTCTAGATCCAACCTTATACCTAGCCCCATCAAAATGTAGCTTCCATAACCCATGCACAACATTAGAAGGTTTAGGATCACCAACTTTGACAATCTCTAGGTTTAAAACCTCTAAGTCTGAATCAATTATGTTGACCCTTTCATTGATATCATTATATTCAATGATCATGTGTTTCATTATTGTCTCTCTTTAAACTCTAATTTGGTTGGGAACTCCCTTCCAATACAACCACAGGTTTGAACAATTAGTGGACATATATCCATTCAAAGCCTTTGTCCATTCTTTGCTCAAGAGCAATCCATATGCATCAGGGATATCCACTACTTAGATATTTATAAATTGTTGGACTCTTGGATCAAAAGCCAATTACATGTGGACATTCAAAAATTATCCAACCACCTTGACCCTAAACTTATCCAATTGAGTGACAACCCTATCAGACCTAATGGGGGTCAAACCAAGTTGTTTAGAAACACCTACAGGCATGATATTGGTATATGCACTAGAATCTAATAAACAATTATGCAATTTTTCGCCAAATATTCTGAATTTAAGTAAGAAGGGTGGAAACTCTGTCTTGGCATTATACATGGCTACATTTGCATTATTAGCCTTGGTTACCTCGTTAGGTTTCTTTGACAAGGATTCTAACAATAGATCTCTTTGTTCTATGATTTGGGTCAATTCATGCAAGGTAATACTAGCTTTGATTTTATTCATGTCCTCTAAAATGTTATAACCAATCCTATTAAAATAATTGGAAGTATCAATAATATGTTTAGAAGTACTTCCCTTTGGATGCTTTAGACTATTGTCTAAAGTGGTATCTGAAGGAGTACTAAAGTTGTTTGGAGGAGTACCAAAGTTGTTTGGAGGAGTAGAAGTAGTCAAAGGTTGCCTTTGCTCTCTGTTCCTTAGAGGATATGTCTTCTTCAAGAAATTTTGGAAGGCATGAAATTCTTCAGGAATGTCATCAAGTTAATTATTTTCTTGAAAGGCGAAATCAAACGTCTCTACCATGAAGGTTTGATCAGCAGGTTTGGATCCTGAAGTACCTGCACCATTGTCTTTGTTAGGCACTACTTCAAAATTGTCTAACTCTTCTTGAAATGCCTCAAAAGTTTTACAAAATTTAATGCAATCAATCTCACCATGCTTAGTATTATAATGGACTCTACAATAATCAGGCAAAGCAATGTCAATAAGATTAATATCCATATTCCTTTTTTCAAACAATAGTTCATTATTCTTATTATTTTGGAAACTATCATTATTGAACCTATTATTGGGTCTATTAAATCTTTGAAAAAATAAGTTCCTACCAGAAGTTTCTCCACTATTACCAACCTATTTTTATAGCTAAAGGAATTAGTGCTCAGTTTTTAGACTATTTTTATAATGAATTCATTCTCACTTTTAGGGGTCTCTAAATTATGAACCTAGTTGTTATTGGTACTAGTGGCTGGTACCAAGGATCTTTGATCAGTTTTATTAAATCCATTATTCGTAGGTTGGTTCAAGAACCCCAAATTTTGGTTAGGATCAACATGTCTTAGAAGTAATCGATTCAAAGTTGGGAGCTAGTTGAGAGCAGGCACATTCTGATTATTATTAGAAAAGGTATTCAAGGTAGGTATATGTGGATTGACATTATGAACATAATAAGCTATCTAAATTTGAGGTTTCATTTGGTCATTAATGATCATAGTCTCAGCATAAACTAAAGCTAATGTGTTCATTAGACCTACAGCTCTCTTGATGAACACTGAGGTCATAGGATTAAGAGCATCTTTGTAAATTTCCAAGGCCAAGGCCTGATCAGGTTTATAAGGGTAAATGGTTCTACTATACATATTTTTTAACCTTTCATTAAAATATCTTATAGGTTCATTGGTATCCCTTTTCGAGGTGTTAAATTACTGGTACAGGACATAAGGACTAATGATCTTACCAAATTGGTCAATGAAGATGTTATTGAATTATTTCCAAGTGGTAATGCAATCATCAAGAAGGTTTAAAAACCACTCATATGTAGCATATTTAAATGTAAAAGGGAACAATCTACATGCTACATCCTCATAAACTACATTTAACAATCTTAGTGTAGCCTTAAATGATTTAACATGTTCTTCTATTGTCACATTACCACTAGGACCAAAATTTGGTAAATACTTTTTAGGATTGTTAAGGAGGTCATGAATTTCACCTTATACATTGATAGGAGAACTTCCCAATCAAGACATACCTTGATGAAGTTTGAATGCAGGAGTGCCTTAAAGTGGTAAAGATGGTAAAGATTTAGAATGCATGCATCTACCTTTGTCTCATGTAGCACTCTTATGGACCTCCAATTCAAGTAGAGGTTCTCTTGTCTCTGAGTGTGATCTTATCCAGTTCATTGGCAATTCCAAATTGAGAACTTTGGACCATGTTTGAAATATGATGTGTCAAACCAACCTTTACAAAGAACAAGACTCAGATTTGGACATTAAGCTAATTTTACAAAGTTTTATATAAAGAATAATAAAGGACATCAAATCTTAACTAAGGTAGCTAAAAGATGTGTCCAATTATGTAAATATGGTTAACCTTTACAATTCCAAGCCCAAATGAACCCATATTTGTGAAAGATATCCCAATCTTTGATCAAAACAAGCTATTCTAACCTCAAATATTGCAGATTCTCAGTTCTTAAGCTAGCTTTACCAAAATTAAGCATCAGACTTGAAATATCTTTGATCTTTGTCTAAATTAAGCACAAATATGAGTCAAAGATTATAAATATCAGTGGCATTTATGCTTTTGAGCAAAGAATCATGCAAAAGTGCAAAGATAACACCAATCTTTGACCAAAATACATAAAAACTAATAAAGATTGTTTCATTTCACAAAGAGCCCTCTTTTTAGCACTAGTGAAAGTTGTTCTTATTGATGCCTCTATGTGTATCACAAGTGCTCTTAGTGTTTAAGAACACTTCTCATTTTATAATTTTGGGAATTCATGGTGTGAGTAGTAGGTTTTGGTAATCAGGTTACCTATGGTGGAATAGAGGCATAACAAATTAAACCGTTCCACAAATTTATATTGATTGGTGGTTGAGAGCTATCGTGGTCCTTGTGAATCTTGAAATGCCTATGTTAATCTTAGTGAATTATGATCAAAATTCTAAGCTAAAATTTAATGTAGATGAATATTTACAATGAGATCTATACTAAAGTGATTTGATTAAAAAAGAAGCAAAAGAGAAGGGTAGGGTAGAAAGAGAATGTGTGATTGTTGATCCTTGACTGAAACATTATGACAAAGTTTCAATTACATCTGAACATATATTTAACCAACATATAATTCAAAATATCATGAGCTCAAATCTCACTATATACCAGGAAAACTTCTAAGGATAATGTGAAGAAATACAAGTGAGAATTAAATTTACATTAAAGGTTTGTTACTATATTTAAATAGAATGTACACATCCTAATGTAGAAAAAATGAAACGAAGTAAATTTTAAGATCATTCAAGTAATATAGCAGAAGCATAAATTAGCAACCCTATATCAAAGATGTAAGAATTCATGAAACCATTCAAATTTTAGACATGGAACCAATAATTGAGATAAAAGCCACATTAACAATTGACACAACAAATTAGGACAATCTTTACAGAATTCCTTGATTGTATTAATTGCTCCAAGTATACAAATTTTTCTCAAAATTATCTCCCTTAAAAAATGGTAATACTACTTTTTTATAGAAGGACAAGGTAGTATACCAATCAGTTACAAGATACAAATGTACAAAAGATAATGACAACTATCCTTTTTGACAAGGTTTTAGAATACATTTGCTTTTATAAACTAAATTGACCTAGAGGCAAATATGCTAACAGACTGGCATATGCCTTTACAAAAGGATATTCCATTTTTAAAATGTTAAAAAGTTTTTACAAAATAGAATATCATTCAACTAATTAGCTAGTGGGACCTGTGTTGGAGAACTAATTTGTTGTTGTTAGAGGATGCTCATGGCCCTTTAGTGCTGCTCATTGACTAACTCTAAGTCCATAACTAGTTTTAGGAGACACTCCTCCTTGTCAGATAGTTCATTCAATTCTCTATCATTTCTAGCCATTTCTTCTTTGATGCTCTTGGCCTCAATTATTCTTTCACCTGCATTAAAGGTCATGTCCAAGATCTTGCTATTGTCTGCCCCAGACTGGCCTTGACTTTTACTTCTTATTTCTTATATCACCAAAGTAACCCTATGTTTGAAGTCATCATCTTTCATGATGCCTAAGATAGTGGGATGTGCAAGGTCAGTGAACATTGTCCCAAGAAGTTGTTCATTCCTCCCCAATCTCTTCATCATATTTCAAGAGTCTCTCTAGTTCTAGTGACCATGCACTTAAACTCTGAACTTTGTCAACAAAAATTCCTAAAATTGTGTTTAGATGTCCCAAACCAATGGTATTGAACCCAGGGATCTAAATTTCAACCTAAATATTGATCAACCATGTTATTTTATCCTTTAAAGCTTGTCATTAGGCTATTAGACCCTTAACCACTATATTATGTTATGCCAATGCACTCTACCTTAGCTTCATTATTTTCAACGCATCAAACATGTCATAAAATGATTCATCAAGCATTTTGATCACTTCCTCAAGCACTGATCAGATAGCTTGTGTCTCCAAACTCTCCTTTTCATTCTCCAATTTGTATAATCTTTGCTTCATACCCTTGATGCCTACTCTGACCTGAGCTGAATGAGCCTTGGCTAGGCTCTCTACATCTTCCTCATGGATGGGGTGTTCTCCAAGTTGCTATCCTCTAACTAGATTTAAACTTGTAAATGGCTCAACCTTTTGAAAGGTGAATTCTTCAGTCCCCACCATGGCCTTTCTAGTTGTCACTCTTCCTAATCTAGTTGTCTCTGGATTGAATTATACAATGGTAGTTGGTTTAGTGTACTTTGGAGGTTTAGGAGCCTCCATCTAGGTGTTGCTTTAAGCTCTTAGATTTTCCATTTACTTTATATCTGACCCTGCAATAGGCAATATTCTTCTCTCTTCCTCCTCCTTCATCAAATCCCTTATCCATGGATTGATATCATTATGTACATCAATATTAATAGTCTTGGTCAAGGACCATGAGTGATACCAAGGGGATTTTCTATATTTTCCCATAGATGAACCAATTAGGGATGATTGTTCCATGGATGGGGTATTCATCACTAAACAAGTTGACTTCACTTATGGGATGAGTGAAAGTCAACTTTGGCTTCTTTTGTCGAATCGGGACCATTGCCAATTTTGCCTTTCTCTTCCTTAATGGTACCGCTGGGAGTAGATCCAAGATAGGTTATTTCCCTTTTTCTCTCTCAGCCTCCTCTACTTGTGTTTGTGCTTCTTCAACATATTATTCCTCTTCGTCAAACCCATATGCCTCAACAAGGACCTTAAGGGTGTCCTCTACTGTCTCATCAGGCTCTAGGGAAATCATGTCTAGGAATTCAATGGGGGATGTTGGTCCTTGAGGTAGGTTTGAGTATGAGGGTCCCTCACCAGGCCTTTATTCTAGATTTTCCTTGCCAAGACCTTATGTACCTTGTGCTTGGGGTTGTTTCCCTTCTATTTGTGATTGCTCTTAAGGGGGCCTTGAAGGTCCAAGTAGCAAATGTTATTGTAGAGGTCCCATTCACCATATGTCTCTAGGGGGATTCTAATCACTAATCAATCTATGCTCAAGTATAATGTTATGTCCCTTAATTCTAACCAATATTTCTTTAAAATTATTTGCTTTGATATATAAGGTGTCATGGACACCAAGCTGGTGCTCATACATTGGCTTGGGTTATTGCTTAGATTTCAAATGTGTGGAGAGTGTGTCATTAGGGTCCCACTGCTTCAGTTCATCAAGTTTTAATTTGAAAGATTCCTTATGCCTAACCATAGTATTTACCTAATCTCAATTCTATAACACAGTTCTACCAATGGTCAAAGGAAAGGGATGGAAGAGGATTTTTTTCTTATCCTTTAATACTATATCCACACCATGAAAAATTTTGTATGCAATTTATTGCTCTGCTAGCTTGATGGGAACATAGATAGGCAACTTGTAAGGTTGGGTCAAAATTCCTTCAATTTTAATCACTTTATAATATGGATACAATTATATGTCTCCCATTAGCTCTACATATTTCTTGATTAGAGGGATAATCCTGGGCATGGGGATTCCTGTAATGGCTTCTACTAAACCAAGATAAACATAATCACAAATGAATTGGATGTTGTGTCTTTATTTGAAAATGTGTAGCTTTGAATAGTGATGGGAAACTATGACCATTTTTTTATATAGGGGATCTTGGTAGAGGCTAGCAAAGCATCCAATAAATAAGACATCATGAAGAATTATGTACTATTCTTCTTCTTGTTGACCATGAATTGCCATTCTAGATAGATGATGATCATCTTTCCAATTGGGGAAGTGAGTTCCTTTTCTACCATGAAGTAGATGTAGGACACCCAATTCTTACTAACATAAGTGGTTTAAGGGGATCCTAATATTCTATTTGACAAAGTCATGATTACCCTAACCCCCTCTCTAAATTGGGCAACTTGGATATTGCCAGCAAGGTCTTAGATCACATGGTTCCCTTAGAGCAACCATGGCCTAAGGATGGTGTCCAAGTCATTCTTGCTAGTCTATTCCTTCATTGTGGGGAAGTCCACTTGGGGTTTCCAAAATTTGTAGTAAATCTTGAAGGCCAATGGGTAAATATACACAATTCTCCTAAAGGTTCTTTGATGAATAATCCAACCTTGCTCAATTTTATAGTCTTTAAAAATGGGAGCAAGGATGTCAATATAGTGGATTACCTCAGGTTTGGTGGTAGTATGGTAGAGATTGGCCATGTGGATTGCAATTAGGTCATAGTATCTTTTGTTTATGGTGGCAATTTTTTGTTCCTTTTTTGTGATGGGTTGCATCTCCTTAATGGTCCAAAAGAGCTCAGACCAGTTCCTATTTCTTGTGTTCAGTGTTGTAATGTTTAGGTCTGTGTCTTTAAAGACCCTCCCTTTATTGTCTTTAGATAAATACAACTCTGTTTCATCCTTGTATTATTGCCTTCGAGTTGTCATGGCTTCCAAACTCACAAATTACTCACTGTTGTGTTGTAAATGTTCTCTGGGTCACATTTTCTTGCTCAAATTATAATTGAACTCCTTTCAGCTTGACTATGATCAATCTAAGTTCAAATTAGAGTATTTTATGTGAGCTTGGAGTTTTCCTAAAGCATTAATGGTAATTTCTTACTTAGACTTAGGCTTACTCATGCTTTAGATTTGATTTTGACCCTTTGCCTTTATACATTTGCCTTTTCAAGCACATAAGATCTTCTATTTTATCATTTTATGCTTGCATTATGCTTATTTGGAATCTATCTGGTAACTTTGATGTCATTTTTCATAAATGCCTTCAAAACACTAGTCATATTTTTAAATTATCCTTTTGTTTTGCACTATTGGATCATCGTCCATAGATCAACGCAAGTCATTGATCATGATCTAGGATCTTGCATGTTATTGGTTCCCTCAAATGATATAAAACATGACTTTATTTTTATCTTAACGTCTGATTATATTAAAAAATACAAAGGGGACTTAGGGTAAAACTAAATCTTAAGTTCATATTTAATGAAAGGGGCCCACTTAACCTTAGACAATCTCACGTCGTTGGATATTTGATTCCACTTAAGTGTGGGTCATTAATCATGATATTTGTGATGACACATGATTGGTCTAAAGGGTAAAGGCTTTAGGATCTTTGAGCTTCCTTCACTCTATTCGATCAAGGGGTGTTATGAAGTGAGATCCATTGGATCTACAAAAGGTAAAAGCATCTAAGTCAAGACTCAGGATAAAATAAGAATTTAGGCTAAAGTGATGATACTAAGGTCTCATTCGTGTTGATAAACATGAACAAAGCCTTAAACTTAAGACTTTAGGCTAAATAGGTAATAAAGGGGACCGTGCTAGAAAAAGTAAAAGGAACCCTGCTAGCGTGAACGTTAGATTTGGTTAGAAATAAAAGGGGAAAAATAAAAAGGACCAAGTAGGACTTTCAAGTTAAGGTTTGGTCATGTTAAGAAATATGACCAAGCCTTAACATGAAAATGAGGCTTAAGTCCAAGGTAATTTGAAATATTCCTACCAATTTGCTCATGCCAAATGTAAATTTGAATCAAGGACTTAAGCTAGGGTTTTTTAAAGGAGAGCTTTGAAAATATGAATCTAGGCTCAAGTTTTCACAAACCAAAAACTAGTGAAACCCTGAATAGAGTCAATATGCAAACTCTAAGCATGATCTATCAACAAGATCTCTATGAAACCTACAACTTTAAGATATGAGGACCAATTATTAGCAATATTAGTCAAGTTCAAAGTAGAATTACAAGTAAATATACCATTCTTATCGAAGTGGATGATCCTCAAATTCTAATAATGTTCAAAACATGTCGTGTTTTAGAGTTAAGGTTCAAAGTATCTCAAGGGTCCCAATTTTTTTTAAATGGGGGTATGTTAACCTCAACAATGACTTCTATCATGTAAATACTAATATGAGTACCAAAATTAGTACTAGAAAGTTTGCTTCACCATCACCAAGACTTTATCAATGTTTAACGTGACCTCATTGGCCAATAATTAAGGCTAGTTGAATTCTTCATTCATGATAGATCATGCGATGGGCAATATCAATGACCCCTTTGGTAGCTTACTTGGTATCCTTGGTTGTCTAATAGAATTTGCATGAAATGCATTTGACTAAAATGTGCTCTGATACATCATCAATGTCTTCCAGTGGAATTCCTCATGAGATGTAAGAGTAATTTTCCCATATCTCTAAAAAAATTAGTGGTATTCATGATTTGTAATGGGCTATGGATCTCCCCCTCATAGGCATTCTTATTGCCCTTGCCATTGAATCCCTATTGATGTAATGGTTATGTCTTGGGAAAGATAAATCTTGCCCTCATTATATCAACCTAGAAATACCTCCATTACATCTTTGAGTTACCTAAAAGTAGGCAATTGGATCAACTGCTCCACATCTATGTTATAGAGTCTATGTGGTTACACTAATGCTAATATTTGTGCTCCTTCAATTGCTTCCCACACAAACATTCACAACTCCACATTGTGAACAAACTCATAAGCATATGGGTTTGTGAAGTGCATTTGTTGTAATGCAACACCAATACCCATGTCCTTTTTTTATGCTTATGTGAACCCTTTGATGATTTTGGATTAATAAAATCCAACCATTGTGCATCATTTACTTTGATACTAAAATAATTGCCTTGAATGTGTGAAGTCTAGACTCATCTGAGAGTAACAATTGCCTTGAAATTTTGTAACACTTCATTATACTTAGTAGTGGATATGAAATTAGTTGCCCTGGTGACAATTTTATAGCTTCACACATAGCCTTCTACATTGTGTTGTGTTAATGTGTTGTGTTATCACTCAATCATTCATATGCAATCTTTGAATAAGGTAGATTTATTTTTACTGATGTGGCATTCATTTTACTAACATGACATTCGATTACGATTCTGGTTGATATGTTTTGACCTGTCATTTTAATTAGGCTTCAGTCATATGCTATTATTTTATTTTTTACACTGACCCATCACTTTTACAATATATTTTTCAATCTCCCCCCATAATCATTAATTATAATAGATTGACCGTTAAACTCCACTATATACTCAAGATTTGGATGCACGTGTCCTTCTTGGACTTAATTGATATTCATACATTGTACTCATTTGGACACTATGTTATATTCCTGCAATGCATCCATAGTAATAGAACATTTTAATTAATCTTGGATCCCTCATATCCCTTACCTTTATACACACATACTTATATTCCCACACATGTGTTGAAATAAACATATAAAACCCTAACTATCCTAAAATCAATGCTTGCAATCATGATTACCATCTATTTGGTATGATATAGCACCTTTATTTCATGTTTCACAAGATTAATGGTGCTAAGATTTCAACTTACAGCCATTTATCGGCCTTGGAAAGACATTTTCCTACAAATCTTGTAGGACCAATGTTTCAAGCTACAAAAGTTCATGGATGATGTAGGGTGATAAAATCCATGTAGATAATAGTAATGCATAGATACAATCTATAATGAATAATAACCAGTAAGGTATACACAATCCAATTTAACACAATACATGAATTACCATGAGAAAACCTCAAAGAGAAAAAAAACCCACCAATGATGATTATTCCATTATTGAAAAACTTTGCATCCCAATACAAAGTATTCTTCCTCTTCTCATTTCTTTTGTCAAATATTTTTCACAAGTTTTCAGATTGAATATGATAAAAATAATTCATATTTGAATACTTTCACAATAGGGTTAAAACTCTATTTATATTGAAATACCAAGGGAGGTGACCGTTGTAAAAATAACGAGTCCATCCATCTTGATAAAATAATTTAATTGAAATTTGATAATAATTAAATAATTATAACTCTATTATTTATTATCACGGGGTTTCCACTTCATGGTAATAAATAATACTTTATTAGTTATTTAATTAATACTAAAGTTAAGGGTCAATTAAGCCCACTTAGAATTAAATGTTCTAACACTCCCCCTTAATACTAAGTAGGGATAAATGTCATAGTCACCTCAATAAAAGAATTATACTATATACACAATCGAAGGATTTAAAAACCTTCATCATGCCAAACATCACATTTTCAAATAAAAAGAATTATAATCTATAAACTACTCAAAAGTAAGTTTAGGCTAACATGATCGTGAGACTACACCTCACAGTTTCTCTTGAATAATCATCTAAGCATATTTGGAGCTTTTTATAACATAAAGACTTCTATTACAAAGTATGTTTTTAATGTATTGAGTACAAAAGTAAAACTTCTAAACTAAGTTTAATCAAATCACATAACTTTCACATGAAATTTACAATGCTTTACAATGAGAAGAAATATAGAGAAGAAAAAGAAGAAACACATGGCCGTTAGGAAGTGATATTGTCATGCACACTCCCCCTCAATGGTATTTGAGAGACCCAACATTATATAAAATTGACAAAATTTGGTAGCACCAAATGGTTTTGTAAAGATATTTATCACTTGTTCATTCATAGAACAAAATTGCAAATTAATATCACTATTGAGGACTTTCTCTCAGATGAAATGCACATGAACTTCAATATGTTTAGTTTTTTGGTGTTGCACTAGAGTTTTCACTAGAGCTATATAACTTTAGTTACACAATGAAGGATAATACTCTGAAAACATCCAAATAAAGTTCTTCCAATAACCTTCACAGTCACATGGCTTCTTTAGTAACTTTCATAACACTTATATACTCAGCTTCTATAGAAGAGAGAGAGAGAGAGAAACAATAGGTTGCTTCTTGTTGCTTCAAGTGATAGCACCTGCACCAAACTTAAACACATCTAAAATTAGATTTACGATCTAAAGTATCAACAGCATGGTCAACATCACAATAACCATATAATTTAGCATTATCAATAGAAGAATAGAAGAAACCATAATTAACAATTCTTTTGATATAATGAAGAATAAGTTAACTAATTTCTAATGATCCAAATAAGGATCCTATATAAAGCTAGAAGCAACACTAACAGTATATAAAATATTTGTCCTAATAATGTTTAAATAAAATAAACTTCTAATAAGTTATCTATATAAAGTAGGGTTAACTTTTTCACATACATATTTTAGGATCAAGTTTAATACTAACTTCAATAGGATTAGTGGTAGATTTACAATCAAAGATGTTAAACTTAACAAGAAGATTATGAGTGTAATGAGATTATGATACCACAATTAAATTTTTATCTTGAAATATAGTCATTCTTAAAAAATAATGTATAATATTTAAATCAGTCATTTCAAATATTTGACTTTGTTTATCTTTATATTTATAAATTAAATTAGTTAGATCACCAGTAATCAATAAATCATCTACATATAATACAATTCGAATCAAATGACCATTTTTAACTTTAACAAAAAGATCATTATCTGAATAGTAGTTAGAAAAAATTAATTATTTGAAAAAAAAAGTAATTTTAGAATACCAATCCCGAGGATCTTGTTTTAAACCATATTAATATTTTTTTAACTTGCATACATAATGTTCTCTATTAGAATCAGTGAAACCTTTAGGTTGAGTCATATAGATTTCTTTCTCTAAATCATCATTTAGAAATGCATTCTTGATATCTATTTGGTGGATAACCCAACCATTTTGAATTGTAAGAGCAATAAAAAGTTTAACAATACTCATTTTTTCTACAAGAGCAAACGTTTGAACAAAATCAATCATGGATTTTTTAGTAAACCCATGAGCAACTAATCTAGCTTTAAACTTATCAATTTTACCAACTAAATTATATTTGATCTTATAAAGCCACTTATAATTGACAATATATCTTTTAGGTGGAGGGACAAGATTCTAAGTTTAATTTTTAATTAAGGTATTTTATTCAACTTGCATAGCAACATTCAATCTATCATCTTAAGTGGCTTTCTCAAATGGTTGAAGTTCACATTCATACATAGTCATTAATACATGATAAGAATGTTGACTTCTAATTAATTTATTAAGATTATCAATATTAGAAGATTGAATTAGGGATTCTATCCATTTAAGTCTTTTAGATTGAACATGAAACTCAGGGGGTTCCTCAGACTTTAAGTTATCTATAACTAGATCAACTTCTTCAAGGGCATCTATTTCATCACAAAGATAAAAATGAGAGTCAGATCCATCAATAGAAGAACATTGAAGACGATCTATAAGGAGATCACAAAAAGATTTTTCTAGAATAATAACATTTATATTCTTAATAATCTGATGTTTATAGGGATCATACACTCTTAAACCTTCTATCTTACCTCCATATCTTACAAAAATGCAAGAATAAGAAGTGGGATCGAGCTTCTTTATTTTAACTTTAAGGATAAAGATAGAAGTAGGACTGCCAAAAATCTTGAGATGAGCCACACTAGGTTTCTTTTTAGTCCATATTTTTAAAGGGGTAGAAAGATGCAAGGCTTTGGTAGGGACTCTGTTCAAAAGATGAAAAATAGTGTTCATGGCTTCAACCCATAAGAACTTAGGAATATTTGCAGATTGCAACATTGTTCTAGTCATTTCTATGATGGTGCAGTTTTTTTTTAAAAAACTATTTTACTGAGAAGAATAGGGAGTTGTTAGTTCCCACTAATGCAAAAAAATTAAAATCTTTACTAAAATATTCATCACTATTATCAGTTTTTAATCTCTTAATAGAAAAATTAGATGTATTTTCAACATAAACTTTAAATTTTTTAAACTTAAAAAAAATATTAAAATTATTTTTAATAAAAAAGACCAGATCATTCTAGTGTAATCATCAATAAAAGTAACAATATACAAAGAATCATTAAGAGATACCACTTCAAGAGTTCTTAAAACATTACTATGAACTAATTCTAAAAGATGTAAAGAATTTGCATCATGATTATTGTGAAAGGGGTTAGTATGTTTCTTACTATGTAAGCAACCCTCACAAGTTTTATGATGAGAAGAGATAAAAGGAATTCTAATAACAAGATTATTTACAGATATATCATGTAAACTTTTAAAATTAACATGTCCTAATCTTTCATGCCATAATTGAGATTCATTATTATTATGTGATGAAGGAAAATATACAGAATAAGGAGAAAAGATAGATAGACCATTCTTTTGAACACTTTCAACAATCAAGGAACCAAAATGATTTCTAATGGACCAACTATCTTTAAGTAATGTTATGAAATTATCATTTATAAGTCTATAACAAGATAAAAAATTCTTTTTAAGCTTAGGTACATAGAAAATATCATTAATAACAATATGTGAGAATTTTGTTTTTCCCTATTTAATTGCTTCTCTTAAGTATTTTTTTTAGAGATATCTCTAGAATCACATAAAATATCAAATAAGCATGTCATATGATGCGGTGCACCACTATCTAAAATATATTTATTTTCATTTGAAGCACGTAAAATAACACATAAAGCAACATATAAAGCAATAATATTTGAATCTTGATTGTTATTCTAATTAAGGTTTTGATTCTTCTACTTGTTTTGATTAGATTTCTTCTTTTTATTATTTTTAAAAGTTTTATTGTTATTTATATCATTGTTTTTATAACAGGTTTCCCTTCTATGACCAAACACAGATTGTAATTTTTATTAAATTTAGATGTATGATTCTTATTATCAATTTTTTTTATTTTCATATTTGCCTTTAGCAAAATTAGGGTTAGATTTTTGATTTTTAGTGTTATCAAAAACATTATTAAGAGTGAGAAGTACCTGAATGACATTCTCCTTAAAATCAAAATTAGTCATCACTTGTTCTTCTTGAATCAAGAGAGCAGATAAGGTGGTAAGGTTAGCGATATCTTGCTCATTTTCATAGTTAAATTTCAAAATTGAAATAAAATTTCTAAATTTTTCATGAATATTTAACTAAATAATGTCAGGGTTCTTTGCTCCACCACCAAAAGAGCTCATATGATTACTACTCGTATTAGCAACTAAACACGGAAATTAACTAGAATCAACAAGTAACTAGAAATATGAAACAACACAGGAATTGAGAGACAATACACAATTGTATTATATACACATACATAAAGAATATACAATAAAGAAGATGCCACTTCTTCTTCCACCTCAGAGGTTTGCCACACCTCAAGACCTTCTTCCCTCTCTCTTGGTCACAACAATCAATTCCAATATAGAATTGATGTTCACCTCACCAACTAGTCAGTATACTTCACTGCCAGTAATCCAGTGCTCCATGCACTCCAAGTAGATCCCCTGCTCTCTGCTGATACCTGCAAATAACTAGATCATACTCACCATGTAGAAGCCTTTCTACACACCTGAAGAACCCTTGTCCTTGCCTCACCAAGTCCTTATGATTCTTCAACCAGTACCCCGGTGGATCAGCTCCTTGACCTTGCAGACCTTGCAACTCTCCCTGATCAAACACTCTCAGCACCCCTTTTGGAACTAGGAGGAGCTACACTAGCTCTCTCTAAAAGCTCTATGGCTTTCTAGCACACACCTATAATATAGCCCATGAGTCCATATATAGATCTCATGCTTACAATAATTAGACAATCTAATTACAATAATTAGACTCGCAACTCAAGACTAAGATTAGCCTTCAACATGCAAACTGTCAGTCCAAAAATAGACTCTCCCGGATTCGTCATGCGAACTGCCTGTTCTCCCACAGGCTGCCGACGTCGGCACCTCCATGACCGATGTCGGCCGACTAGTGACCGACGTCGGTTGCTTCCTCCTTGTTGTCTGACCGACATCGGTTGATCAGACCGACGACGGTTTTCCTGCAACTGCCTCAACAACCCCCGCAACTCTGGATCCTCCTTTACTTCTCCTGTTTGCATCCTGGTGAAGCTTTTAGCTCCACAACCTAACAATCTCCCACTTGGAGATAAATAGCTGCACCTGTACCTGTACCTGTACACCATCTAAATTATTCCTTGGCTTGTATTCCTCTTCAAGATCAACCCTGAAGACCAACCACCACACAACCTGTGATGCTATCCCTGTCATTCAAGTAACCTGCCATACCCGAAGCTACATATCAATGTAGTGAAGAACTTGACCCTGCATAACAAGAAACCCTGCTGCTAGTCCCACTGAACTGCCCTCCAGTACTCCTTCCCCGAATTGGCTCCATACTTTCTGACAACCCCCACTGATTGGGAAAACGCTCAGGTCTACACTAGACCTCATGTGATTTCGAACCCTGTTTCAAGCTAAGCTTGGACTGTCCAGCCCCTAGTGTGCTTTCTGATTCTGCATCCTGCATCATGAACCCCGCCAACACCGTCTTCACATCAGCTCCCACTGAAGATCAGATCTCCATGTCTCTTATGCCAAAAAATTTCGCTGCTCCAAATTCTTCATGACACGCCTCTGAACTAACCTTACCTTTAGCTCAGCAAATCCCTGTATGTACAAACCTGCTAGCAAATAACCCACATACAGTAACAAGATGATGTTGCGACCATCATCTACCTGGTAAGATAAAATCACAATAGTTACACTGACATTGACTGAAGCCATGCTTAGTCATCCACCTGTCAAAACCTGTACCACTGTCCTGTAGCTTCTTCAAGACCATATGCCTTGGCCTTCTGTCTCTTGTATCCATCCACTCTCTTCTTTAAAATGGGAATCCATTCCGTCTCTCAGTGCTTACTTTCAGCTGACAACTCCACCAACAAATACCTGTTTGGTTCTTCTCCAATGACTCACTCCTCATCCATGCCAAGCTCCCACTGTATCTGGACTCTACCTGCATTGCTTCTTCCATCTTTCTGGTTCATGACCATCAGTAAGCAATAAAAGAAGGTGAACAATGAATATGAGGTTCACTTACCAATCCTGACCTCGACATGAGCGTTTGAGACTTAATGTTCGCCCACTATCTGTTCCAGTGACCAATCTTGGTCATCTCCCAGTCTGTTTCCGACCGATGTCGGCTCCCTATACTGAACCTGACTGCCGACGTCGTTTCCCTGGCCGATGCCGGTGTCCCTCCTGCCAACGTCGGTCCTTATGACCGACGTCGGTCTTCCTTCTGCCGACGTCGGTTACTGTCTGACCGACGCCGGTACCTGTGTTCGTCTGTGAGTGACAACTTTTTACCCACAAGCTCTCCATGGATCAAAATCCTAATCAAGTCAACCCTGCTCTGCTCAGAATAATTCAGTCTTCTCACCTGATCTCTGTCCGTCATCTCCTCCATGAACACCAAGGCTTTCCAGTTCTTTAGCTTGTCAAAGACATCTGACTTCCGCTTCAAAACCTGCATTCTCCTTCTACATATGTGACTAAGCCCATGAAGCCACATCTCTGCAACAGAAGGTGAATCAGTAATATAAGTAGATAGATAAAGGATACCTACTTTCTTACCACCATCTAATTCAAGTGCATCCGCTGTGAGAGTTATAGTACATCTCTCATCACCCAAGTTTCCTGAAGAAATTAGACTCATCTCCAAGACTAGTACCTGCATGACTTCCTTCAACCACTGTGTGTCATCCGTCTGCAATTTTAGCTTCACTTCCCCTTCGTCAATAATCTGACAAGGCTCTCCAACCCCTGAATAAATCTCTCCAAAATCTTCAAAGACATACCTGTGAAAAGATGCTCTATTTGGGGCTGCATGGAAAGAGGCAAAAGAATCTGTAAACGAAGATTCCACTTTATCCAGAACATCCTGTGCAATATTACCTGCAACATATGCTTCCACCAGCTGATCTGCTACCGACCAACGATCTCTTTTTACCTGCTCTTTCTTTCCATCAATCAGACCAATCGTGCTATTCAGTTTCTCCATTCGTAGCTTACTATCTTCTGTCGTTGCTATACTCCCACTCAATCTGAAACCCCTGTGAGTGACCTGTAATCAAAAACACTACCAGATCTGAAACCACCTGTTAGTCAACCCAACCAAAAACACTGATATCACTTGTTGATATCAGCTCTTGAACCTACAACCAAGGCTCTGATACCACTTGTCAGGGTTCTTTGCTCCACCACCAAAAGAGCTCATATGATTACTACTCGTATTAGCAACTAAACACGGAAATTAACCAGAATCAACAAGTAACTAGAAATATGAAACAACACAGGAATTGAGAGACAATACACAATTGTATTATATACACATACATAAAGAATATACAATAAAGAAGATGCCACTTCTTCTTCCACCTCAGAGGTTTGCCACACCTCAAGACCTTCTTCCCTCTCTCTTGGTCACAACAATCAATTCCAATACAGAATTGATGTTCACCTCACCAACCAGTCAGTATACTTCACTGCCAGTAATCCAGTGCTCCATGCACTCCAAGTAGATCCCCTGCTCTCTGCTGATACCTGCAAATAACTAGATCATACTCACCATGTAGAAGCCTTTCTACACACCTGAAGAACCCTTGTCCTTGCCTCACCAAGTCCTTATGATTCTTCAACCAGTACCCCGGTGGATCAGCTCCTTGACCTTGCAGACCTTGCAACTCTCCCTGATCAAACACTCTCAGCACCCCTTCTGGAACTAGGAGGAGCTACACTAGCTCTCTCTAAAAGCTCTATGGCTTTCTAGCACACACCTATAATATAGCCCATGAGTCCATATATAGATCTCATGCTTACAATAATTAGACAATCTAATTACAATAATTAGACTCGCAACTCAAGACTAAGATTAGCCTTCAACATGCAAACTGTCAGTCCAAAAATAGACTCTCCCGGATTCGTCATGCGAACTGCCTGTTCTCCCACAGGCTGCCGACGTCGGCACCTCCATGACCGATGTCGGCCGACTAGTGACCGACGTCGGTTGCTTCCTCCTTGTTGTCTGACCGACGTCGGTTGATCAGACCGACGACGGTTTTCCTGCAACTGCCTCAGCAACCCCCGCAACTCTGGATCCTCCTTTACTTCTCTTGTTTACATCCTGGTGAAGCTTTTAGCTCCACAACCTAACAAATAATAAAATAAAGCAACTTATCTTAAATTAAATTATATTTACATCCATCTAACTGAGCTTAAATATTTTCAAATTTAGCAAAAAAATTAACTTTTTCATCACCCTTCATAGGTGTAGTTAGCAATTCAAGGGTTAATTTAATGATCTTTGAAAGGCAAGTGCCTTCATGTAGATACTCAATGAGTTTCCAAGAATCACTAAGAGACTCGTGATTACCAATATGAAGAAGGAATTCATCCTTAACACTCTGCAAGATAATAGACATAACTTTTTATGATTTTTGTTGAAATATATTGGTAAGCTCAGGGGTTACATATCACCTAAAAGGAGATTTTTCACTTCCAACAATAATATTTCATAATTTGTGAGCCATAAATTTGGCTTTAACATAAATTTTCTATATAATATAGTTATTATCATTAAACATTTGAGAATTATGTAAATAAAAATGGGGTGAAACCATAGGTTCCCTTTAAACAAGACAGTAAACAAATACTTAAAATGAAACTATTTTAAATAAATTTTGAACTATTTTTAAAATAAAGTGAATTGCACATGTAACTATAATTAATTTCATAATTTATATGCTAAATAATACAAAAAATTGAATTAAAGTTGCATAAATATAAGTGTCAAAAGAATCGCACTCAAAATAACTGCTAAACACTATTATTAAAAAAAGTGTAAAATTTTTAATAAAAAAATTCAAAATAGAAAATACCACTCCAATGCATCTGGAATGTGCCAAAACTTAGAGATTGATTGGTTACATGACTATGTTTGTCAAAAAATTAACTAGGTTGAAAGTCAAAACAAGTGTGACAAGTCAACTAGGGTTTTAGACGCGTGAAAAGTTGACATGCAAATCAAAAAATAGATTTTAAAAATAATTAAATTTGAAAAAGTAGCTTGACCAAGTCAAATAATATTAAATTTAGATGGTTTTAAACTTGGAACCTACTCTTTACAAAAATTTTAGCAAAAATAAAGTTACCAACCCTTTTAGGAGTTTAATTAAGAGTATACATGCACTAATATATATTTGAATGTTGGTGTGTGTGTGTGTGTCTGTGTGTGTGCATGTAATTTTAAAAATAAATCAAAATTAATTTTTTAAACTTTTTGCAAAAAATAACTCTTTGTCAATGTGGGACCTCGGTGGCTTGCATAAAAAAATTAAGAAATTAAAAAATTAATTAATTTTAAAATACTTTTCAAAACTATGTGAAATAAAAAAACTCTTCCAGTAGCTACTCATGACATCCTTGGGAAAGCTTGAATTAACATAGAAACTTGTACAGTGCACCAAATCCCATGAAATTTTGTCAAACTTCCTAAATATATTTATAGATTCCAATCAAACCTTCAAAATCAAATTTTTATGACCAAAGACTATTATATGAATTTTCTAGGAGTATAGGGGCACCACAGGGGAAGAGAAGAAAATTTTAGGGGCTTGAAATAGCCTTCTCAGGATCTGAAACTTTGTAGAATACCTTAAAACTTCACTGTAATGCAACCAGAGCCTTAAAAAAACATTTTTGAATCTAAACAATGGATTTTTGAATTTTTACAATTTCTCAAGGCCGTACAACCATGCTCAGGGAAAAAAATAGATTACTAGTAGCTTGAGAGGATTTTATAATTCTTGAATAGGGCTCAAGGGATCAACAACAGTTGTATAGGCATCCACAGAGATCAATATAATTTTTCCTCCTATGGCATACCAAGCCAAACCAGGATTATAAAATAATTAAAATATTCTTTGAATTTGAATATTTAACAATTTATAATATATATGGCAATTGACAATATATTTGTCAATTAAATACATCCCACAAGCTCTATTACCATGATAAAATCTATGTAAATAATAGTAATGCACAGATATAATCTAGAATGAATAATAACTAGCAAAGTATACACAAGCCAATTTAACACGACATAGAAATTATTGTGGAAAAACTTCAAAGAGGTAAAAAACCCATCAATGATGATTATTTAATTATTGAGAAATACACCCCAATACAAAGTATTCTTTCTCTTCTCACTTCTTCTGTCAAATATCCTTCACAAGTTTTTAAGCTAAATATGATAAAAATAATTCATATTCGAATACTTTCACAATATGGGTAAAACCTTGTTTATAGTAAAATACTAAGCGAGGTGATTGTTGTAAAAATAACAGGTCCATCCATCCCGATAAAACAATTTAATTAAAATTTGATAATAATTAAATAATTATAACTCTATTATTTATTATCACAAGGTTTACACCTCATGATAATAAATAATACTTTATTATTTATTTAATTAATACCAAGGCTAAGGTTAATTAAGCCCGCTTACAATTAAATGTTCTAACAGACCTTTCCACCAGATGTTAAGCTTTCTGAAGAAAGCTCTAAATCTGTTATCATACAAAATAAGTTGAGATACCTAAAATTCCTTTGTTCATAGATTTGTATTGTGCCATGCCTTATAGATACACTTATTTATCTCATGGACCCATATTTCTCTACATCTTGCTTCATCCATGCAATTCAAATATAGTAACATGTTAATCATCGACTCCTAATTTTCCATTCGTAGCACATTTACAACTTGCAGACTAAGAAGCACATATTCCATAGGCATCACAAATTTTAACCCATGGACCAGTTGGAATGGTTTAAACCCTATCGCACATTTATAATGCATGTGATAAGCCCATAGGACTACTAGAATCCTATTATCCTAATCATCTTGCTTCACATTGCAAATCTTAGTAAGCATCTTACCTATCACCTTATTTACAGCTTCATCTTGGCCATTTGTATGTGGATGATAAGTTGTGCTTTTATGGTGTGATATCATACACTTGTTCGTGAGGGTCTTGATGGTCTTATTCATTAAATGAGTTCCTTTATCACTTACCAATTTAAGAGGGAAACTAAAGATGGTGATGATGTTCTCATACAGGAACTTGGCTATATCTTTTACACTGTAACTTATAGTCATAACAGCGTCTACCTATTTGGTAAAGTAGTTTGTTGCAGTCATTATGTACCTTGCATTATTGTGTTTACTTGGAGGATTGATTGGTCTTACAAAGTCAATCCCTCACTATTCAAATGATTATTGTGCTTACATAGGTTGTAAAGGCATCTCATCCTATGGGTGTGGCTTCCCCATCCTTTGGCATACATTGCACTATTGTGCTACTCTCTGCATATCTTGAAATAGATAGTGCCACCAAATTCCACTTTGTAAGATTTTCCTTGCAATTACATCTCCTACAAAGTGACCTCCTGTGAATCCCTAACGTGCTTCATCCATTATCAATGCATGCTCATGTTTTAGAGCCACTCTACATAGCACTTTGTCTTTGCCCGAATAGTACAAAAGTCGATTAATAATGTTACACTGAAGAGCTTTGGTAATCAGCGATTTCTTATCTCTCTGTGTATAGTGTTTTGGGAATGTATCCTCTTCCAAAAATTGTGTGATATCTTGTAGTTTCTCTAGAATTATAGTCACCCTAAATAAGTGCGTATCTAGTAACTCATCATGGAGTTCTTTAGGTTCCTCGCCATTATTGAGCCAATTGAGATGGTCCAGGCTGACATTATCCAAACCTAGTTTAACATTAATCCAAAATTGAAATTCATGGAAAAGCATCAACCAACGTGATATTCATCCTCTCAACATCATTTTATTCACTGAGTATCATGGAAATTGATGATTAGTAAACAATTCAAATGGTGTGGCCAACAAGTAGTCCCTAAACTTTTGTAGTATAAACACTATCACCAAGGCTTCCCGCTCAGTTTTCATATAATTTTTTTCTACAACTAACAACTTTCTTCTTACAAAGTGAATCAGATGAGCTAATCCTCCTTCTCCTAGTTGTGTGAGTATTGCTCCAACTACAAGCCTTAAAGCATCCACATGCATATGAAAAGGTTTACTCCAATCTAGGAAAACTAGGATCAGAGCAGTCACTAGTCACTGCTTTAAATCAATAAATGTGACCTAATAATCCTCCATCAAGACAAATTGGACTCTTTTTCATAGCAGCTTATCCAAAGGGGATGATATAGTGGCATACCCCTTGATGAATTTCTGATAGTAACCTATGTGTCTTAGAAAATATCACACTTTTGTTGAAGTCTTGGGTGTTGGTATCCCCACAATGACTATGATCTTAGCTTGGTCTACTAGAATTCCTTAACTAAACACTACATGACCCAATAAAACACCAAAAGGTGTGAAAAACAAACATTTATTCAAATTTAGTGTTATTCAAAATGCTCTACATCTCTCTAACAATAACCTAAGTTTTGATAAATGTTCCCTGAATAAAGAGAACATTGCCTAGTTGTCCAAGTATGCTTCTATGAAGTCATGGATGAAATCTTTGAATGTAGTCAACACAACCCTGGAGAACACTATAGGTGCATTTTTAAATCCAAATAGCATGACCTTGTAAGTGAATGAACCCCATTCTATTACAAATTTGGTTTTTATCCTATCCTCTTCTACAATGGGTATCTGATGGTAACCATTGAATCTATTTGTGAATGAGAATACTTCATGCCCTACAACAACCTCTAAAACTTCATCCATGAATGGAATGGGAAATGTTTCATTGACACAAGCATTGTTGAGGATGTGATAGTCTCCTTAGATGTGTATCTCCATAGTCTTGTTTGGTTATAATACCATGGGGCTAACCCAATCAGCTTTCTCGATCAAGAAGAGAATGCTTGCTTCCAACATGCGATTAATTCTAGCTTTCACTTTCATCTTCATGTTTGGATTTAGCCTATATGGTCTCTTTTTCATTGGCCATGTGTACTCCTTTAGCTCTATGTGTATCTCCCCTAAATAAGGATCAACACCTTTGACTTCTACAAAGGTTGTAGGAAATACATCCTGATAGTCTCTAAGCAACAGTAAAACCTCCTAGATATTTACTTGCATCCAATAGTCTCTAACATGCACCATTTTGGGTCCATCTTTTATGCCAATATTTTTTATGTGTTCCTTTAATTGCTCCTAATACATCCTATATTCTTCTTCAGGAATGAAATCTTAGAGTATCTGTTCTCCTTCACATTTTGGGAACTATATGTGTCACAAATTTTCCTCCTCTATTTCCTCTATGATTGGTTCTAGTAGAGGATCCAACTCTCTTTATGGATCAAAGAGATCCCCTATAACTAAATAATCCTTACCTTCCATCCTAGAGGATTGCTCATCCTCCTCATGGATCCTATGATAGGGTTAAATCCATGTTTGTCCCTCACCTTGGCCAACTTTCTGAAGCTACAAGATGTGTGTCGAGTTTTTTCTATGACTTCATTCAAACCTAGTTCTAGTGGCGCAATTCTTCAACTCTTTCATGGCATATAAAGGTTTTCATATTTTGTAAATCCACTTGTACTTGAGGGTTACTAATCTCAAAGATAAAGGTTTGAATGAAATCGTATCGGATTTATTCCCAATGCTTTATTTCCATTCTTCACTCCTAATGGATGTACCATATTATATGGAAAACATATAGAGTATAAATGAAGCTATGTGACCAATAATTAGGAGCGATACCCTCTAACATCCATACCCCAATACACCTATACACATGCGATTCTAGGAATTCACCCTCCTGATAGATAGTCTAGTCTCTTCTGACAGTCTCTGATAGCTAGAATTAAGCTACTAGTAATTCATATGCTTCTTCTCATGTTAAATGTTTATCCCTATGTATGACCCACCAATTCATAACAATTCCCTTCATCACATAGTCGAGGGTGCTAACCCTCTTGTCTCATATAGTTGAGGGTGATATTCTGATCCTTGGACCAAGAAACATCTGAGAAGGACTCCTCGTAAGATCCCTGAGCCATTGCACCTCTTGAGCATCTTTAGATCTCCATGCATCATGAAGAACCACCATACAGGCTTACTAGCCTCTCTCAAGCCACCTCAAGGACCACCAATAGAACTTCATGCCACTCACTAAATAGGAAACATTTTTAAAACCAATTAAATAATTCACCTTGAAACACTCATTCCTTTCTCTTTTGGAGAAACTAAGCAAAACATCAATTCTTCGCACTAGGCCTATCTAGACTCCTTGTAGCCCTTCCTATAATTTGTAGAGCCCACAACTTTTAGTGCACATACTTTCAAGACTTAAAACTTAATATATGTATCACTCTTATATGCCTCCTTAAGCACACCAATTTTCATCACCTATTTCCTCCTATGCAATATACTTCACAAACCTTCTCGCTAATTAGTCCTCCATCTTGATAAAAACTTGAATAATTTGAAATCCACAAACTTTAAAATCTCTATGAATATTTATTTTATAACCCATTTGGCCCATTCAACATATTAAGAAGCCTCAAACCTTAACTCATAAGGCAAACCACTTTTTTAGCATAGCCCAAAACTCTAGAATTTTAAAATAAACAAGGTCAACAAACCTCCCTCTGGTCAACATCCACCTCTAAAACTTCTTTCACACCTAGAGACAACCATCACACACTTATAGACCAATATTTGAGCCTCCATAATTTTGGGAACACATACATCCTATAACCCATTTGAGGCCTACTTGCCCTTAAGCCAAAACTGAGAAAATCGAGAGCACTCAAAAATATCCAAATTGACTTAAACATACCTTCAAACCATAAAACCACATATATCATGCTAGAATAAGGTCAACATACCTTTCTGTGCAAAAATATCATCTTGACAATTCACAAATGCTCCTTTGCCACTTGGAAACCTTCAATCTAACCCTATAGACTGAGCATATACAACTATCAACATGCCAAAAGGACAAATACATATCATGACATCAATCTGACACCACCACAACATATCTTATACTTGGACATACCTTCTCCAACTGAGAACACCTAACTCTTACCTTCTTAGACCTTTAAAATATCAAATTTTCACATCAAGCTTTTTCTAGGCAAAGACCACTAACCAAAATGGTCAACTCAGACAAATGGTTGTAAAACACTTTCTTTGACCAAATAAACATTTGAAACCACTTTGAATGAACTTAAAATCATTCTTATTCTACACCATATCATACTAGTCTTCATGCTCTACCTTTTGACCTTCTAATCTATCCATCAAAAATTGACAAAAACTCACCTTTAGGACCAGAGTCCCTGAATACTCTTGGAACACACAATTTATAACATCTGAAGTAGATTTATGAACTTGTTCTTCCCCCAAACCAAGCACATCTTCTCATGACCTTTCTTCTCCTACAACATCAACCAAATCTCAACTAGCATCCACCATGCTTCCTCTTTCTTTTAAAATATCTCCTTGAAGCCTAGATAGAGACACCCTTAATTCATAATGTCCAAAGTGAAACTAGGAATTGCTCATAACTCCTCATATTCCTTATCTTCCTTGGTCATCTGATACTAATAGTTATTCTTCTTATTCTTATTCTTCTTAGGATTAAGAGAAACAACATGTTGATCCACTATAATATTCTCCTTGAGCTTGGTATCTTCATTCACAACATGAGCCAACAATGAGAGCCCTTAGCACTTTCTAACTTTTGTAGCATTCTCCACCATAGAAAACACATTAATTAGACCTACAGACTCACCTGAATCACTCCTAGAAGATTTATCATCCATTTTCTTACCATCCTTTTTCTTCTTTGTAGTCATTTTACCTTCTTGACCTTTGAACTTAAACTGAGCCGCGACACATTATTCTAAAGAAACTTTCTTATCAACCTTTTGACTAGTGTGATTAGCATTGATAATATTTGGTCTCCATAACCAAAAATGACATTTCTTATGCATAATGAAAGCTTCATGTCCTTTGGGATACCTTGAGAACCTGTTGACTCCACTATGGTAAAAACTTGCAATATGAGCACTCTTATGACAACTGAAATAAATAACATTATTCGTACCTTTTGACAGATCTAAACTGTGATCAATCTTTGCCCAAAAACTCCTTTTATCAAAGTTCCATGAATGTCCATACTTGACTAACTTCCTTCTACAGTCCTTAGTTTTATGACCATATTTATTACATGTATAATAATGATCATAGAATAAACTAGCATACCTTGAAGCATTTGGTTATCCAACATACCTTCTTGCATTGATTTCAAATATTGCATTCTTCTTAGTTTTCTCAAGCTTATCATGATTCTTTTCAAGTTTATCCAACTTGACTACTACAAACTCAAGCTCACTCTTTAATGACTCTATTTCAATCTTCAACTATTTACACTCATCACCTTTAGTTCTCAAACTAGAACTTGCAGCCTCTAACTAAAATTAAAGATCTTTGATAGTCTCTTTATCTTCCTTGGCTTGTTTAGCCAAATCATTATTCAATCTACAAACTTGTTCTTCAAGAGACTTGAACAAATATTAATACTTCTTCTCATCTCTCTTGGTCTTGCCTAATAAACTTCCCTCAAGAAAACGGACTTGTGCTTCAAAACCTTTGATCACATACCTCATCTTGTGATTCCTCTTTATGAGCTTAGATCCTAGATCCACTTCTTCTTCTCCACTATCATGGCAAACTTCTTCATCATACATGATGTCCTATTCTTCTGAACAACTTTTTTTTTCGAACTCAAACTCGTCTTGGAATCTTCTATCTAAACCTTAAGATCATTGATAACATTCTTATCCTCTTTGGCATCTTTCTTTAAAGTACAAATCTATTCTTAAAGTGCCTTGATTACAACCTTTCACTATTGATTCTCTTTCTTCAATTGCTTAGCCATCTAGTGTTACTTAGGATCTCCTTCAAGCTGTTAAGCTTCCTCCAAAGGACCTACTCTAATACCAATTGTTAGAGGTGCAAAATACTGAGGGGGGTGAATCAGTGGTGGTAAATAATCCAATTCAATTTCCAAACTCTTCAAATACTTAAGCAATCAATACAACCATTCATGAAGCATTCAATATGTTTATAGCAATGAATAATAGATAATGAAAGTTCACGCACACACAACATAACGTCTATGTGGGAAACCCTATTGGGGAATAAAACCCATTGTCAAGCCTATAATCACATGGAATACTTGTCTTATAAGATGATCACAAACATGAGACTGGTCAAGTCCTTCTAACCAAAATTTAGTGAAACACTTGTTTCACAAGAAGCACCTACCCTTAGGATGATCAAGTCCTTTTAAACACCTATTGGTCAAGCCCTTCTAACTAGATTTAGTGAAATACTAGTTTCACAAGGAGCACCTACCCCTAAGATGATCAAGTCCTTCTGACCACCTATTGGTGAAGTCCTTCTAACCTAGATTTTGAGCACTTTCCCTAACACCTATGAAATGAACATCTCCTAAACATTGATTTCCTACCAATAAAATGGAGATATAATGTATATCAACTTATATCAACTCTGCACACTCTCTCTAGAATTCACACTTTCTCAATGAATCTAAAACCATCTTTTGGATCACTCTCCACTTCTCTTGCTCATACACAACCAAAAAACATGCAACTACTCTATCACAACATCATAAACATGACCATGGGGTCATACACATAGACCATACTCTGATCTGCCTCTCAATTCATTCTCCAATCTCACACAAACATCACCTATCCTTCGTTCATACTCAAATCATCCAAAACATCCTTTTGTATCAACCTAAACCTCTTCACTCATCTTCAACCTACAAGAGCACTATTTTGACATCATAAATATGACCTATAAGTCATACACATAGTGCTTAATCTAATCTACTCATCAACCCATCTATTGGGCACACTCCCTCTCCTTTGCCTCTAACTCTCACACTTGCCTCTTCTCTCAAGTCTACAAGTCTATTCAACAAGCCTAGAAACCATCACATTTGGTTTCACCTTTTACAGAGTCTTCATGATTATTATGATCATAACCTTCCTTATCAGCCACAAAACATGACTTCATCCTTAAGGCATCTAACATGGGTCACCTTTAAGAATAACCCTCTTTCAAATAGGCCTAAGTCACCTTTTAGGTCCTATGAATACCCATTCACCTCTTTGGCACTTCTTCGAGAAAATTAAGAACACAAGAACACTTTCAACTACATGGACCCATGCCACATAATATATAGGTCCTCTTAAGTGATAAAAACCATCACAACACCCTTCTGCTAAAGCTCAATTTACTCAAAGAACATTTTGTGCACACAACCACCATGAACAAACACATAGACACCTTTTAAGCCTCTGATCATACTGAATATGATTGATCAAACCTTCATAATCCACATAGATGGTCCTCATGGAGTCTAAAACACTCTCTAATAGTTAGCTCATATTGAAACATCAAAATACCATCAATAAAAACTAAATTACCCTTATTAGGTTACTTGCAGAGTATGAATGAACACACAGTTAACTTTGGAGCTCAATAACTTTAACTGTATAAACATTTAGACCTTAAAATGAATATTGTCATATTCACCTTGAATTCCTCTACAACTTGGTTTTTAATACAACATTAATTCTTCATAGATCAAAAGTTATGGCTCAAAAACCAAGCACTAGTATTTCCTTCATTAAATTCAAATATTCAAATCCAAACTGTCATGGTTAAACCTCAGTCACTTAGAACACATCTTGTGATCTTTGCTCAGCTCACTCAACTTGCACCATCGATCTTATTTAGAAGTATCTTGAACTTTAAATCATAGTTCTCCACTCTCCAAATGTTTAACCTCAAACATGTTGACCTCATCTCATGATTTCTATCAATCTTGACTGCATACACACTGTCGATCTCTACTAAGTAGCTTGGTATTTATATTGTAGCACTCACCATTAGATCTTGTTGAGAACTCTCAAGATTATGACACTTGGCACCCTCGAGTGCCTTATAAGCACTTTATTGTTAGTCATTTTCACTTATGCCATTTGGTAGTCTCATGTGCATTGTTGACTATTTGACTTATCCCACTCCATTGATCTTCGTCAGTATGAACCATCGCTCACCGTTGATGTTCTATAAAACTAGCGAGCTTGTGACACCTATCACCTGCACATGCAACGTTTGACATAATAAATTCATACACACCATTGATCTCAAAATGTATGATTAAGTGCTGACCATTGAATCTTCTAGACCAATGACCTTAGACTTTAATGTGATTAAACTTGACGGTCTCTGACCCATCATAGACTGCTAGAGCAACTTTGAAGCTTTATAACTTGAGCTAAAAATTACTTCAAGACTCCAAATTTTTAGGGTAGATTGTTGGAATTATAGATAATGTATCCATTTAAACCTTTGACCATTATTGACTTTCTTTATACCTAAATTAAATGCACAAACTTATTGGTTCATACATATTTGTATGATGTGTAGTGATGGTTTGGCTTCTCTTTAAGATAGAATATACATTTTGATCATTCTAAATGCTCACAAAACATACCAGAGCTTTGTCAAGACATATATGGATGCCTCACAACCTCTTCTTTGTCTTTACAGACCTGTACAAGTGACATATCTCTTCAAGCTATCAAATAGATCACTTTGACATTAATGCATTAGTACCACATGCTCTCTTTGACATCAATGACAATCTAAGACACCAATGACCATGCTCAACAATCTCTCTCTTTGTAATTGATGGAAAAATACCCTCATAATGACTTCTTAATATTTGAACATCCTCATCAAACTTCATTATGATCTTTCTCCCCCTTTGACATTAATGATAAAGGGCCTCTTAGCTCAAATACATTCAAAAACCTATCTTACACAACTTCATGCTCAAATTTATCAATATTATTAATTTAAGTACTATTTAAAAAACTCAAAATATTTACATTGTATCAATCATATGAAATAATTTTTCCCCCTTTGATATACATCAAACTGAACTTGTGTAACTCTAATCCTTGGACCTGACAAACTGCTCACAGAGCTTAAAATGTTTCCCCTAACATCATGCTCCATTATATTATGTATGAAGATTCAAAATATTTTCACACTTATGACTAGGTTTTATCAATTCATCATATCAACCTTCTTTAATTCTCATCTGCAACAAACTTCTTCCATACTTTCACCAAGGCTAGAACATCTCACATATGTTCTCCCTTACATCATGCACCATCTCATGTCAATTGTTTTTTGACATAAATCAATTTGATCTTTGGATATTTTTATCCTTAGAATAAGAAACATCTGAGAGGGACTTTCCCTAATATCTCTGAGCCATTTCACCTCTTGAGCATCTTCAAATCTCCATACATCATGAAGAACCACCACACAAGCTTACTAGCCTTCTCTCTCAAGCCACCTCAAGGACCACCAAAATAAATTCATGCCACTCACCAAATAGGAAACATGCTCTAAAACAATCTAATAACTCACCTTGAAATACGCATGCTTTGCTTTTTTGGATAAACTGAGCAAAAACATCAATTCTTCACACTAGCCCTGTCTAGACTCCTTATAGCCCTTCCTAAAATTTGTAGAGCCCACAAATTTTAGTAGACATAATTTCAAGACCTTAAAATTCATATCTAGAGTACTCTCATATTCCCCCTTGACTAAACCAATTTTAATCACCTATCTCCTTTTCTACAACATACTTCCTTCACAAACCTACTAGCCAATTAGGTCTCCATCTTGACAAAAACTTGAATAATTTGAAAACCACAAATCTTCAAATATATATGAAGCTGGATTTGACAACCCATTTATCCCATTGAACATATTAAGAAGTCTCAGACCTCAAATCATAAGGCAAACCACTTTTATAGCATAGCCTAAAACTCTAGAATCTAAAAACAAATAAGGTCAACAAACCTCCTTCTGGTCAATGCCCACCTCTGAAACTTCTTACACACCTAGAGTCAACCATCACACACTTCTAGACCAATATTTGAGCCTCAAAAAAATCTCAAATGGCATCCACCATGCTTTCTCTTGCTTGTCAAGTGTCTCATTGAAGCCTAAGTAGAGACACCCTTAACTCATAATGTCCTACAACAAAGTGAAACCAGAAGTTTCCCACAACTCATCATATTCCTTCTCTTCCTTGGTCATCTGATATTAATAGTTATTCTTATTATTATTATTATTATTATTATTAGGCTTAAGATAAGAAACATGCTTATCCACTACAATATTTTCCTTGAGCTTGGTCTCTTCATTCACAACATGAGTAAATAATGAGAGCCCTTGGCACTCTCCAACTTCTGTAACATTCTCCACCTTAGAAAATAGATTACTCACACTTGTAGACTCACCTGAATCACTCCTAGAAGATTTATCATCCATTTGCTTACCATCCTTCTTCTTCTTTGTAGTCATTTTACTTTCTTGACCTTTAAGCTTAAATTGATCTGCAACACATTCTTATAAAGTAACTTGCTTATCATTCTTTTGATAATATTTAGTCTCCATAACCAAGAATGACCTTTATTATGCACAATGGAAGCTTCATTTCCTTTGAGATACCTTGAGAACATGTTGACTCCACTAGGGCAAAAACTTGCAATATGACCACTCTTTTGACAACTAAAACAAATAACAGCATTCGTACCTTTTGATATATTTAAATTATGATCAATCTTTGGCCAAAAACTCCTTTTATCAAAGCTCCATGAACGTCCATACTTGACTGACTTCCTTATACAGTCCTTAGCTTTATGACCATATTTATTACATGTATAACAATGATCATGGAATAAATTATCATACCTTGAAGCATTTGGTTATCTAACAAATGTTCTTGCATTGCTTTCAAAGCTTGCATTCTTCTTATCTTGCTCAGGCTTCTCATGCTTCTTTTCAAGCTTATCCAACTTGACTACTACAAGCTCATACTCACTCTTTAATTATTCTATTTCAATCTTCAATTGTGTACACTCATCACCTTTAGTTCTCAAACTAGAACTTACAGCCTCTAACTGAAATCTAAGATCTTCGATGGTCTCTTTATCCTCCTTGGCTTATTTATCCAAATCATTCTTTAATATACAAACTTTATCTTCAAGAGACTTGAAAAACTCTTGATACTTCTTCTCATCTCTCTTGGTCTTGCCTAACAAACTTCCCTCAAGAGAACTAATTTGTGCTTCAAGACCTTTGATCATATACCTCATCTTGTGATTCCTCTTTATGAGCTCAACTCCTAGATCCACTTCTTCTTCTCCACTATCATGGTAAAATTCTTCATCATACACGATGTCTTTTCTTTTGAAAAACTTTCATCTTTTGAACTCAAACTTACCTTGGCGTCTTCTAGCTGAACCTTGAGATCATTGATAACATTCTTATCCTCTTTAGCATCTTCCTTCAAAGTACATATTTATTCTTCAAGTGCCTTGATCATAGCCTTCCACTATTGATTCTCTTTCTTCAACTATTTATCCATCTAGTGCTACTTAGGATCTCCTTCAAGCTATTAAGCTTCCTCCAAAGGACCTGCTATGATACCAATTATTAGATGTACAAACCACTAAGAGGGGGGTTGAATTAGTGGTGGAAAAGAATCTAATTCAATTCTAAACTCATCAAATACTTAAGCAATAAATACAACCATTCATGAAGCATTCAAGATGTTTATAACAATGAACAATAGATAATGAAAGATCATAGTCAGGGATGCCCTATCTATCTCAATAGTTGCCATCTATTTCTATAGGGGGTTTCTTACATTTGGCACCACCAACCAATCTCTCTCTTCCCGAATAGGGAATCCTTGACTATAGATGGGGCATCCCCAAATATAGATAGGGCATATTGCCACACACAACACGAGATCTATGTGGGAAACCCCCCTGGGGAATAAAACCCACTCGCAAGACTGCAAATACATGGACTACTTGTCTTATAAGATGATCACAAACATGAGACTGGTCAAGTCCTTCTGACCAGTATTTAGTGAAACACCTATTTCACAATGAGCACCTACCCCTAATATGATCAAGTCCTTCTGACCACCTGTTAGTCAAGTTCTTATTATCAGCTTTAGTGAAACACCTATTTCACAAGGATCACCTACCCCTAAGATGATCAAGTCCTTCTGACCACCTATTGGTCAAGTCCTTTTGACATAGATGTTGAGTACCCTCCAACACCTATGAAATGAACATCTCCTAAACACTGATTGCCTATCAATTTGATGGAGATATAATGTATTTCAACTTCCTTCAACTCTGCACACTCTCTCTAGCCTTCACACTCACTCAGTGAATCCAAAACCACATTTTGGATCACACTAATCTTGCTCATACATAACCAAAAAACATACAACTAATCTATCACAACATCAATAACATGACCATGGGGTCATACACACATACCATACTCTAATCTACCTCTCAATTCATTCTCCAAGCTCACATAAACATCACCTATCCTTCTCTCATACTCAAAGCATCCAAAACATCCTTTTAGATCAACCTATACCTCTTCACTCATCCTCAATCAATAAGAGCACTATTCTGACATCATAAATATGACCTATAAGTCATACACATAGTCCTTAATCTGCTCTACTCATTAACCCATCTACTGTGCATACTCTCTCGCCTTTGCTTCTAGCTCTCACACTTGCCTCTTCTCTCAAGTCGACAAGTCTATTCAACAAGCCTAAAAACCATCACATTTGGTTTCACCTTTTATAGAGTCTTCATGATTATTATGATCATAACCTTTCTTGTCGGCCAAAACACATGCCTTCACCCTTAAGGCATCTAACATGGGTCATCTTTAAACACAACCCTCTTTCAAATAGGCCTAAGTCATCTTTTAGGCCTTATGAAGACCCATTCACCACTTTGACACTTCTCCAAGTAAACTAAGAACACAAGAACACTTTAAAATACATGGACCCATGCCACACAATCTATAGGTCCTCTTGTTGACCATTTTTTGCCCAACAGGCCAAAAATCGGTCCCCTTCTGTCCTTACTATTCTAGGCCATTTCATTTTTCAATTTTGCATGAATCTGTTCATTTTTATAGACTCTGCAGAATTTCTATGGACTCTGTAGGTCAAATCTATAGACTCTGTAGGTCTAAATCTATGGACTCTACAGGTCTAAATCTATGAACTCTGCAGGTTTTGGATTTCTACAGACTCAGCAGGTTAGTCCTTTAGCGCATGAAGGATCAGTTCAGAGAGTGTTGGGTTTTACAAGACTTATTTAGGCTCTTGTTTGAAGAAAATCATGAAGAAAGTTGGCATGGTTGAACCATTGAACTAGTTCAATGCTTTGGTTCAACACCTGGTTCAACCGCTTGGTTTATCGCCTAGTTCAATGCCTTGGTTCAACATCTTGGTTCAATCAGCCTTAGTTCATTAAACCAGTTCATCAGCAAAGTTTAAGGCACTGGTTCAATCGGCACTTGGTTCAACATTAGTTCAACACTTTAGTGGGTTTAACATTTTAAGTTCAATGCCTGGTTCAATCGGTAGTTCAATCAGCCTTGGTTCGAGCCTTGGTTCAATCGACAGTTCAATCGCTCCATTTCAAAGCCTGGTTCATCGCTTCAATTTCTAGGCTTGGTTCATCACTTGCTTCATGGCTTTTGGTTCAAACAAAAGAGTTCAACGGGCTTATTTCAATAGTCACTTAAAGTGTTGAACCAGTTCAATGCCTTTGGTTCAAGCCTTGGTTCAACTCAGTTGGTTCAACACTTCGGCACTTAGTTCATCAGCGGGTTCAGACACTTGGTTCATTAGATGGTTCATCAGCTTGGTTCAAAGGGCTCGGCACACAGCATTGAACCATTGAACCAGTTCAATGCTTTAGTTCAATTGTTTGGTTCAACACCAAGTTCAACAATTAAGTTCAAGCGGCAGTCGATTCAATCGCTTGGTTCAACGTCATCAGATCATCAGTTTAGTTCAAGCGACTCGACGCATAGTCTCAAACCATCAAACCGTTGAACTAAATTTTGGTTCAATGGGTTGGTTCAACATTTTGGTTCAAGGGCTTCATGTTCAACAAGTGGTTCAAAGCAAATGGTTCGATGCTTGGTTCAATCAGCTCGGCGCGCAACATTGAACCAATTAAACCATTGCACTAATTTTGGTTCAACATATTGGTTCAATGGGTCGGTTCAATGAAGCACCCTAAAGCCAAAGGTCCAAAAGCCCTTATGGAGGATAGTTCAAGATCCGAATGCCCTTGCAGAGTGTAAAGAGAGAGCTTCAAAAGGCCCGAAGGAATTTAGGGAAAGGATTTTCAAAGGGCCCGAAGGTGCAAAAAGAGTCAAAGAGCCCACATAAAAGTCAAAGTAGCCAATTCCCACAGACTTTTTGTCCATGGGAAAAGGCCCGAAACAGAAAACCCACGGGGAAGAAAAGCTGCAAAAAAGACCCAATGGACTTTTATCAAGGACGGTGACGTCCTGAAAGCCGTCAAATTTAAGGAAATGGACTAGATGTTGGGTGACGGCCGCGTGAACATCAAATTTAACACAGTGAAATAGCCGTTTGTTTTGAATTGTCTGAGCGCCAAATCATGAAAATAACCTAAGGAATGCAGCGACCCACCAGAAGATCACCCTCGAGGGCTGAAAGAGTAGGAAGAAGACAAGGACCAGAAAAGACAAAGCAATTCAAGTGGCAAAGGGAAGGTGAGTTATTGTAGATGAACGGTGTGACCTATTTTTTTGCAGTTGGCATTGATGAGGGGACAAACTGCAGTCTATTTACAGAAAAGAGGCATGACTATGTTCTTGAATTAATGTTTGAATGCCAAAGTCAATTTTGGTGATTATATAACATGGTTCCAATAAGCCTCTTCTGAAAGATGACATCAGTAACAGTGGTTTTCCTCTTCCCAAGGTTCAGAATGCACACGGTCCACTGGCAGAAAAGAGTGCCAAAATCTTTCTCAGGAAGCACCAAGTTGTTCTTCCTCTTTCTATAAATTGTAAACTTCTCATTCGAGAAGGGGGATCCGCTCTCAGCCTTAAGGCAAAACTTTACCCAAAAATCTCTCAGGCTTGTAAGGCAGAGCTCTGCCAGAATTTTACCTTGAATCAACACTTAGCATTTTTACCTCCATTCTAAGTTTTGCATCTTTAGTATGTGTCTATGCCTTGATTCTGTGTTAAGTCATTTTCTTAATGCTTTTGTAGAATGATTTCAGCATGTCTGGTGTATTTTTGAGTTTCCTTTTACAGCTCTGTCAGAAGCATCCCTAGAGGAGTATAGGTGAAGTGGATAGGCTGCAGCAGTGTGTCTTAGAATGCCTCTAGTAGTTATTTCCTCCCTGTATCTCCATGGACCCCTAACCCATTGATGCAGGAGGTTCTCTCATGTCGGATGAAGTGTATGGGAGTTGGTTCTCAGTGGAAAGTGTATGTTTGGGCGAAGTAGATCACACATTTTCTGGTGTATCACCTTTTACTTTTTTAGGCTTAGGTTTTGTTTTTAGCATCTCCTCCCTTTTCATCCCCCCCTTTTTTCATTTTATTTGTTAGCAGTAGGAGAAACCAAGGCCTAAATGATACATCAGAGGGAGCTAGCCCTCATCTAGAGACTCTCCCCTCCAGCTTCGCCAGTCCCACAGGCGAGAGGGGAGTTTCCATTGTTGCATAAAGAAGGTAGGAGCTCAGCCTCCTGCCAAGGGTGCAATCCTCTGCGTCAACACCTCTTTAAGTGAATAAAACCATCACAACACCCTTCTACTAAAGCTCAATTCACTCAAACAACATTTTGTACACATAACCACTATGAACGAACACATAATCATCTTTTAAGCCTTTGATCATACTAAATATGTTTGATCAAACCTTCATAATCCACACAAATGGTCCTCATGAAATTTACAACAATCTCTAATAGTTAGCTCATCTTGAAACATCGAAATACCATCAAGAAAAACTTAATTACCCTTCTCGGGTTACTTGTAGAGTATGAAATAACATGCAATCAACTTTAGAGCTTAATAACTTTGATTATACCAACATTTAAACCTTTAAATTAATATTTTCAGATGTACTTTGAAGTCCTATACAACTTTGCTTTTTATTGCAACATCAAATTATGGATAGATTGAAAGTTATGGCTCAAAAACCAAGCACTGGTCTTTCTGTTGACGCAGTGGAGTGCACCCGTGGGCAGGACGCTGAGCTCCTGCCTTCCACACACAACAATGGAAACTCCCCTCTCACCTGTGGGACCGGTGAAGCTGGAGGGGAGAGTCTCTAGATAAGGGTTAACTGCCTTTGATGCATCATGTTCATTCTAGTAAGTGCTAATACATACATATATATATATATAATGGGGGGATGAAAAAAGAGAAAGATTGTAGGAAACAAACCTACTCTAAAAGAGGCGATGCACCAAAATAAAGTGACCTCACATTCACACTATAAAACTAGACAAACACATACATACACTTCAGACTTGGCAGAAGGGCCAGGCTGCAAGAAACATGGCAGGGAGGCTCTAATGGAGAATACAGAGAATAGAGATCACCAAAGGTGCTATGAAATGCACACTTATGTAGTAATTTCTTCTGCTTCTACACTTCCAAATACAGCTCTCCTTGTCAGTTGCAGAAATGGCACCTTGTAGATGCCAGGTATGTTGGTGTTGAACCTGTGAAAGCATCAAGAAACAATGACTAAACACAAACTAACACTCAAGACATACTCAGAAAAATCTATCCAAGATAGAGGTAAAAAATGCATTTTATTGATTCAGATGAAATTTTTCCAGGGCTACGCCTTACAAATATGGAAGATCATTTCTCAAATGACAAGTCCTTAATATATAGGAGAAGAAAGGAGGCCTTTTGACGCCCCTTTTACAAGTGACACATGTGCCCTGCGAGCATTGGGAAGAACAGGCCGCTCAAAACATCAATGAGTTGCGCCCCTTTATCTACTTGTAAGGCTGCTTCTTCAAGGTGATTACACAGTTTGTCTACACATAAATGCGAAATGAAGAAAACTAGTTGCACTGCTAACTACTTGCGCCTTCTAATGGTCAATTTGCAGGCACTGTTTCACCTACTGGAGTAATTTATGGAATCGATGCCTCCCTTCACCACTTGGACTATCTGCCAGTTCCATGCTTGACACTTTGTCTTTTCCCTATTTTGTCTCTTTTGGCTCCTTCGGCCCTCAAGTCTATCTTCTAGAGGGTCATTGCATTGCTGGGCCTTTTCCATGGTTAGCACCCCTTTGGTTCGAAAGCAAACGACTCTTTCATTGTATGAAATTTGGTGTTCACGCGGCCGTCATTGCTTTGAAAACCAATGGCTAATTCGCTTCCTCATATTTGATGGATTTTGGGACATCATCATCCTCAGCGAATTCCTTCAGGCTTTTCTGCTTGTTGAACCAACCCTTTGAACCAATCATGTTAAACCAAAGCGTTGAACTGGTTCAATGGTTCAACGCTGCGCGTCGAGCATGATTAAACTGAGCTTTTAAACTTTGCCAATGAACCAAAAGCTATTGAGCCACTAAACTGAACCAAAGCATTGAACCTTAAGCTTTGAAATGGTGCGTTGAACCAACTGAATGAACCAATTGGTTGAACCCGCCGGTGAACCTTTGTTTGAACCAAGCGATGAACCAATTGGTTGAACCAAGTGATGAAGCAAGCAATGAACTAAGGCTTGAACCAAAATTGGTTGAACTGCCGATTGAAATCTGCATTGTGTTAGGATCCCTGCTCCTTGAGAGCACACATGATTACCTTTGTATAAGCAACTAAACATGGAATTAAACCAGAAGTAATAAGTAACTAGAAATCAAAAATAGCACAGAATATGAGAGACAATACAATATGTATTAACACTCTTCCAGATTGAAATACAATGAAGAAGCCACACTCTTCCAACACCTCTTGGGCGTACAGTAATTCTCCCTCAAGAGTTTTCTCTCTCAATTATAGTCACAACTCAATACTAAGTTGTTCCCTCAACCAGTAAGTGACAATCAACTCAACCGTTGTTTCCTACTTCCAATACACCAAGTACTCAACGTACTCCAAGTAGATCTCCCTGATCTTGCTCCTTGTGTTGTAGATCTCCTTTGATCTTGCTACCCCACAGATCTCCTTTAACCTTACACACACACACCTGCAAATCAACTGAGACAATACTTACCATGTAGATCTCCCTTGATCTTGCACACTTGCAGATCAACCTAATCTTACACTCGAAAGAACCCTTGTCCTTGTATTTCACAAGTCCTTTTGATCCTTACATTACAATACAGCCCATGGGTCTCTTAAATAGATCCCATACAAACAATAATTAGAAACATAGACTCAAGACTTAAATTAGTCTTTACATGCAAACACTCAAACCTCCTTAAATTAGACCAAGTCTAATTCTGGAAACGCATGCTCACACACAGGTGACTGACATCGGTCTTTGTCTGTTCACAGATGACCGACATTGACCAATCTATGACCGATGTCGGAAGCTTTCGGTCTACCTCTGACTGATGTCAGTTTCCCTGACCGACGTCGGTTACTGTGACACTTAACAACCTCCTCTATTTGCATAATAGTGAAGCTTTTAGCTCCACAACCTAACAATCTCCCACTTGGAGATAAATAGCTGCATCTGTACCTGTACATGTACATCATCTAATTTTGTTTCCTAGCTTGTCTCCCTCTTCAAGTTTAATCTTGAATACCAACCACCACAAATCTTATGGTGTTACTCCTGTCATCTAAGTAATCTACCATTTTTGAATCTACATACCCATGTAGAGAAGTGCTTGACCCTGCATAGCATGTATACCTACTGTTGGTCCCTCTCAGATACTTGAGAATCTACTGAACTACTTTCCAGTGCTTCTTTCCCAGATTGGCCACATACTTGCTGACAACTCCCACTGCTTGGGTAATATCAGTTTTAGTACACATGTACTCAACCTCATCATGTGATTCAGGACACTGTTCATAGAACTGTCCAACCATAGGTGTGTTAACCGGTTCTGCATCCTGCATCTTGAACCTCTCCACTACCTTATTCACACAATCCTTTGGAGACAAAATCAACCTGTGATCTTCTCTATCTCTAGACATACTCATGCCAAGGATTTTTGCTCCTGAATCCTTCCTAGCACACGTCTTAGTTGCTTTTACCTTTAGTTAAGTACTTCCTTGTATGTGTGACCCTGCAACAAGCATATACACTACATACAGTAACAAGATAATGTTGTAACCATTATCCAACCTGGTAAAATAAACACAGTGATTACATTGACATTGACTAAAGCCATGCTTTGTCATACATCTGTCAAACTTGTACCACTGTTCTGGAGCTTGCTCAAGACCACATAACCTAGCCTTCCATCTCACCTATCCATTTTTTCCTTTCTTTAACCTAGGAATCCATTCATCTTTCAATGCTTTCATCTTGGCTAGCAACTCTACTAAATCTCCCATTTGGTTCTTCTCCAAAGAATCAAATTCCTCATTCATGCCATGCTCCCACTGTTTCCTGGATTCTACCTGCATTGCCTCTTTAAAACTTCCTAGTTTTCCACCATCAATGAGCAACAAGTAGTATAAAGAAGGGGAATAATGAAATTGAGGTTTACATACCCTTTCAGACCTCCACATGGGTGTTTGAGACTCATTGACAGCTTGTTGTCCACCCAAATTTTATTCTGTCAGTGACTGATGTCAGTCATCTCTCAGTCTACACCCGACTGATGTTGGTTCCATGTGACTGACCTGACTACCGACGTTAGTTCCCTGACCGACGTCGGTGTCCACCTAATTGATGTCAGTGTCCACCTGCCCAACATCATTGACTTTGGTTTGCACATGACCGACGTCGGTATCTACCTATCCGACGTCGATTCTCACCTGACTAATGTCGATAACTATGATTTCCTATGAGTGATGACTTTTACTTGCGAGCTCACTTTGGATCATAACCTTGTACAAATTGCCCTACTCATAATTATTCAGCCCCTTGAGCTGATCTCTGTCCATCATCTTCTCCTTGAAAACCAAGGCTTTCCAGTTCTTAAGTTTGTCAAAGACATCAGATTTTCTCTTAAAAACATGCATTCCCTTTTCACTCATGTGACCAAGCCTACAGAGCCACATCTTTACATCTACATCTGAAGTAGATAAAACAGAAGGAGAATCAGTAATACAAGTAGATAGATAAAGAGTACCTACTTTCTTACCACATGCTAATTCCAGTGCACCCTTGGAAACTTTCCAAGATTTCACTGTGAGAGTTACTGTGCAGCCCTCATCACCCAACTTTCCTGTAGAAATTAGACTCCTCTTCAGGACTGGGACATGCATGACATCTTTCAACACCCATGTGTTGCCCGTCTGCAATTTCAGCTGCACTTTCCTTTTGCCAACAATTTGACAAGGCTCACCAACCCCTAAAATCTTTCTAAAGTCTCCATGGACATAATCATGGAAAAATCCTCTATTTGGGGTTGCATAGAAAGAGGCAACATAATCTAAAACCCAAGATTCTACTTTATCCAAGAAACATATAAGAGCATCCTGTGCAACAATACCTACATCATTTGCTTCTTTATTTCCTTCATGCTGATCTTCTACCAACCAACAATATTTCTTTACCTGCCCTTTCTTTCCACAGTATAGTAATTGAGAATTCTTGCCATTGAATTTCTCCATTCTTAGCTTACTTTTTTCTGCCATTGCTTTACTCCCACTCCAACACAAACCCCTGTGAGTGACCTGTAATCAACAAACACTTAACACACTCTGAAACCAAGGTGTTAGTGAACCAAGCTCTGATACCAACTGTCAATGGTATCACTTGGTGATCCTAGCTCTGATACCAATTGTCAGGATCCCTACTCTTTGAGAGCACACATGATTACCTTTGTATAAGCAACTAAACACGAAATTAAACTAGAAGTAATAAGTAACTAGAAATTAAAAACAACACAGAATATGAGAGACAATACAATATGTATTAACACTCTTCCAAAAGGAAATACAATGAAAAAGCCACACTCTTCCAACACCTCTTGGGCATACAGTAATTCTCTCTCAAGAGTTCTCTCTCTCAATTACAGTCACAACTCAATACCTAGTTGTTCCCTCAACCAGTAAGTGACAATCAACTCAACCGTTGTTGCAGTAATTCTCTCTCAAGAGTTCTCTCTCTCAATTACAGTCACAACTCAATACCTAGTTGTTCCCTCAACCAGTAAGTGACAATCAACTCAACCGTTGTTGCCTACTTTCAGTACACCAAGTACTCAACGTACTCCAAGTAGATCATCCTAATCTTGCTCCTTATTATGTTGCAGATCTCCTTTGACCTTGCTGCCCCACAGATCTCCTTTGACCTTACACACACACACCTACAAATCAACTGAGACAATACTTACCATGTAGATCTCCCCTGATTTTGCACACCTGTAGATCAACCTGATCTTACACTCGAAAGAACCCTTATCCTTGTCTTTCACAAGTCCTTTTGATCTTTACATTAAAATACATCCCATGGGTCTCTTAAATAGATCCCATACAAAGAATAATTAGAAACACAGACTCAAGACTTAAATTAGTCTTTACATGCAAACACTCAGACCTCCTTAAATTAGACCAAGTCTAATTATGGAAACACATGCAAACGCATGCTCACACATAGGTGACCGATGTCGGTCTCTATCTATCCACAGATGACCGATGTTGGCCGATTTATGACCGATGTCGGTAGCTTTTGATCTACCTCTGACTGACATCAGTTTGCCTGACTGACGTCAGTTACTGTGACACTTAGAAACCTCCTCCATTTGCATAACAGTGAAGCTTTTAGCTCCACAACCTAACACATTGAACTTAGCTGATTGAACCAAAGCCAAAGAACTTGAAGCTCAAACCAAGCACCTGTAGAGTCCGTAGAAACTCTTGGACTTGTGCAAAATCAAAAAATGAATTGGCCTTAAACAACAGGGGAAGAAGGTGACTGATTTTTTGCCCTGCTGGGCAAAAATGGTCAACAGATTAGTGCCTCCCAGGGGAAGCATGCCTGCCATGCTTAGAAGCCAATTACCTTAAAAATATATTGGGCATAGAGTCAGATTGTAACTTTAAAACAACAATAGCTATGATAAATACCAGAATCAATCACGTAGATTCACCTCAAAAGGGGAAAGAAAAACACACACAAGGCTAAGAAAACTACTTGTGCAAACATCACTTAGGGAAAATAGGGAAAGAAAATTGAAAGTAACCTACTATATACAGCTAACTAGGTATTTTTTGATTCCCTCCTAGATCAAAGGGAAAACTTCTAACATCCCCTTCTTGGCAAGAAGACTTATGGTGCCAGGCAAGTAGCTGAATGAAAAGGAGAGCTGGTGACCTGCTCCTCTTGCCTATCACCTGATTTGGCTTGTACTCGAGTGGAGATTCAAATATGCTTCCAACGTATATGTACTCTGTTTGTTCTTAAAAGCTTGCCTCCTATTGGTTCTTTAGGCTGGTGTATCTCATCAATAAATCAATTGCTATCGGCTCATCACTAGAAGCCCCTTGATACGCACCCTTGACTGGCTTGCTCTCTTCTGCCTCATGCTCGGGTTCCATGGTATGACCATCCTCCTTGATGATTTCAAAGAAGATATTTTTAGATCCACTAACCTCCCAGAGGGATAAATCTGAAGGCTTGCAGCCCCCTTGTAAACTTGTTTGAACCCCAATGTTGCCTTCTCTGCTCTTATCCAGCTCATAGCCTCCTTGAAGAATAGTGCAGCTCGCCCCAATGACTTCAAACAAAATATTAAAAGCATGAACAAGCAATTCTCCATGCTCCTTCATGTCACCTAAGGTGATCTCCTCCTCATCCATACTCATGAAGTATCCCTGATCAGTCATGAACTGAGCATACTCCTCTTCACTTGCTTCCTTCAAGATAGGTTCCTCCTCGAGAAGGGATGAAGTGGAAGGCTGATGGACAAACTCATGCGGAAGAGGAGACAACCCTTGAACTAGAATCAAATGATTCTCCTCTTTCCATTTGGTCAGCACTTCACCTATATCAGGCATGGCCTGATAGCTCTTTTGGGGATGTGTAGGTGGGGTGTGTTCAGACATGGAATGTGTTGTTGGGTCTGAACAGTCCATCATACGCTGGCTAAAAAATCTCTCTTTAGATTCCAAATCTATAATCTACCTATCTATATCCTCTTGGAAGAGCCTTTCCCAAAAGTCACAATCATCATCGAGAGCAGGAGCAGCCCCATCTTCTTTAAGGTTTTGAGCAAAACCTTTCTCTTCTTCTTTTTTGCCCCAAGATTCCACTGTTTGCTTCCAACTCATGATCTTGGGATTGGAATCTTGCTCCTATGAACAGGCAGCGACTTTATTCTCTTCAAGGTCCTGAGCTGGTCCATGATGTTCCTTCTTCTAGCTCAGAATTTGGAGATCATGTTGAAAGACTTGAGGAGGTTGGGGAAGATTTGGGAGGGTCTGCTCATGTACATGAAGGGCTATCTAAAAAGAGGCATGTTGAAAAGCTAGGCACACGGGATTGAGGGTAGGATCGATTGATGCATCAGATGAGTCAGAATGAGTAAGTGCCATCTGATAGAAAAGATTTTGCATACAAGAGGGATTTTTCTCTAGAATAGGAGAAGGCAGACTTTGGGCCAAAATTTCTTGATTTTCATCCCTCCACTTTACCAACACTTCATCAATATTGAAATTAGATCGTGGATTGGTGGAAGGGATGTCTTTTGGCATCGGCTCCTCTACAAGGTCTGAAAGCTCCATCTCTCTTTCTCTAAGCAGTCTCATTCTGGCTTCCAATTCCTCAACCCGCTTAGCTAGATAATCCTCACCTTGTACTTCTTGGAGCTCGTGGGAAACACCATAGAGATGGGGAGTGCATGAAGATTTCCATGAAGTGCAAGGAGCTTTTTGAGGAAGGGTGGGGGGAAATTGAAAATAACTAACCTCATCTTGTACCTCACACTCTTGGACAATGTCTTTCGCCCCCCTGATGTTTCGTGACTCAACCACTTGATTTCAGCTCAAGAAATTTGGACTGGACATCTCCTTTGGGGTTGATGGGGCCATAATGTGAGAGGGTAGTGAAGATTTAAATTCCACTTCCCTCATTGCCAAGATGAACTACTACATCTGAAGATTTGACAATTTGATTTGTTTATCAGGATTAGCCTTAAACACAAGGTTTGCTCTTTCGAAACTCTCCTCAACATAATTAGGGAAAGGACTTTGACAGGCTTGACTTGGCTCATAAGCAAGGGATGTATATGACTGATATGATGCTTGGGGCAGCGATTATGCAGGTTGATAGACTTGGTAAGGCTGCCTCTCATAAATACTCAACTTCTCCTCCATAGATGCAATCAAACCACTCACATCTAGCATCTCATTTGTAAGCCTGTGCCAATTGGCTCTTTCAATAGGAGCCCATTCCTTCTTAACTTGATCCAGTGCATTCCTCACTTGATGGACATTATGATCAAGAATTTCTTGGCCACATCCCCTTCTGGTGTCAATATTTATTACATATTTTTCGTATCCCAGCAGTGCTCGCTTGAAGGTAGAAATGGGTTGATTGGCAAAGAGACTGGGTTGAGTGGGAGAAGTGACGTAATGAGAAGACTGGGCATAAGGCTGATATAACTCATGATAGGGCTGGGACCGGTCATACTAAACCTGATAAGGATCAACATAATGCTGGTAAGGATCATAGCTATGTTGGCCAAGGAAAATAGGGTCCATGGCTTTGAACGATGGGGGTATACATACCAGAATATGCTTCTTGATGGTACGGTACTAGAACTGCTTAACCAGTTGATTTAACTTAGAGTCTCCATTGGTGTTTGATGCGAAAGCCTCCAAAGGCTGATTGGTCAAAGAACACACCAAAATTCTTCAACTCTGTGGACACAACTTGTCCTAGTTGGTCCCACTGGGCATGCCAAAAATTATTGACGTAGTGGAGTACACCCGTGGGCAAGAGGCCGAGCTCCTACCTTCCACACGCAACAATGGAAACTCCCCTCTCGCCTGTGGGACTGGCAAAGCTGGAGGGGAGAGTCTCTAGATAAGGGCTAGCTCCCTTTGATGCATCATGTTCATTCCAGTAAGTGCTAATACATACATATATATATATATATATATATATATATATATAATGTTGGGGGTGAAAAGGGAGAAAGATTGCAAGAAACAAACCTACTCTAAAAGAGGTGATGCACCAAAATAAAGTGACCTTCTCACGTTCACACTATAAAACCAGACAAACACATACATACACTTCAGACTTGGTAGAAGGGCCAGGCTACAAGAAACATGGCATGGAGGCTCTAATGGAGAATACAGATAATAGAGATCACCAAAGGTGCTGTGAAATGCACACTTATGTAGTAATTTTTTCTGCTTCTGCACTTCTAAATACAGCTCTCCTTGTCAGCTGCAAAAATGGCACCTTGTAGACGCCAGGTATGTTGCTGTCAAACCTATGAAAGCGTCAAGAAACAATGACTAAACACAAACTAACACTCAAGACATACTCAGAAATATCTATCCAAGATAGAGGTAAAAAATGTGTTTTATTGATTCAGGTGAAATTTTTCCAAGGCTACGCCTTACAAATGTGGAAGATCATTTCTCAAATGACAAGTTCTCAATATATAGGAGAAGAAAGGAGGCCTTTTGGTGCCCCTTTTACAAGTGACACATGTGCCCTGCGAGCATTGGGAAGAGCAAGCTGCTCAAAACATCAATGAGATGTGCCCCTTTGTCTACTTGTAAGGCTGCTTCTTCAAGGTGATTACATGGTTTGTCTACTCATAAATGTGAAATGAAAAAAACTGGTTGCACTGCTAGCTGTTCGCACCTTCTAATGGTCAATTCACAGGCACTGTTTCACCTGTTGGAGTAATTTCTGGAATCAACGCCTCCCTTCGCCACTTGGACTATCTGTCAGTTCCATGCTTGGCACTTTGTCTTTTCCCTATTTTGTCTCTTCTAGCTCTTTCGGCCCTCAGGGCTATCTTCTGGCAAGTCGATGCATTGCTGGGCCTTTTCCATGGTTAGCACCCCTTTGGTTCGAAAGCAAACAGCTCTTTCATTGTATGAAATTTAGCATTCACGCAGCCATCATCGCTTTGAAAACCAACGGCTAATTCGCTTTCTCATATTTGATGGCTTTCGAGACGTCATCATCCTCGACAAATTCCTTCAGGCTTTTCTGCTTGTTGAACCAACCCTTTGAACCAATTGTGTTGAACCAAAGCGTTGAACCGGTTCAATGGTTCAACGCTGCACACCGAGCATGATTAAATTGAGCTTTTGAACTTTGCCAATGAATCGAAAGCCGTTGACCCACAGAACTAAACTGAAGAGTTAAACCTTAAGCTTTAAAATGATGCGTTGAACCAACCGAATGAACCAATTGGTTGAACCCGCCAGTGAACCTTTGTTTGAACCAAGCGATGAAGCAAGCGATGAACTAAGGCTTGAACCAAAATTGGTTGAACTGCCAATTGAACTCTGCATTGAACTTAGCTGATTGAACCAAAGCTGAAGAACTTGAAGCTCGAACCAAGCACCTGTAGAGTCCATAGAAACTCCTAAACTTGTGCAAAATCAAAAAATGAATTGGCCTTAAATAGCAGGGGAAGAAGGTGACCGATTTTTTGCCCTGTTGGGCAAAAATGGTCAACACTTTCCTTCATTAAATTCAAATATTTAAATCCAAAGGGTCAAAGTTAAACCTCAAACACTTAGAACACATCTCATGCTCTTCACTCAACTTGCTCAACTCACACTATTGATCTTCTTTAAAAGTAGCTTGAACTTTAACTCACAGTGCTTCACTATCCAAACATTAAACCTCAAACATGTTGACCTCATCTCATGTTTTTTGACATTCTTGACCACATACACACTGTTGATCTTTGTTGAGTAGCCTAGTCTTTATCTTGCAGTGCTCACCATTAGATCTTGATTAGAACCCTTGAGATTATGACACTTGGCACCCTCGTGTGCCTTTAGATCACTTTACTAATAGTCCCTTGCACTTGTGTTACTTAGTAGTCTCGCATGCATTATTGACTCTGTGACTTGTCCTACACTGTTGATCTTTGTCAGTATGAACCATCACTCACTATTGATCTTTTATCAGACTATTGAGCTTGTGATACTTGTCACCTACATGTGCAGCCTTTGACATGTTGACTTCATACAAACCATTGATCTCAAAATATACGATTAAATGTTCACTATTGGATCTTCTAAACCAATAACCTCAGACTTCAACGTGATTAAACTTGATGGTCTCTGACTTATCACAGACTGCTAGAGCAAATTTGAATCTTTATAACTTGAGACAACATATCCATGTAAAACTTTGACTATTATTAACTTTCTTTTTTCTTGAATTATATGCATAAACTTACTAGTTCATACATATTTGCATGACATGTAAAGATGGTTTGGCTTCTCTTTAAGCTATAACATGTATTTTGCTCATTCCAAATGCTCACAAAACATACTATAGCTTTATCAAAACATATATGGATGCCTCATAACCTCTTATTTGTCCTTACAAACCTGCACAAGTGCCATATCTCTTCAAGCTATCAAATAGATCACTTTGACAATAATGCATTAGTACCACATGTTCTCTTTGATATCAATGACAATCTAAGACACCAATGACCATGCTTAATAATATTCAAATGTCCCAATCACTTTATGTTGTCAAAACAAAACATTTTTTCCTTTTTCAAAATTAATGGCCATCTTATTAACATCCACTTAGGTATTATTTTGTCAGACCACTCCCCTATTTTATGCAAAGTGGAATGAACCTCAGTGTAGTATAATGTGCCGCATAATTAATTTATCCTCAATACTTCTATATTGAGTCATGATGGAATGATATGAATCATTGAGCAGATCTAGAACCTTGCCCTGTGGCCCCCATACACACTAGTTAGATCAAGTGGTGGAATGAGGCCATTTTGTGCACCATCGCCTTCTTCTACCACCATGGCAAATATGTCACTTGGATATGAAAGTGATCAGAAGAGGTCGCACTTAATGAGTTTTAATGGGTTTATGTCTCCCTCAAGACCAATCCTTTCAATGTGTATTTGTAACGTCTTGTAACCACTCTCAAACACCACCTTAATGTGGTGGATAGCCATGCAGCCAGAGGCACCCATCTTTATACTCCATTGCATTAGTTAAAAATTGGTGACAAAACCTCCAAGGATTTTATTTAAAGCACTAAAATCCAAGCAAACTCATGGGCAAATCAAATCCATTCAAGCAGCTCAATCCTAGCTTACTTCTCAATCTGATATCTCTTCAGTTTTCCTTGAACATTACAAGTTGGTTTTTCAAGCTCAGCCTTTCATAGCTGAGCAATCTTAGGCACTTCAAAAATGCCTTGATGTGGTGCCTCACAAGCTTAAGCTAGTTGATCAATGGATTTGTGATGCCCCATTCATTTAGGAGCTCATAGAGACTCTGTAATATATGAGAAATGATAAATCCCCCAACCTCAATGGTTTCCCATGTGAATTTTACAAATCCACTTGGGAGTTTATTGGACCTGATTTGCTGCAAGTCTACAAAGAAGCCTTATGAAATCAATCTCTTGGACCCATGATCAATCAAGATAATATCAAATTCATTCATAAAGCTAGAGATCTTGAGCTACTTACCAATTGGAGGCCAATAATCTTGCTCAATGTTTTTTACAAGGTTTTTGCCAAAGGCCTTGCTAATTGTGTCTGGCTCATCTTACTTGCCATTATTAGACCAGAGCAAACATGATTCTTTAGAGGGTGTTATATTTTAGATAATCTTATTGTGGTATGGGAAGGCATGGCATGGGCTCATTCCTCTCTTCAAAGAAATATTTTTATTAAATTAGACTTTGAAAAAGCTTATGATAAGATTGAGTGACAATTTATTCTTGTCATGCTCAAGGATTTCGGCTTTGGCCCCTACTTCATTTATGCAGTGCAGACTTTATTTCATGATGCCTCAACCTACCTCACTATTAATGGGCATAAAACTAAGTGGATTAAGCTCCAATGGCCTATTCATCAAGGTTGTCCCCTTGCTCTAGTGCTTTATGTGTTATATGTTGAAGCCCTAGGTTATCTCCTAGTTTCCAAAGTTTCTCAAGGGCTTGTTCATAACATTGTCTTGCTCGACCACACCTCCTATCTCATCAATGGGCACTTTTCAGATGACCCCTTCCTCATGCTCAAAGAAAATGAGGTTGATTTTAATGAAGCTATCCAATGTTTTGACCCTTTCTATCTGGCTTCTAGCTCCAACGTTCAATGGAGGAAAACCTAGTGTTTTCATCAAAGTATGATGCCTATGTCTTATTGGCTTCATAAGTATAATTGGAAATGAATTGGTGAGGTAAAATAATTCAAGTTCTTGGTCATCCCCTTTGATTTTGATATTTGACCAACCAAGCTTTGGCAGTATGTCCTCAACAAGATTGAAAAGAAGATTACATATTGGATCACTTAGCAGGAAAGTTATGGATTTGCACCAAGATCCTATCCACTACACATGTCTATTATTCCTCCTATGAGGTTCCCTCTAAGGCCTTTTATGATACTTTGGCCAAGATCCTTAGATATTTCCTCTAGGCTAATTCTAATTGGGCCCAGGTTTTTCATTAGGTGGCATGGGATATTTGTTGCCTCCCTCGTGACAAAGGTAGAATGGACATCATTAACACCTATAGACAAAGTATGGCCTTATGTGAAAAGTGGGTTGTTCAGGCAATTGAGGGCAATGAATCTTGGAAAATTCTTTTAAGACATTGTTTCTTTGCAGGCTATTGTAAAACCAATTAGCAGAATATTAGCTTCCAATCCATTCTCATCACTATTATTCCTATTAAGATTACTAGCTCTTTTGTGATAAAAAACATATGGAATTCTTTTCAAGAAATCAAACCCCACTTGAAGTGGGTGGAGGATGATTTTCACACAGGGCTATCTTTTAATGACCATAGTTTATGGTGGTCCCCTATACGTATTACTTCTTCCATTCCCCTAGCTAAATTACCTGGTATTAAAGCTATGTTATTATTTCAAAAAGGGATTCACACTATCCATGATTTGGTTACCTTCAGATATTGGATTCATTAACCTAAACTAAAAATCAAGTTTTAGTTAGACAAAGCATACTTACCTTCTGTTCTTCACATTAAAGAATTGCTACTTGATGTTATGTTGCATAAACTTGCCCTATAACCTCATAGGGCATGGTGGAAATACTGGAGACAAAATTATGATACACACTTTAAAAGTTACTCTATCAGGCTTATTTATCAGGTGATGAGTCCATTCTCTCTAGATTTAGACAAGCTCAACAAATGCTATGGCCTTTAGTCCTTTCCTAGGACTTGACTCACCTATCTGGATCATGTGTAGCACCCTATCCTGGAGCCCAAGCTAGATCATTTTTTATGGTGTTTAATTTACCAAGGACTCCCCCTTAGTGAGAGGTTGTTCCACCTCCACATTCCCCAGCCCTTTTATCTGGCTTGTAAGCATCTAAAAGCCTTTAAACATCTATTTGGTTTTATCTGAAAGCACAGTCTGCCTAGTGTTAGATTCATTCATTATTTTAGCCTTATCACCTTGAACCATTCTCTTTATGACAAATGCTTTTTGAAGATTTTTATAATTGGTTGGCCTATATTACATTTCTTTAGAAATTCTTCTATGATATTATCTCTTTCAACTATGGAAAACCAATAACAATGCTATTTTTAGTCACGAGACATGTAGAATGTCATTTTCTATTAATGAAAAGGTTGTTATTTCTTTGATTTATTTTTAGATTCAAGCCTAAGTGGAAAATATGGATCTATACCTCTGCCACCTATAGGAGCTCCTTGGCTGAGTGCCCCTTACACCATAAGTAGAGTTTTGCTTGATGGCTCACCCCGTAGTCTACCACCTCCTCCTCTAAAGAGGTGTTAAAGTAGAAGTTGATCCAGAAATAGGGGCCACTTTTCTCCTCACCCTCCCCTAGGGGGTGGCTAGAGTTTTCATGGCAAGTCTGATGTTGGTCCTTCACAACTATCTCTGACAAGCATTATTGTTCCTGCATAGATAAATGATGGTTGGCTTATCACTATTCATGATGACCCTCTAGATGGCTGGAATGCTTTAAAGATTCTTGATGTGGAACTACCTACTTGGTCGGTGCTTCCTAAAGATGATCATCTGACTCCACCTCATGGGGCAGTAACCTGTACTCAAAATGTTACTTTATGGTTATGTTGACCAAATTTCACCTTAGTATAATTTGTTCAACCATTTTCATGGAAAGCCAAATAACAGTTGCAAGAACAGGTCATTTCAGAGGTCCAAAATTGCAAGTCAAGGAGGCTAAGGTGTTTTGGCTCCATTGTAGTGTATGTGGTTCTCCACAGGTCAAGCCATGGCCCCTTATAAACATGAGTTACATTATCAAGACCAATTTAGGTTCTCTAAATGACTCAACTTATAAAAATTTCATGAGTAGAAGTAATCTGGGTTTACGAACCCAAATTACTCCTTCCAATGCTTTACAGGTTTTCAACAATGCATGACTTTGGGTTTTCCAAGGAGCAAGTCTTAAATTGCTTTATAAGTAAAAGCAATCAGAAAGCTCGAAATGGTCTTGATAATGTTCCCCCCCAAGTGTCCCTTTAGACTTTTTCAAAGTGCACTTTGCTTTCCCAAGTGTCCCTTAGAAATTTTTTGAAGGGCACTTTTCTTTCTAAGTGACCCTTCGAAAAAGTTTCGAAGGGCACTTTTCTTCCAAGTGACCCTTCAAAAAAGTTCTGAAGGGCACTTTTTAGCCCAAGTGTCCCTTCGGACTTTTTTTAAGGGCACTTTTCTTCCAAGTAACCCTTCGAAAAACTTCTAAAGGGCACTTTTCTTCCCAAGTGACTCTTCAAACTATTTCAAAGGGCACTTTTCTTCCAAGTGACCCTTCAAAAAAGTTCTAAAGGGCCATTTCCTTTAGAAATGCCCTTCAATTTTTTTTGAAGGGACCTTGTGCCTTCCCCAAGCATCCATCAAGAAAAGTTCTTGAAGGAACTAGCCGTTGCCTTTCGGGAAAAATCCCTGAAAGAATTCCTTCGGATAAATTATCTAAAGGAATTACTTCAAGAAAATTTCTCGAAATAATAAACCTGACCCGATGGATCCTCATGACATATTGTACGATGTCAAGTTTAATACAACCAACTAGCCATTGGGGTGCAAAGATTATGTGCCGCATGACGTCAACTTTAGGGTGGCCAACTAGCCATTGAGATTCAAAGATGAGGTGTCGTAGGATGTCAAATTCATGCATAAAGTCTTCAAATAAGGAGTAAAGCCATTCAAAGACCCTGACAGGGTCTTAAGCAAATATAGTGTAAATCGGGTTTCCCAAAGAGCTTTGCTTATGAATTTTACAAGTAAAAGCAATGAAAAAACCTGAAAAGGAAGAGACAGTGCTTTGCGAGTTTTCAAAAGAGCTTTGATTATGACTTTTACAAGTAGAAGCAATCAAAGAACCCGAATAAGCAAGTAGAAGTAAAGTCACTTGGAAAACTTGAATGGGTATGCAATGCAAAATGCAAGAGCTTTTAGGGAATCTAAGGTTTGCAGTAGTGATTCGAGCCATTTATTATGAAGGGTCATATCACCATTGATTTTATAATGATTCTGGTTATTTCAAGAGGGTGAATTAAAGAGAAGGACAAACTCCAACTAAATGAGATAACAACTAGAATTAGTTTCACCAAGATGACGACTGTAAACCATTTTGGAAGCTTCTATTTTGGTGCCTAAGAGCTCTCTCTTCTCTCTCTCTTTTGCTATAAATAAGACCCTTGGGATCTTATTTTATCATCCATAAATAGTATGGTGAAGCCCTACCATAATCTTTTACCATTTTCTTACCTTTGAGCAAAGAAGCATAAGTCTATTTTCTTTCTAAGTTATAGACATTTGTCTAGGCAAACAAGAGACACAGAGTGACAACAAGTGATGTTTTATCCTTTTGTTCTTTTTCCTTCATGTTTTTGAGAAAATATTTGATCCAACAGGTAATGCAGAGTGCATTATAGCTGTATGAGATTTTGCACATGTGTAACCTTTTTTTGTTGGACTATACAGGTTGTCTTTTCTAGTTATTTACCTTGTGTGATCTCATTCATGTTGTATCTACATTGAAATACTTATGTTGAAATCTTCTAGAGCTTGAGTTATAGACTATATTCTGTTGTATTGTGCATAAGTATATGGCATACATGTGGATACTATTCTTGGTGTATCATCATCTTAGACTAGGCTTTTCATTTATGTAAACTTTTGACTCTTTTCACTCATACAAACTGGTTCAACAATTTTATTGCACAAAAAGCTAATATAGGGAGCTAGCGCTTTCAACCTAGAGGTTCATTTCCACTTATAGGCACACCCACAGGCCTGGAAATGTCCCAACATTGCCCAAATCTGGAGGAGGCCTGAACAACCCTCTTCTAAGGTGCAAGATTTGGAGACAACAATTTTGGCACACCTGATAGGATGTGAATTATTGCTAAGTCAAGGTGAATGCTAGTCTTGATGGGCCTAAGTAGTAGAAATACCCCTAACCTAGCATTTGGCGACTCCAAAAGGGTGTGAATCCCTGGTTCTAGAATAAGTTTTATACATTATCCTACATGGTCCTCACAAGGTCCTTAAGATTTTCTAACCAAGCCCCTTCAGCTAAAGCTTTTCCTGAAGAACAACTCCCTGAACCACTCCTAGCCCTATTAAATTCTTGGCAATGAGGTTTTGGGGAAGAAGCAGAAGAGGTTAAAGAATTTCAAGGAGAGGAGGAAGTTCAAGAAGAAGAATAAATATGGGATCATAGAGGAAGAAGAGAAATGGGAGAAAGGGGAGAGATAAATAGATATCAACCTTTCCCTGCATTTAATATCCAAAACCCAATAGAGCTTCCTGCATATGACTCCATCCCTCCAAATACTACCAAAAATCTTTCTAAATTCAATGGAGAGGGCCCTATTACCCCATCTGAACATATTATAGAAATCTCTAATTTGTACATTTTCCATAATGTTACTAGGGCCAACATAACCATTAGGCTACTTGCTATGTCTTTAAAAGGCAAAGCACTTGACTGGTATAGAACGTTGGAGGGTGTTTGCATTACAAGTTGGGATGGTTTTGGAGACCTATTGGTGACAAGATTTGAAAATAAGAGTGATCATTCTTCCCTAATACATCAACTGAATGTAATAAGAAGAGGTCCAAATGAATCCATATGATATTTCAATGAGAAATTTCAAAGAACATGATACATGCTACCACCAATCATGAGACCTCCTCCTAGCGTTGTGTTCCCAACATACCTCAAAGGGATTGGTACTGATGTTATTGTTATGTTGCAGTCAATGGGAGGATTCACTCTTTTAGGTGCATATGAGCTAGCAATTGAGGTTGAGAATAGCCTGATTTAGGCTGGAAGACTCCCTCCAAGAGTTTCCATGCCTTTGTTGTCCCAAAATTCAGTTGAAGCTCTAAGCATGTCATAGGTTCCTAATGCCAATGTGAAGCCAAGTGCCTTTCCCAAGAAGGTGGATAACATTGTGGACAAGGATGAAAAAATCAAATCTTTCAGAGCTTAGCTCAAACAAGCTCAATATCAGGTAAGTGCTCCTCCTAATGCACAATATTATCCTCAACAAGGATATAGGGCTCCATCCCAATATAATTATCAAGGGAGAGGATAAAATCAACAAGGTTATAATAGGCAACCCAATGCATATAATCCAAATTATACTCCTTCCGTAAAGGCTATTGTTCTAGTTCATGCAAACTTAGTGCAAGGAGAAGATCATGTGGAGCAATGGGGGAAACCTCAAGGTCAATTTGCAGATGATGATGGAGGAACTAACTACACTTTGACTACACAAGAAGAAGCTACTCCTTACACGATAGTAGAAGAAGCATGTCCCAGCCAAAAGGATAATCATGGACAAGGTAGCAACCCAAGTGTGGGGATGATGAACTTTTAAGAAAAGGATGATTTTGTGTTGACTCAAGGCATGTCAATTGCAACTAATATAAGATCCAAGAAGAGAGCCTTGAGAGAATGCCATGAGCCACAAATAGTTATAAGTGATGCCCCTCTAAGGCCACAAAATGTCAATCAAAGTGTTGCACCTTCTACAAGCCATGTTCCTCAACAAAATGAGAATGTAAATGCAGTTGCCAAGATTACAACATAACAGGCAATAACTCCTTTATTATCATCAAAAATATAGGAGAAAGTGAATACTCCAGCTCTATATATTTTAGACTCATTAAAGAGCACTAAGACAACCATATCCCTTTGGGAGGTTCTACATATACCTAGTCAAAAGGAGCTTTTGCAAGAGCAGTTAGCAAGCATGCAGATGGCTCTTCAATCTTCAAGACATCATAGTTTGGCTCTCAAAAAATCTCCAAATCATCTTTTGGAGCCTTCCACTAAAGATGAAAAGCATCCACCCTTTTACCTCACACTCATTATAGGAGATAAGTTGGTCCATAATTGTATTGTGGATAGTGGAGACAACACTACTGTTATGCAAAAAGTAGTGGATGATGAGCTAGGTTTGAACTATGAACCACATAGTAAAGGTGTGTTGCAATTGGATGGAGCTCCAATCAAGATGGTAGGATTGGTCAAAGGTCTGAAAGTGTTTTTCATGGCTGCCCAAGCTTCCCTATCATACAAGATATTATGGTGGTGGACCTTCCAACACACTTTGCTATATGTTTGTCTAGGGACTTTATGGCCAAAATAGGAGGATACCTTTCTGCTGATTAGTCCTTTCTAGCTTTCAAGATAAGGTATGGAACCAAGGTAACCATAAGGACTCAACCCTTAGCAAGGTTCCACATTTAGGCATACCTGGAGACAATGACAAATCAAAAATTTCTAATTAACAAGGAGGAAGAGGCAATCTTGATAGTGAAACATCTTCTCTTCTTGAAGGTATTTCTGACCTCTATCTTGACAAGTACAACATTGAAAAACATGGCCTTGATCCTTACACTTTCATTGAGGAAACTGATTTGAGAGTTTACTGCATGCATGAGAAAAATGTCCCAATTCCTTAACTCACTAATGAAGATCATGAGCTTGATGGCGTGTGGGAAATGTTATTTGATGGTTTTAAGAACAAAGTAGGTGTAGGGTCTAGTGTCATGGTGGTTTCCCCATCAAAGAATCATTGCTACTCTTCCTATAGGTTTCACTTCAGCTACACTTGCAACGTGGTAGAATATTAAGGCTTGGTTCATGGTCTCCAATGAGCAAAAAAAGAGAGGAATCAAAATTTTGAAAGTCTATGGAGATAGTGAGCTAGCCATTCATCAAGTGAGAAGTCAAGCTACAGCCAAGAACCCCTTGCTCAAGTCCTACAAGCATAGGGTATAGGATCTACTTGAGGATTTTTATGTCTTCAACATCCAACCCATATCAAGAGACTTGAATAAGCATGCTAATAGACTGACTGCAATAGGAGCACGTTTTGACTCAGTTATTGATGTTGAACAAAAGAAGGATTAATCTCATATCAAGATCATTGTGAGACCTTCCATTCTAGATAATTAAATGTCATGACAAGTGTTTGAAAGTGATGAACACATTACACACTTCTTGAAAAATGAGGCAGGCTTCTCTTCAAGAAATCAAAAGAAGTTGCATGATCATTATGAATAGTAGATTATACAGCTGAAAACAAATAAAATATCTAAGGGGTGATTACCTTGGAGAGTGTCTTCAATGAGGATGATCAAAATAAAAACCAAAGAATGAGCATATCAACAAAATAAGAGAACTATGAGAGAGTTCTAATTTTTAAGGACAAACTTTTGAAGATTGGCAAGGCTTGTTCTCAGCTAGAAAGGCAAGCTTTTATTGCATTATGCAAAGAGTTTCATGAAATCTTTTCTTGGGAATACAAAGACCTGAAAGGGTTTGACCTAAGTCTATCTCATCACACCATTGAATTGGAGCATGAAGCTAAACCGGTAAGACAAAAGCAAATGCCTATCAACCCCAAGGTAGAAGAACTCATGAAGAAAGAGCATACCAAATTGATTGAGTCTAGGATTATCTTTCCTATCAAGCACTCAACTTGGGTAGCCAACCTTGTGCCAATTTGAAAAAATAATGGAGAAATCAAAATTTGTGTATATTTTTGTGATCTAAATAAAGTGTCTCTCAAGGATCATTATCCACTCCCTTCCATGTAACAAATTCTGCAAGTTGTTTCAGGTTCTCAACGTTTCTCACTTCTTGATGGTTATTCATGTTATAATCAAATATTGGTAAATGAAGGGGATCAATTCAAGACAATATTCACCACCAAGTGGGGGACCTTTGCCTACAAGAAGATGCCATTTGGTTTATCTAATGCTGGAGCTACATTTCAAAGGGCAATGGACATGGATTTCAAAGGTTTGTCAATAATTTTTTGCTTGTTTACCTTGATGATATAACCATTTTTTCAAAGGATGTTGTTGATCATATGGGACATTTAAGGCAAGTGTTTGAGAAGTGTAGAGAGTATGACATATCCCTCAATCCAAAGAAGTACATCTTCACTATCCACGAAAGGAAGTTTTTGGGTCATGTTGTTTCAAAAGAAGGCTTATCTATTGACCCCGAAAGGATTGAAGATATTCCAGGCTTGTCTTTGCCTCAACATAAGAAAGGGATGCAACGTTTCTTGGGAAAAATAAACTTTGTAAGGAGGTTTATCCTAAACTTTGTAACTGTGGTAAAGCCTATCACAACCATTCTAAAACAAAACCAAGTTTTTACTTGGACAAAAGGAGGTCAAGGCAACTTTGAGGCAATCAAGTAAGCAATTGTAGCATCTCCCACTCTCTTAAATCTGAATTTTGCTAAGGATTTCATTCTTTATACTTTTGCTAACCTTGACACAATCTCGGCCATGTTCATGCAAAAGAATGATGAGGATGTTGAGCAGCCAATTATTTTCTTCAGCCAAAGCTTAGAAGACTGCGAAGTGAGATATTCTTTTATTGATAAGCAAGCTTTAACCATCATTAGAGGTTTGAAGAAGTTTAGGCATATGGTTTACAATAATAGGATTCATATCATGGTCTCCCATCCTAGCACCAAAGAGTTTTCCTAAGTAGGGATCTCAATGAGAAGAGAGATGGATAGATCACGAAGGTGATGGAATATGACATTGACATGAAGGTAACTAGCCTAGTATGAAGAAGAGGTTTATGTGAGCATTTAACATCCAACTTTAAAGAGGCAAAAGAGCAAGCCTTGGTAAATCAAGTTCAAGACCAGTCAGTCAATCAAATGTAGAATCAAAGTTGGACACAAGACATCATTGGTTTTCTTCAAAATGGTGAGTGTCCCAATGGCTTGAACAAATCTCAAAGAAGGTATTTTAGGCTACAAGTTATTCCTTGTTGTCTTGTGGATGGAATTCTCTTTAAGAAGGATGTGAGCAATGTGTTGCTAAGATACATTAATAATGACCAATTTGATATGCTTCTATAAAAGTTCTATAATGGTGCAGATGGTGGTCACTTCTCTCCTATAACAATAGCTGCAAAAATAATGAGAGCTGGTTACTATTGGCCTAGTCTTTTTAAGAACTATTATCATTGGGCTGAGGTTTTTCCTTGATGTGCTTTCTTTGTTGGAAAATAAAAACTTGTTGCCCTTTCATTGAATCCTATCCAAGTGGACCAACCTTTCATGCAATGGGGCATTGACTTCATTGGCATGATCAACCCTTCATCAAGTTCTGGACACAAATGGATATTGACTGCTACAAACTACTTCACAAGATGGGTAGAGGTTGTTGCTTTGAAGGAAGCAAATGAAAATGCCATCTTGGAGTTCTATGACAACATTATAACAATTTTGGAGCTCCTCATGTCATCATCTCAGATAATGCACTTGCTTTTATAAGTGTTAAAACTTTTGATTGGGAAACAAAGAGTGGAGTTCATTTGAGTACCTCATCTAACTACTACCCTAAAGGTAATGGATTGGCTGAGTCTACCAATAAGAACCTCATCAAGATCATCAAGAGGGTGTTGGAAACTAATCAAAGAGCATGGCATAGCAAGTTGAAGATAACCTTATGGGTAGATGTAATCACTCCCAATAAGTCAATTGGTAATTCTCCCTTTGTACTTGTCTATGGGAAAGAAGCTAGGTTGTCCATATCATAAGAGCTCCCTATCTTGGAACTTGCATAACAACTATAATTACTTGAAAACACTCCCATGGAGGTCAGATTGATAGAATTAATGCAACTGCAAGAGGCAAGATATGATGCACACAAAGCTTTGGAACACCATCAAGTTCTCACGAAGAAATCCTTTGACAAAAGGGAAAGGGCAAGAGTGTTCAAAGAAGGTGACTTGGTCTTGAAATGGGATGAAGATAGAGCAAAACCAGGCAAACATACAAAGTTTGATTCCTTGTGGAGTGGTCCTTACATCATCAACAAGTGCAAGTAAAGAAACTCCTTTCCACTGTCCATAATGGATGGAAAATAGCTACCTATTCTAGTGAATGGAATCCACTTGAAGCCTTGTTTTTTACCCTTGATGGCCATGTCTTGTATATACTTTATTTTGGTGTGTTTCTTTTGTTGATTTTATTTTCCCTAAGTGCTTTGTAGCACATGTGTGTTTTCCTTCCCTTTGTTTGGTGTGCATCTCTACCTTGTGTGTGTAATCAACCCAGATAGTGTGTTTTTGAATCAAAGCTTGTTCAATTATATTTGTAGTGCCTATATGCATGACTCCATGCCCAATAGAAGGATATAGGCAATTGGTATTTGACATAATAGGCATGACTCCCCTTAGAATCACCAAGAACATTGACCAAATTTCACCTCAGTATAATTTATTCAACCATTTTCATGGAAAGCCAAATAACAGTTACAAGATAGGTCATTTTAGAGGTCCAAAATTGCAAGTCAAGGAGGTTAAGGTGTTTTGGCTCCATTTTAGTGTATGTCAGGTTCTCCATAGGTCAAGCCTTGGCCCCTCATAAACCTGAGTTACATTATTAAGACCAAGTCAGGTTCTCTGAATGACTCGACTTATAAAAATTTCATGAGTAGAAGTAATTTAGGATTACGAACCTGAATTACTCCTTCCAATGCTTTGTGGGTTTTCAACGATGCATGACTTTGGGTTTTCCAAGGAGTAAGTCTTAAATTGCTTTATAAGCAAAAACAATCAGAAACCCTGAAACGGTCTTGATAATGTTCCCTCCCAAGTGTCCCTTTGGACTTTTTTGAAGGGCACTCTATTTTCCCTAGTGTCCCTTCATACTTTTCTGAAGGGCACTTTTCTTTCTAAGTGACCCTTTGAAAATGTTTTGAAGGGAAATTTTCTTCTAAGTGACCTTTCAAAAAAGTTTTGAAGGGCACTTTTTAGCCCAAGTGTCCCTTCAAACTTTTCTGAAGGGCACTTTTCTTCCAAGTGACCCTTCGAAAAAGTTTCGAAAGACACTTTTCTTCCCAAGTGACGCTTCAAACTTTTTTGAAGGGAACTTTTCTTCCAAGTGACCCTTCAAAAAAGTTTTGAAGGGCCATTTCCTTTAGAAATGCCCTTCAGAATTTTCTGAAGGGACCCTGTGATTTCCCCAACTGTCCTTCGAGAAAAGTTCTCAAAGGAACTAGCTAATGCCTTTCGAGTAAAATCCTTGAAAAAATTCCTTCGAACAAATTGTCTGAAGGAATTACTTCAAATTTTTTTTTTGAAACAATAAACCCGACCTAGATGGATCCCCATGATGTGTCGTAGGACATCAAGTTTAATACAACCAAATAGCCATTGGGGTGCAAAGATGACATGTCATAGGATGTCAAATTCAAGGTGGCCAACTAGCCGTTGAGATTCAAATATGACATGTTACAAGATGTCAAATTCATGCCTAAAGTCTTCAAGCAAGGAGTAAAGCCATTTAGAGAACCCAACAGGTTCTTAAGCAAAGATAGTGCAAATCGGGTTTCCCAAAGAGCTTTGCTTATGACTTTTACAAGTAAACACAATCAAAAAGCTCAAAAAGGAAGAGATAGTGCTTTGCGGGTTTTCAAAAGAGCTTTTCTTATGAATTTTACAAGTAGAAGCAATCAAAGAACTTGAAGAAGCAAGTAGAAGTAAAGTCACTTGGAAAACCCAAATGGGTCTGAAGTGCAAAATACAAGAACTTTCAGGGAATCTAAGGTTCGCAGCAGTGATCTAGGCCATTTATTATGGAGGATCATCTCACCATTGATTTTGCAATGATCCTAGTCATTTCAAGAGGATGAATCAAAGAGAAGGATAAACTCCAACGGAATGAGAGAACAACTGGAATCAATTACACCAGGATGGCGATTGCAAACCATTTTGGAGGATTCTATTTTGGCACCCAATAGCTCTCTCTTCTCTCTCTCTTTTGCTATAAATAAGACCCTTGGGCTCTTATTTTATCATCCACAAATAGTACGGTGAATCCCTACCATAATCTTTTACCATTTTCTTGCCTTTGAGCAAAGAAGCATAAGTCTATTTTCTTTCTAAGTTCTAGACATTTGTTTGGGCAAACAAGAGACATAGAGTGACAACAAGTGATTTTTTAACCTTTTGTTCTTTGTCCTTCATGTCTTTGAGGAAATATTTGATCCAACAGGACATGTAGAGTGCATTATAGCTGTATGAGATTTTGCACATGTGTAACCTTTTTTTGTTGGACTATACAGGTTATCTTTTCCAGTTATTTACCTTGTGTGATCTCATTCATTTTGTATCTACATTGAAATACTTATGTTGAAATCTTCTAGAGCTTGAGTTATAGACTATATTCTGTTGTATTGTGCATAAGTATATGGCATACATGTGGATACAAATTCTTGGTGTATCACCATCTTAGACTAGGATTTTCATTTATGCAAACTTCTAACTCTTTTCACTCATACAAACTGGTTCAACATTTTTATTGCACAAAAAGTTAATACAGGGAGCTAGCCCTTTCAATCTAGAGGTTCATTTCCACTTATAGGCACACCCACAAGCTTGGAAATGTCCCAACATTGCCCAAATCTGGAGGAGGTCTGAACAACCCTCTTATAGGGTGCAAGATTTGGAGACAACAAGTTATTTATAATTGTTCAGGTCATGCCTTAACTGACTAATTTTGTTATTTTAGAGCCAAATTTGTCTTCTAGCAAGGAGTTTCAGTTGTGATTTGTTAGCCTACTTTCCTTTTTAACCATTTATAATTATAATTATAATTTTTATGTTTTTTTAATTAAGGTTAAAGTGGTTTTTTTACTAGGGACCTCAATCCCTATAAGAAGATCCAATACAAAAGAAGTTTAGAGGACTCACCAATCCCAAAAAAACAACAATACAGAAATAAGCTCAAAAACAGCTACAAGTAGCCCAAATACAACTTGAATACATCAATAATAGCTCCAAAAAGTGAGGTACAACCAAAAACATACTGTAAAAACAAAAAAAAAACACTCTAATTCTCTGCACTCCCTACCACATCTTCCCAACAATTTTTCATATGTTTCAAATTAGCATCTATTTGAAAAAAGCATATTTTCCTTATCAACGTCTTTGAAACACTCACTACATTTCAAAGATGCTTATCTATAAAAGTATTATTCAAATCTAGCAAACCTTCTATGTGTAACTTTAAATTTTCTAGATTTTGAATACCTTCATGTATAGTTGCTTTGCTAAAATTGACCAAGTAATTAATGTTATTCTTTAGCTTATCATTCTCACACTCCAAAGCCCTAACCCTATCCCTGAGTCTTTGGATTTGAGTATTACAATCTTTGTCTATGTCTTTCTAACTCAAACATTCATTAGATTGTTGAAGGCTTTTGACTTTCCCTTTGAGATTTGAAAGCTCCCACATGACCCATCTCATAATAGATTTATGTAAATCCTACTCCTTTTCAATCTTATTCATTTTTTGCTTACCCTTTAAAGAGTCAACAACATAATTAAAAATCTCATTCAAATTATGCATTTGAGTTCCCAGATTTTCCACTCTTACCTCCTTAAGAACATTAACCACTTTCCTTTTACCCTTATCAGAGTTATCAGTTAAATCATTTCTTCTCTCCCTTTTAGTGCCATTATGAGGATTTAGCCCCTCCTTGTCTCTTGTATCACCATCTAACAGAATAGGATGTCCATTTGAAGACCCTTCTTTATATGTGTTGATTACCTTCTGCTCAGCCCCCAAAGAAACCTTAGCAACATTTCTCAAGCGGTTCTTGATGCTAGCCCCTTGAGTTTTGGAAGTGTTCCTGCTAATATATTGAGTTTTGGGTGAAGGACTACTAGTTGGGTATTTGATCCAAACCCTCTGAACTTTCTGTATATCATCCTTTCCTTTGTGGGATTTGGGCATGTTAGGAGATATCTAATTCATTCCTTTAAAATACTTATAGATTAGGTATATGATGCCTTGATGATGAGGAGCAAAATATTTACCCTTTTTTACGTTGTCAATTGAACTTTCCAATGATTGAAGGATAAAAAAGGAAAGCTCAATGGGATGGAATGTCTAGAATAATTTTAAAATACAAACAATGACCAACACACCACATTGTACCTACCTTCTAACGTAATGTATTGCATGATGTAATAGGCCACATATCCATAGGGTCTCGATAGAGAGTCTATATCAAATCCACAATGTAAATCCTCTAGTGTTTCTCCTTCTATCAAAAAATTGCTTCTCTTTTTTGTAATCTCTATCAGTTTTATAAACTTTAGTCACCTCCATGGACAACCCAGTAATACGAGCAATCAAGTCTTCATATATATTTAGTAACACCCCATTAATATTGTGTTATGTCCCCTTTTCAATAAATTTCATGTTGTAAGAAACTTGGCCAATTCCAATATTTCTCCAACACTATTCACAAGTACTATTCACTTGTCACTATTCATGGTAACATGGTAGGTGAAGCAGGTGTTGATACAACTAGTGATATGACATAGTGCTAAGATAAATTTTAGATGATGTGGCATGGCCCATAGAGAGAATCTTCATGGGGGAAAAGATGATTTGAAGAGTGGGGCATAACTTTCACTAAAGGACAGGTTTCAAGTGACCCACTTTATTTTCTCTCATATGTGTGAAAGTGGGATGCATTCCTAGGGTGGCCCAATGATTTCCATGATCTTCAAAGGTCAAAAGCTAATTGGAACTTGCCTGGGAATCTTGGGAAGTGGGAGATATGATGTACTATTCATGAGTTGTCTCACATGTGGAAGTGGGACACAGTTTTGGAGGCATGTGAAGGTGGGGATGGTTTTATCTAAAGTTGGAGATATGCTTTTGACTCTTTCACAAGGGGACAAGTTTGCCACTATGGATTAATAGTGATTCCACTAAGGGTGGCACATTTCTAACTTCACCATGAAGTTTCCTCTCTCTCCTTCTTTCTAATTATATTTATTCATGGCTTCCTCTTTGTAAAAACATCTATTGCCGATTTATAACTCTATTTCATGTCTTTATGATAATGTTTGAACTTATGTTCATCCATGCCTCTTTTTTAGATGAAAACCCGATGAAGATTGAGATTAGTGGATGAAAACCCATTGGTGTCTTAGATCAAAGGATGAAACCCCTTTGATTTAGTAGGACAATCTCATTCAAAGATTGTGAACATGCTTTCAAGAAGATCTAGAGTCCTAGTTTGCAGAGTTCGTGTGGTGTGCAACACTAGATCCAATTTGTGTGGAGTTTGTAGATTTTTAGTGTGCAGAGTATGTGTTATTTACAGGAGGTATTTGTGATGTTACCATCTTTGTAAGTGTGGAGAGATTTACGAGTCCTAAAATTTATGTAAGTGTTTGTTATATGCATAAATCAATATTTGAATCAATTTCATGCAAGTCTATGGTGTGAAGTGTATTATGTACTATTTCAAATGATAATAAGAGTGTGTGTATGTCAATGAAGTGTGGGGTTTGAAGAAGAATTTTAGAATTGAGTCTTTTGGTATAAGTGCAAGTTTGGTTTATTGTGGATTTGGGTGTTTTTAGTAAATATCCCATTTGGGGTTATTACATATTGAGTGTTTTATTGTCCCACAAATTAGCAAACAGAGTTGAAACATGCTTATCGTGACCTTTTATTCGCTACATGAAACTAGCCATACCTCCAATTTGTAAATTTTACCAAACCTCGTCACTGTTCTTCATTTCATCGTGCATCTTGGGCTTAATTTTGTTAGGAAGCCTCATGATAAAAGAATGAACACAATTCTAGAGGTTCAACATGAAACATGAGTCTTTTAAAATCCCCAAATGAGAAATGATTTGCCCACTTGATTGCCTTGTGCTATTCCACTCAAAGCCCTTATTATAATTCTTTAAGCCTCGAAAAGACTTTAATCTCTGATGTCTCCACCCTAGGGTATCAAGAACCTTCTCCCTAGGCCCATTCCACTTGTGTTGAGAATTAAAGCAATTATAATCCATGATATATATAAAATGTAATATCTTGACATTATTATTGCAATAAACATGAAACTTATTTATGGTGTAGACCCCAACACTAGAGTAAATGAACATAATCTCTTATAAGAGATTATTATGAGCTTCCTCATCTATCTTCTGAAAGATATCCTGAGGAAACTCCTCTTTCACAGTCCAACAATTAAACCCTGAAGAAATCACTCCACTTTCAGATAACCAATCAGCAACATTATTGCCTTCTCAATAAACATGTTGAATGATCACCTCATGACGAGACTCTATAATATATATAGATTCATCCACAATCTATTTGATGCTCCAACTCACAATGTTTTTGTTATTCATGTAATTTATTATATTTAAGGAATCCTCTTTAATGATAATACGTTAAAATCCTAATTGTTTGACCAATTTTAACCCCCACAAGGTAGCAAGAGCTTAGACCCAATGATTAGATTTCACCCCCATATCATTAGCAAATGCACCAACAAAGGCTCTTTGATGATCTCTCAGAATACCTCCTTCTCTCGAGGGCCCTGGGTTTCCCTTGGAGGCCCCATCAAAATTCAATTTTAGCCACCCTACAGGGGGAGCTTTCCACTTAGTCCTCTTTTTGATTTCATCTTTTAGATCAATACTCCCAACATAGAGAGAATCTATTTTCCAATTCATAGCCACTTGCTTTTCACTCACAAGCAAATTTATTCTCTTCCTAAAGGCAACGCTTTAAAATTTTCTAGAATGGCAAGGAAACTCTTATTAGCCAACACCACACTTGAACGCTTTCTATCCCTGAAAATTATGGTATTTCTTTCACACCATATTCCCCAAAGAAGAGTGAGCTTCAAAATTTTCTTCAAGATATCATTAATAAAAGGAAAATCCCAGCATTGCCAAACCTTTAACAGAGACCCAGAAAAATCCTGTAGAACTTGAAATTTGTCCAGAAAAAAGTTCCAAACCTCAACAAAAAAAAAGACAATCAATCAAAAGATGAAACACTGATTCGTTATCTTTTTCACACAAAAGACACCTATTTACCAACGTGAAACCTCTTCCCCTCAAATTATCCATAATCAAGGTTTTTATTTTAAACTCCAAGCCAAAAAAAAAATTTACTTTAAATTAAAAAAAAAATTAATCTCACACTCTATTCCAATTTAGTTCATTTCTCTAAAAACCTACAAATAAATTATAACCAAATTATATATTTTTAAATACAATATAAAACATTCCAAAATACAAATATCCCATAAACAAAACTATGACCCCCCAAAAAAGTTAAAAGAACTCTCATTATAATTGGCCCACCAAAGACACCAAAACTCATCTCAATGCTTACGTGGAATTACCGAACTATGAAATGAGGCCTACCTACTGGTTTTATTTAATATCCAGGGTCCACATGGCAATGGCAATGGCGGCGGGATAGCATAAGATGGTCCACATCCTCTCTCTAACATATTTCCCCTGCCAGAAAGGAGCCCCCGCATATATGTTTAGAGAGAGAAGAGACTTGAAGCACAATTTCTGCTAGGAAACCCCACATCCCAAACCCGACTGGGGTTCGAATCTCATTTCAGATCCCTTGCCTTGTTAAAACGTCTCATAAATTCGCGTTTAATTTAAACCCCCATTCAGACAATAAAAAATCATCTGCCCAGAAGAATCAAGCTCGAAATGCCTTTTTCACCGCCGAAACCATATCACAACTCCTCCATCTGTTCGGCTGCATCTTTTGGGCCTTAAAAAATACCGCATTTTTTTTTTGAGGGGGGCTTAGAGGGGCAATATGACTTTAAATTATCTTTCGCCGTTCGGGGCCTAGATATTTTTGACATTATTTGGCTCGGGGCTGTGTTCGGCACGATTCTATACATTGATTTTGTCGGCCTCACCCAGAAAAAAAAAAGGAATTGCAGAGGTGGAGTTTAATGAGGTTGTGATGCCACTCTCTGCGGAGGGTTAGTGAAGCCATGCTCGATCCAGACAACAGGTTAGTATTTTTTATTTTCATTTTTTCCCTAATTGGGGAAAAATAAAGTTTCATTTGGTCATTTTTTAAGTTTATGAAACAACCCACATCACTCTTTTATGTGGCTATAGGGAAAAGTAATTTTGTTATGCTTTAGACTGTTTCTTAGAGAGGGTTGTAGGTGATTCTGTTAACTTTCTATGTTAGTGAGGGTTGTAGGTGATTCTGTTAACTTTCTACGTTATATTGGTTTCAATAATTTTGCATTGAACTACTTATATATTGGGAATACGAGGTGATCTCATATGCTGTAAGCTATCTTGCAAAGTGCTTGGTTTCGAGGACCTTAAAAAAGACTTTACGTTTATTTTTTTAAATGTACGCAATGAAGGATTTAGTTGCATTTTTCCAATCTTAGACTGTGTTTCTGTTATTTATTTGCCTTTTGATGGAATTGGTGTTTGTTTTGCTCTTTTTTAGAACTCAAGTGGTCTGCATTTACTAAGTAGTTATCTGTTGGTCTCTAATAGGGTTAAAGGCATTAAAGAATGTTTTTCCCTTTGAAACTGGTAGTTTGTTATATATGAGTTAACCTCTGGTTCTTACACACCTATTTGGCAAATTCACGATCCTGGCTTAATTGGGTCTTATTCAATTAGTATATACCAATTGGTCTTGACTCTTTGCACAGTCATTTTTATTATTCAAGGGTTCTGTTTATTTAGGGTTTTCTTGACCTTTTTTTTTAAACCTTAGGCTGCATGCAGACTAGTGGGATCCAGTTCCACTTTTGGCGACTTAGACGGCCCCCATTTCTTGGGCATGTAATATACACAATTTTTGGCCTGCTTTGCTGCAGGGCCTAGTGGTGACAGGTGGGATTTGAACCCAGGTCTTCGTCTTGCCAATTGCTTTGCCTTTCCATTCAGCCTCATTTGATGGGATAGGCTTTTCCTGAATTAAATAGCCCTATTTGGATTGGTAAATATTGATTAAAGATAAAGGTAAAGGTAAAGATGGACAAATAAAATGTATGTTAATTTTCCAAAGGATATCTCTTCAAAGGTAAAGGGAGTTTTTAAGGTCGCCGCTAAGCATAGTTACCATGAGATGGGGATGGGTCTCGGAAATGGGGATGCCAATTTTTAAACATTGGGTACAGGATACTTGTAGACGGCAAAATGAAATAAAATAACAATATTTTTTTAAATGAAAACTAAAATACATTAAATTCAGTTCAGTGATATGTCTCCTGCTCTGTATTCTTTATTTCTTGTTGCAATGGAGAACAATGAGATGAATGGAGCTGCTGCAAGATTTTAATTCGGTTTTCATCATTCAACTTCACATTCATGTTTTAAAATTTAAAGTTTAAATATTAAAGAAAGCTATTTAGTTATTATTTTAAGGCAAGAGGTGAAGTTTTGGAGTAGATGGCCGTAGGAGGCGTGGCAGACTCCAAACGAAGTCTCCAAGAATTCACAGGTGTCTTCGTCCCTGTCTTGCATCTCCGTACCCAAGACACGTCCCCTATACCAAGATACATGTCCTGGTTTCTATGTTTTCAAGCAAGACAACAATTTGGTGTGTGAGCGCCCCCTCATAAGCGGCCCCTAATGGAAGCCCATGAGGGGATTGTTTTTGCATTTACGCTATATTTTGATCAACTAGGTGTACAATCCTGCCTCCCTTCAGATTCGACCCATGCCTCCTCTATGAAGTACACATGCCTTCACCATCCAGCCCACTCAGGTGCACATGGACATAAACGTAGTAGCCTGCACGTTAGTCAAGAGCTCTTCGACCCTCTTCACTTTTCTACTACATTACAGTGAAATGTCCCAGGCCCCCCATTTCTGCTTAGAAACATTTCTGTACAGAAACGCTCCAAAAATGGCCAGGAAACGTCCGGGCACGTCTCAGAAGTGTTTGGAAACTTTCTGGACGTTTCCGGCATGTGCCTGGATGTTTCTGATGGAAAAATCATTGAAGTAAAAAAAAACCTACTTATTTAAAAAATCCCTAATATTCTAGAGTACACTATTTAAAACCTATATAAACACTCTCAATGCAATGGCAAAACACACAAAGACTCCCTAGATGCTCCCCTCATCTTCTGCTCCCTAGGAGGGCAACCCATGCTGCAATCACAGATGACATCCGCAAGAGCATCATTCAGTCCTTTTGGACTGCACTGGTTAAGCTTCTTAGTTAGAAGTTGGTCTTTCTTTATGAACACTTAATCCACATTCGATATGGTCTCATTACCCAACCAATTACCTTCACTACTATTGGTCACATGGGTTTCATATTCCCCTCTAGATCAGCTTCAAGGATATCCTTACCAGATAAGGATTGAGATTGATCATTAGATTACCTAAGAAGACAAATTAATCTATAGATGCCCGATCTATTATGAGATTAGGGGAGATTTTTCTTGTGGATGAAGAGTTTAGACATTAAAAATGTCCATCCAAAGTTTAGACCTTGCCAACATTCATGTGGTCAAAGTCATGCTCCTCATCATAATCTTTAAAACAAGACATTTTAAGCATATATATATATTTTTTTAAATACTAACCATATTTTTTCTTGATTGATCATAATAATATGAATTTATGTATGTTTTTAAAACCCATACAACAACAAGCTTAGCTGTTGATTTCGATATTTGTTTTGAGAGAAGGTTATCCTACTGATAAATTTAGATTGTTTGCTAAACAGCACGCTATAAATATTCAGAATTAGCTAGATCCATGGAGGCGGCAACAGAAAAAATGTTCATAGAAGCCATTTACATAAGGCATAGTCACCAAATTGTGCCGAATCTGGCTCCAATTTTTGTTGGATCCAGATTTTTCAAATGTAATACTAATGAATCAGTCCAATCCTATCCGATTTTTTTTTAAATTAAAATTTTGTTTCTCTGCAAATCCACATCTGAGCCTATTTGCTCTGGTCAGACCAGCATATAAATATATATATTATTTGAACTTTCATGAGTGCTATATATTTTTAAGTGTTTTAACTTTTATCTTTTATGGACTAAAAAGGAGTACTATGCATTTTTTTATATATATTTTATATAATATTGTATGAATGTTTCCAAACCAAGGGTTTTTGGAAATCCACGTTTCTGCATTTCAGATCCATTTCTGCTTCCGTATCCATTTCCTGGCAATGTAGTTTTTCTACTGTTGACATCTGTATTCGTGTTCAACTTCATTTCTTTCATTCTGCAGATGTTGAGGGCTTCCTGAATCTCTACCTTTATGCCTCTTAAGTTTCATTCTCCATGGTTCTTGAGATAGCCTATTACATGGAAACTTCTACCTAAATTGTCATTATGTTCCTTTCCAGCCTCAAGGACACTTATTTATCAGAATCATGATTGGTTATTTTCTAAAAGGATTTACTCTACTTATGGTGGTTGTTATCATTGGCAGTAGTGTGTTGAGAAGTGAGGCCTTGGACCTTGGGACAAGTTAATTAATATATGTAGGAATAATTGGGCTGTACAATAATAACTATCATCATAGTATTGAAACTTGTACTTGGCAGCCCAAAATTTTGACTTGGACTCGGGACTTGGCAATTACTCAGCATCAATATTGCTACTTAAATATATATATAAATTCATATAATAAACTTAAATAACATGTAAAACAGTAAAACACTGTTAAATGACATCCATTGGGCATAGGAGTAATAAAAATAGTGCCTTCCATCTGTGCAGTTTCCTCCACCATTTCTTTTTCGTCTTTGGAACTTGGAAGTGGTGGTTTGGTGGCAACCCCCAGTGGGGTCAAGGGACTCAGGACTTGGCAATTACTCGGCATCAATATTGCTTACTTATATATATATATATATATATATATATATAAGAAATGTAAATAACATGTAAGACAGTAAAACACTGTTAAATGACATCCATTGGGCACCGGAGTAATAAAAATAGCGCTTTCTGTCTGTGCGGTTTCCCCTGCCAATTCTTTTTTGTCTTTGGAACTTGGAAGGGGGGTTTGCGGGCAGCAGCCCCCAGTTGGGTCAAGGGACAGCGCCCCTTGCTGGGTCCCAGGGCGGAATCACGGGGCAGAGCCCCTGAAGCCAGGCACATTTTCCTTCTTCCGTGGTCTTCAAGTACTTCTTTGTGCAAGAATTTTCTCTGAGTACAAAGTACAAACTATGCGAGTACAAAGTATCAATCACTGTCAAATGCACAAAATGACCTTAGCAGAGAAGAAAGAGAAAACTGAGATTTTTTTGATGAAACTGATTTTTTTCCCTGCAAACTGTTATGTTCTTCCTGCAGCCGAGTCAATGCAGGATACTCATGAGTTTTGGCGAGTAATAGCGGGAATTTACTTGCTGAAACTGGCGAATACTTTGCGTTGACTCCGTTCCCAAGTCACAAGCTGATTAATTGTTTTCAAGATGAGCAGGGGTTGCTTGGGAGTCCACAGCGAGTTTTGTCAAGTTTTAATTTGATGATTATCATTGCATTGTAGGGGAGGTTTGACATTGTTACTTAAAGGCCTTTTGTTACTTTATGGACCTTCAAAAGACATTTGACATTTTATAAGATTATAATTTTTTGTACTGATTTTTTCCAAGAGTGGAAGGTTGTGTCTGTATTTCACAGAACATTGTTTCCCATCACAAGCTGTCTTAATTTCTACTGTTTTTTGCATAGATGGGGTTATTTTCCATCAATTTATAATTGAGGGACTAAAATGGTTGTTGGATTCTTGAGCCTTTGTTATGAGATTAACTGTAGGCTTGTAGCTTATATTCTACATTGCAGGGAAATGTCCCAGCACCCCCGCTGCCCCCTCCCCCCGTTCCAGCCTTGGAAATGTGCCGAAAACTCTCTGGAAACATGTTGGAAACGCTCTGGAAACATACCAGAAATGCCAGGGCACGTTTTGAAAATGTCTGGAAACTTTCTGGACGTTTCTGTCGCTTACCCGGGCATTTCTGGCAGAAAAATAGCTGACCAAGTAAAAAAAGCAGCTAAAACATAAAAAAACCCCTAATATTCTAGAATACAGTATCTAAAACCTATATAAACACATTCAATGTAAAGACAAAACACACACTCATCATTGCAGTGTTTTACAAGAGCAAGGAGGAATTTAGGCAGCACCATTGCAAGGAGGAGTTTGGAGGTGGTCATTAAAAGGAGGAGGAGCTTGGAGGCAACCATTGCGAGGAGGAGCAGCTTGGAGGCAGCCATTGCAAGGAGCAGGAGTTTGGAGGCAGCCATTGCAAGGAGTTGTTTGGATGATGATGACAATCAAGGGAGTTCTGCACAAGGGGTGAAGAGTGGAGCTTGTGGGAGTGGCATTCGTGATTTTGAGAACAATCTAGATGATTTATTCTAGATTTGAATGTATATTTTGTCTTTGAAGTTTGAATGAATATAATATTTATAATTTTTTAAGTGTTTCAGTTTTACTTTTTATGGACTAAAAATGAGTATTATGCATTGTTTTTATATATAAATATAAATATATTACATATTTATATTTTTAATAGTTTATTGTATAGACATTTCCAAACCAAGGGTTTTTGAAAATCCGTGTTTTGTTTACTGGCAACATAGCCTATATTTATTGAGAACATATCTAAGTCATACGAATTTCATTGTAGGGCCATTAGTTGGAAGTTATCCAACTACTTGGAGAACCTCTTTTATATATCTGGAAGAACTTACCGATCTGCTTGGGTAGTTGTTTACATTATACATGCCATATGTTGTTAGCTTTCCTGTCTGTGAGCTAACTTTTTAGCTTTATATCATTCATGTGATGCCAATATATGCGAGCTATGCTAGTTGCTTCTATTGGCCTCCCCAAAATCTATGGTTACCCAATGTTTACTGCTTTATGAAGACCAACGAGACTTGTTATAACTCCATGTCACTCCTGTGTTTCTGAACACTAACAGATTATAATTTTAGGCAAGGCGTCAATCACTTGGCTTGGGAGCAGGCTATTAGTTGCATTTTTAAGCAATATTTTAAATAGCCATACCATATGCTTAAGAGCCATTGAAGGCATTGAAAGTGATCTTTGAGACAAAAGGTCCAGCAATACGGGTCAGTATTTTGCTACTTTTGGATGACTTATAGTAGTTTTGCAGGCTTTTGCAGAGCTTTAACAAACAAATTGAGTGGAACATTTGATCAGAAGGGATGAACAGTGCATTCAACGGACAGATATTAGCTGACAAGCTTTCTAAGCTGAACAACTCACAACAAAGCATTGAAAGTATCCTTGCTTTTGAGAATATTGACAGTTTAGCATTATTCTGTTTGTATTGTTTAGAGATGCAATCTAAGTTACATATTTTGGCTATTATTTATATGAAGATTTATAGATTATTGCATAACATCAAAAGTATAAAATATAGTACTGGATATACAATAAAAGATTGTTTCAAATATTGTTGCACCACTGTATTGCTTTTAGTTTTTTCTTCTTGTCATCTCTTGTTATTTAGAATTTAAATGTAGAAATTCAGTAGAAAATTAGAGATAATCATGATTTTTGATTTTTTTTTTAATTTTCTGAGTAAATATGCGACACTTAACTCTTTCGCTTAGCATTGTCGCACTGGTGTATTTTCCACCGTAAGAAAGCAAAGCAGGTTGTTGAAACATGGGATAGACAATTCCATAATTCACTCAGGGAACAGCGGGTGCCATTTCTCTACCTTGCAAATGACATATTGCAGAATAGCAGGCGGAAGGGCACGGAATTTGTTGGTGAATTTTGGAAGGTTCTTCCTGCTGTTCTCAAGGATGTGTATGAGAATGGAGATGATTATGGAAAGAATGTGGTTTTTCGATTGGTAAGCTTTTTAATTACGTGAATAGTGGTTACATTTAGACAGGTATTTTTATTTGGGTGAGCTTGCAATGTGTTTAATCCTTTTTTTAGGCACTTGGACCATTACAAGTATTTTGAAATGATTAAAGTCCAGGGATACATTTTTGACTTACTTATATTGTATATTTACTGTGCCAATTTGATATTGTCATTGAGTGCTTATTTAGTTTTGATCTGATTTGATTGCATCATTATTGCCCACAAATCTGTAGATTGATATATGGGAAGAACGAAAAGTATTTGGATCTCGTGGACGGACTCTTAGAGAAGAGATGCTTGGGAAGGATCCTCCTGCATCTTTGGAGAACAATGGCAGAGGTTCGCACTCCATCAAAATAGTAAGAAAGAGTCCACATTCTGTGAAAATTGTAAGAAATGTTTGCCTTTCTTGTCTCTGTTATTCATTAGATTATGTTGTAATTTCTAATAGAGTTAGTCAATTTTCTTGATGCAACTGAAGAGTATTTTATTCCTTTTCCCAAATTCAGAAACTGGCTGTTGGAGGTACACCCGAAAAAATTGTATCAGCTTTCCAGGCTGTGCATGATGGGCATACTGATGAGGATGCAATTTTGAACAAATGTAAGGCTGCTGTCAGGCGAGTGGAGAAGATGGACAAGGATGTTGAAGATGCTTGTGGAACTGGTATGGAGCTAAAGTGCCTATGATATTAGAGTGGATGCCTTGTTGTCTTCCATATTGGTTCTTTTCTTGTATTTCACGAGCATTCATATGAAATTTAGGTTAAACTTATGAATGAAAATTTGATACAGTATCTTTGGGATTTTGGCCTTCTTAACTCCATAGAAGCTAGATTAATATGGTAAAACAAATGTGCTAGGAGATGTTTTATCCAGCACAAGAGATTTGAGTATGGGCGAATAAGCTCCTCAACATTCTGCAGCACCAATGACCTTGCACTTGCAGATAAGAGAATATAATTCATGGGGCCAAGCAGTGGACACATGTAGCAGTTTAAGAATGTTATTGTGAAATCAAAGATGTTAACTTCCAGTGCACCAAAATATTGTAAAGTTTTAGGACCAAACATTCTCCTTGAACCTATTATAAAGGATCTCAATATTTGATAATATTGCCAATAAATAAAAATCTTTTAGAACACATGAATGGTTTACAAGATTAGATCAGGAAGTAATAGCTAGTTATTTCTCAAGTAACTGAAACATGAAAAGGGTGAAGTTAAACATGAAAATTCTCGAAATCTCATTTCAACATTTCTTTGTTATGGTTCTCCAAAACATGTTTCCAGATTTTCCAGACTTGGGGTGCTTTGTCCTGGGCTGGCATAGGAAATGCCACGTTAAATACCAATATAAAAGAACAAAACTGCTCCAAAGAGTTGTGATGTAATGAGAAAGGGGTGCATTCATAAAAAGAGTGACCTAGGTTCAAATTTCTGTACTGCAATGAGGCGGCCTGTAACTAGAAGACATGTCACAGAGGTTGTGGAGTATTGAAGGCTGGGTTAATGAGGTTGTGCGGTATTTGAAACAGGGTAAATTCACAAGCATGACCCAGGTTCAACATCACTCTGTGTTAAGGTGGTCCACAGTCTCACCCCCACAGCAGGGTAAGGCAACCCACAGTCTTAGTGCGGAATCCTAAGTTAAAAAAGCAAAAGAAAACGAAAATTGGAATGACAAATAAAATAGTTCTATCTTGTCTAAAAAAAGAAGACATATAGACAAGTAACTTCATACCGAATCCCATCATCAGGCTTTACAGAAAATAGGAATTCTGAACACCTTTGCAAACCGAGCCTTCATAATTTCTGATAATGATCATTTGGGTTTGGAAATGGTTCATCTCCAAGAGGTTTTGAATTTTCCTAAACAATGGATACCCCATAAAACAAATCAGAGAAGTTTTTATAAGTGCTAATTTGAATAAAAGAACCCACACTTTTTCCCATTAAGACTCTGCCATCAAGTCTTTCTTGTATGAAAGGCACAGCTGACAAATTGGATAAGTTACTCAGAAAATTATATAAACTATCTTTACTGCTCCTAAAACCCTTAAAATAAACTTAAATCCACCAAAGATCTTTGTAGCCCTATGAAATTCCTTGCTCTTGTGGGCATTCAATTTCATATATGGGACAGACTGGTCACTCTATTTAAATTAAACCAAAAGGGATGCATAACTGACATTAATCACAGCTGCACAAGAATTGAGAAGTAGCTGAACACATTAAACACAACTTTTACATGGAGCATACTGAAGTCCTTGCACAGGTTGATAATATTCACGATAAATTTTTTAGAGAAGCCCCCGAGGTTGAAAATAACCCTATGATGAAGATGGTTTAAAGCTAAGAAATACTTGAAAATCAGGGATTAATTTTTTCAAACCCAAACCTCCATTTTAAATAGTAAATTCTATTTCCCTAATATAGAATATTTTACACTTGAGTCGACCCATACTGAAATAAGATATTCATAATTTTCTTTCACACCTTTGATGATGGGTTGAGAAGTTACGACCCAAAATGTCAGGATATGCAAAAATATTCTACACAGGTCTTCCTGAAACTTTTTTACAAAATGTTTCCCATAAATGCTTCAAATCTTTGACATGCTTAAAGTTTTTAATTTTTATTATATGAGAATTCCTTTCTAGGAATCCATCTGTATTCAGGACGTAAGTGGATCCGGAAGGCTCTGTTTTTTCCCGAGCTTGGTCACTAGGTTGAAACATAGGGTTACAAAAATTTGAACAATATATAATGTAAATGAAAAAATCCCCTTTTGGGCCTCCCCAAGGAGGGTCTCGTATGCTAAATTGCTGCCTGGCTTGGCGTGACCTAAAAAACAGCCTTTTACCTTTTATTTAAGTTGTTGGGTTCTGCCCCCAGACACCTCCTGATCCTATTATGATTTGAATTGGGTACTGGTCCCAGTTCGGTTTTCTTAGGTACACCCCAGGTTCGTTTTATGAACCTGGGGTGTACCCGGGGATGAACCCACAGGCTTGCACACTTGTTGATAAAAAACCAGTCTTTTGGCTGATTAAAAAAACATTGAAAATAAAAAAAATAAAAAAAAATTAGTCAACAAACTTGTAAACAGGACCCACATACGCAGCTAGCGGGAGTGGCTTTGGCGCTGCTACCGCGCATCGTTATAATGAACCACGTGATGATGTTGATGCACTTGATGAAGAGATTGAAGACCAATATGATGATTTATATTGACAATTGCACTATGTAGTTTGACCATTGATTATTTTGTCGAGTTTGAACAGATACTATAAACCATTTTGATTATCATTTGACATCCAGCATTGAACTATCAGTTATCAGTATTTTTTGTGGTTAATTTTGTTTATTTAATGCTTATAATAGTCAGTTTTGTTTCTTTGGCTAGAATTTATATGTTTTTTGTACATCTGTACCCAAGCCGTACTGTGCCTGGGGCAAAAAAACAAATCTGCGAATCACCATACCCGATCCCCATACCAGTACCTGGAGCCATACTGAAACCAGAAACTTACCCTTTGATAGTCCCCAAAGTTTTTATTTTATCATTTTATATAAAAAAATAACTTAACCTTGCTTTCAAATTTATGTAGAATATTTTTTCTTTTCAGAAGCTATGCATATTTCTAGGTTGTTTGTTACTGTCGTCCTGCTTCTAATTATAACTGATTCCAATTTGATATGTCAAAATTGATTGATGAGCAGGACATCTTCAAAATGCAACTTTACCAGATGATCTTCAAGAGCAGGAGCTTATTCTGAGGCAATGTATTGAGCAACTTGAAAACAGTGAAATGACGCGAGCAGCTCTAGTAGCTCAGCTGAAAGAGGCACTCCAGGAGCAGGTTTGGAGTGACTTCTAGGCATCAGGTCGATTAATATGTCATTGTAGGGAATTAGAGTTTCAATTTTGACATGTGTCTATTTTACAGGAGTCTAAGCTGGAGCAGGTTCGGACTCAACTGCAGGTGAGCCTGTAGAGGCATTATTTCAATGTTGCACTTGAGATTGAGGGATAAAACTTCCATATTATGCCAACATACATATATAGGAGTAAGTCATGTTATAGTTGATTTTGTTGTCCAGTTTTGGGGGTCTCTATTAGAGCTCAATGCCATCATTCAATGTTTTATTCTCTACTTATTTCTAAAATGGTTTAACTTTATCTAGTCATGTATGTTTTTATGCTCCGGTGTGCTAAACTTTACTGTGGGTTACAAGGCTACAAGAGTTTTTAATCTTGAATTGAGGTCTCTATGAACTTGATTTTTACCTTCTCTTGTCCTTTATATGCTTTTGGGATTCATCAGACTAGTATTTATCCAGTTTATAGTAGTTACCGCACTAGGTTGAGTTTTATCTATTGACATGTTTTTACAGATCTATTCTGTTACGCCATTGTTAATCTTTTTTGGCATGTTTTCCGTGTGCACTGATTTTAGTGGAACACTCTTGCTTTGGTTGTGTTACTCTGTTATCTTTTACAATATTGATTGCATAGACATGTATATAAGGAAACTTTATATCTTATTTTGCAGCATATAAGGATGTCTTACTTTCTAAAAAATATTTGGGATAACTGGATAGATTCATTTCTGGGTGATTTAGATTATGTATTTCTGATTCTTATGAAAATAGATTGGTTTATTGAATGAGTTTATTAGAAAATGTTTTGGGCCTTGGCTAATTGGGTAAAATCTCTTTTTTGGTTAATTTAGGTTGTATCTTCTCTGACATTTAAAACCTATTTTGGTTGATTGGATTAAATCCTTTTTAGTCTTCTTTAAATTCCAATTTCTTTTTTCAGTGAGATTGTTGCATATGACGATCTTTTATATTCATGTCAGGTTGCCCAGGGTCAGTTGGAGCAAGCGGAAAGTATGCATCAGCGCCTAAACAATGCAACCAACGGAAAAATCCTATCAAGGCAGACTGCCACAAATGATAATACGTTTCCAGATACAACATCCACTCTTTGCCAAGAAAATCAATCTGCATCAGAGAAAGATTGTGCAACTTTGGCTGTATCGATGCCGCCTACAACTCCATTTGTGGAGTCTGCTGGAGTTGTGGATGATAAGCACAAAAAGACTGCAGCATCAGTTGCAGCTGAAGTAGCAGCAAAACTTGCAGCTTCAACTTCATCAGCTCAAATGCTCACCTCTGTGTTGTCATCCCTTGCGGCTGAGGAGGCTGCTTCAATAAGTTGCGGTTTGAGAACTACGAGCCTTCCTGTTGAAATGTCATCTGGTTATCCCCCAGAAAAGAGGGCGAAATTGGGAAACCACTACCCAAACTCAGAAGGTAGTTCGCCTTATGTGGTTCACCCCTCCCTGGCACCACCTCATGTCACTCCAATGCAGCATCAGGCTTCTGTGCCATCGCAAATGTCCCCCATGCAGCATCAGCCTGTTTCCATGCAACATCAAACAATTCCAAATGCTATGCAACATCAGACTTCTCCTCCTATGCAACATCCAGCTTCTTCTCCCATGCCACATCAAGCCTCTCCTATGCAGCATCAACCTCCTTACCCACCACCTCCACCACCGCCACCACCACCGCCACCTTTACAGTATATGCCTGGCAATGGTAATATTATGGGTTTGCCTTATGGGTATGGAAGCAATTTACCACCGCCACCTCCCTTACTTGGGCATCCAATGATAGGAATGCCAAGACTTGGAATTCCACAGCAGTCTGTGCCTCCTGGCCCTTACCAGCCTCTTCAACCTCCAGGATTGGGATTCTACAGTCAACCTCCCTTACCAGCTCCACCAATTCATAAAACTTTTTAACCAATTTGTTGTTTGTCAGGAAGCTACATAGGAAAACGTTGGTGAGTTTCTAGCTGCTTTTGTGAACACTTGCACTAGAAATATGTAATTTTTCTGCACAGAGCTTTTCTTTTTATCCCTGGCAGCTAGTCCAGAATTGTACAAATTTGAGTTTCCTTTTTGTTTAACTTGCTATTCAAGCTGTTATGTGCATTGCCTTAATCATTGATTTTTGCATTTGCATATGAGGATAATTCAATAGGGTTTCAGGCATAAACTCTCCATATTTCTCAATTAACTGCAGCAGAGGAAAATAGAAGAGGAATTGCATGTGGTAGGTCATCTCATATCAGTATAAGCAGTCGGCAGATGTAGATTCATGATTTTTAATTTTACCAATCATGTTCTAGTTCTCATCTCCAGCAGGAATGATATTTACGGAGACGATTGCAGTAATAGGGCATTTTGTAATTAACTACAGCAGAGGGGAGTTTCATGTAATAGGTCAATGTGAGTATAGCAGTCTGGACTTTACAGATGCATGATTTAAAATTTTATCAATCATGTTATAGATTCTTATCCCTGGCAAGAAATATATATATGGAGACAATTGTGGTCGAGACTTGAGAGGCATGATAGGTCGGTTTGCAAAAATTTCAGCAGAGGGGAGTTTCATGTAATAGGCCAATGTGAGTATAGCAGTCAACGGATCTTAGAAATTCATGATTTAGAATTTTATTTAATCATGTTATAGATTCTTATCTCTGGCAAGAAATATACTCACGGAGGCAATTGTGCTTGACAGGACAATCGGATCCTAGAAGTCTTTTTATATTATGCTGTAATTTATATGTTGAATTTTTCATTTTAGTTCATTTCATGTTTTGACATGAATAGTGTTCTCTGAACTGAGAGCTTTTGTTCAAACTAAAATGAATAATGCCGAGTTTCCAGAACTCATGAATTTCTTATCTTATATGCAATTATTCCATTCTGGATTCTGATCTTGGCTCCAGCAGTTATGATGGGAGGATCATGTTGTACATAAAATAGACAGCACAACATCCAAAACCATATACAGTCACTCAAATCACATTACTTACGGTCTTTCTATGTTCAAATTGCTTCCTGGGTTCTGTTATGTACTTTGGTTGATCGTATTTTTGTTTATGAAAGAATTGGGTGTTATTGTCAATCCTTTTGTAATCTCAGACAAATCGTTAGAGCTATCCTACCAGGACCAGTGAAGATGACAGGTACGATCTTAACCGAGGGATTTTGCAAGATTCTTTGGCATTGTCACTATAAAAATTCTGCTATACAGGGATGCATGTGGTATCTACCTAGAATTGGTAATAAAGACATAATATAATTCACAACTAAGCACTTTCGAGGGTGTTTTTAAAACAACAGTATTAGTGATAATTTCTTTTTATTTGGAACATCCATCATAACACATTTCAATGACAATATCCACATTTATGTGGTGTGATTACTGTTTTTGCTGTGCAATGATTGATGATTGTTTTGTCTTGTGTTAGCAACAGCTACCAATTCAAATTGAATGCAAAATGTTGTGTTATATGGATTATTTGGTTGCAAATTAAGTGATTACTTTTTAAATTTATAATAAAAATTTCTTATTAAGCAAGTGCAGGTACAAGTATTTGCAGGCTCTAGTTCATGTATACGGGGTAAGTTCTGTTTTGATTTAGTAGAATGTTTAATTATAGTGTTGGATGATGCCTAGTGTGGTTGGGAATTAAAGATTCAATCAACATAGGAGTGCATCGGCTCCCTCTGCCTCTCTGATATCCCTTAAGTGAGTTTTCCAATCCTGAGGAGCTATTGTCAATTCGAGAAGAGCGGGTGAAACTCGAAAAAGAGCCACTTTTTCAAATGATTTTTTATGGAGTACAGTTTTGGGAGTTTACGGGATGGTGAAGAAATATCAGTAAAAAATAATGTTAGCATTAACATTATTATGTATTAGTCAATTTGTCTTTTCTATTGATTGTTGAATTGTTAAAGTTTTTGAGTGTTATGCATACCTTATTTATATATTTTGTTTACTAATTTTTTTCTGGGGTGGTTTCTATTATATTCTATATATTTTTTGAAATAGAAGTAATATTTGGGTGTTTGCAATAGCACACAAATATATATGTTTTTTAGTTGGAACCATTTGGCCAGTGGATCCAAGTAGAAATTGATAGGCTATGGCTCATTTGTCCTGGAAAACGATGCTTCTAGGACATATCGAGATAGTTAAAGCAACATGGGAAAATATCTAGCATATTTTGCATCATGTTGCAATTTCCCTTGTAGGAAAGACGAAGGAAGTTACTCTCCTTTGTAGATACAGGAGTTTTAACATTTTATGATTGAGGTTTTAATTAAGGATGCTTGTATTTCACAAGTAGGAGCAGAGATGGAAATCTTCAACTCTCTTCACCTTGTGGAAAGAGAATCTCGTGTGTTCAGAACCTTATACAACTCTTCCGCACTTATGAAAATTAAGGACTGGAATTTATTGAGTCCATTTAGTTGTATAGGTTTTTACTGCCCCTCTTATAGTAATATATTTTTTGCATTTATTGAGGCAAATGCAAATGTATAATTTAAAAAGTACAATTGAAACCATGAGGAGTTCTCATATATATACGATATTGATTTCTTGTTTTCTGGTGTTCAGAGACTCTACGGTGTCTTAAGGTCTTAGAGATTATTTCTTGGTGTGAGAGCTGAGTGTTTTTAGTTGATCTTATTCTATATCTATCTTGAAAGTGCAAATGTCATGGCAATAATCTTAAAGTGATATTAAGTTCATCTCTTAAACAAACAAATCGCTTCTTTGTTGCATATGTGAAAAGGATAGACAGAGAGACAATGTTCAAAGAAAAGTTCAATTGATCAAGTCAAAGAAAAGTTCAATTGATCAAGTAATAAGGAGATGGGATAGCGGATGTTGGATCACTTGTATTGCATGTGTGGTGTGGGACCTATGTATAAGCTTTGGGAAAAATGAGCAGACATAAAAGTGTAACGGATTTTTAATGCAGAGCTGTGATTCATATCGAAGCAAAAGAGTAAGTTTGTTATAAGCCACTGTTTTAATATGAATTTCACATTTTTATCTCACATTCTTTTTGTCGGTATCATAGAGCTCATACGGGTAAAAGATACTCTGAATAAATTACAAGGACCTTGCATTTTTGTTGCGATTTATCGTTGCCATGTGATTATGAGAGGAGGTTTAAGGTGGGATGTATATTTTTTTGTAAGAAGATATATAAGGTGTAGATGCATGTAATAAGGTGTGCATAAATACATCTATATCATGTATAATGTTTATTAATTTGATTGTTAGATAAATGAAAAACACATAGTTTTTGGCAGTTTCAATTGCTGGGATTTATATTTGCAAAAAAGAATTTAACAAGGTTAAGAGAGTTTCAATGAAAACTCTTGGAATTTACTTGATTTATGTTTTTTAATGTAATGGATTCTCTTATTTTGTTATTTGTTGTTTGTTTATTTCTCATTTGCAATTACAAATCTAATAATTAATGTGTAATTGATTATGAAAATGCTATATATGTATTCTGGTTAGATGTGTGCAAGTACAAACATATTTTGGGTCATGGAACAGGTGGTTATGAGTAGAATTGCAAATTCTATGAGAATAACTTTTCATGAAAGTTCTATCACACATTTGGAAAATATCCATAGTTCATGCTTTGGCAATAGTTGCTTGTGATGTTTTATTGTCACATGTTACTTAATGTTGCGTATTTTGTGATGTTGTGCTTTGGTGCTATGATTTCATTATCTTGCAATCTTTCATGTCATACTTCGCTGCTTGATTGTCGTATTTGACTTATCATATGATAATATTGATTTGGTTCTTGATTTATTAATGCGGATAGTCTTTGACTGTCACATTAATAATCCTATTGACTTGATCGTTTTTTGATCTTTTCGATTTCAATACTTTGAGCTCATTATGATTAATTTTGACAACGATTATTCTTATCTTTGATTTGTGAATTGACAAAGAACAACACATTGATGTTGTTTGCGATTTCTTTTCGGTTGCTATCGCAATTATTTAGAACATTGGTTAATATTATTTAATTATTTAGAACAATGGTTAGTATTGTTTGTTTTAAATTGAAAACCTTCAGCCTTGATTTACAAATTTTCAAACTTGTTTTGATGTTTGGTTGTCATTCACTTTTGGTAGTCCTTATTTTGGAAGCCTTGAAGGCATTACACATTCGGCTTATAAATTTACTATATTTATTGTTTTGACAAAGGAATTCTTTTGAACTGGGCTTTAAAACCATATGGAAGGAGGGGCATGTTTAGTTTACTTGCTAAAATATGTTAAGGGTCACTAGGGCAATGGTAAAGGAGTTTTGGCAAACCATATTGCATAGATGTTATAGTTGACATTGAAAAGGTTATATTCATTATTAAGTATCACTTTAGTCAAGGCATGGTAACTCAGGCAAACTACATAGTTATTTGGATGCTAAGCGTTGCAATGTTGTTTTAATATTTGGAAAAAATTGTAAGGCTTTGGCAGAGTTAACTCTGATTGTTTCAATTTATTAGAATATTAAAAGAGCCTTTGGCTCAATCGACTTGGTATTTGTGGGAAGCTTACAATAGAAGTTACCGAGCATTGAAACCACTCTTAAACCATGGTAAGGTAAAGTACTATGATTACCCTTTATTTAGGTTAATTTATAACCTTAAGGATGGTTTTAGTGTGTATAGGTTTATTCCCATATAAATTTTTAATTCATATGATAAATAAGTATATGAGAACTCACATTTTTTGTCCTATTTGAAGGGAATCTTGGAGTTTCATGATATATGTAACTCCTAAAATACTTGGTACACACTTCCCCTTCATTTCATGGGATTGGAAACACTAGGCATACATTCAGAAGGTTGGCCAAGGTAATGATGGAGTTACTTTGTAACTACTTTTAGCTTATTTACTCTATTTAAAAAACTCTCTCCTCTCATCTTTACATATTTGAAGTTTATTTTTTTTCCATTCTTATATTTCTTATATTCTCTTCATAAAGATTTTAATGTAGAGAATAGTGTTTGTAAGTAATTCTTTTTAAATGCTTTTGGGGTTTTCTTTCGTTGTAATAGTTTCCCTACTTCCAATTTATATTTCCACACTTTCACATTTGGCTTACTTTGAGATAATATTGTACATTTCTTGTGCATTCATATATTTACGCCTCAACTTTAGTAATAAAGATCATGCATTTTATTTTTTCATGGTTTTAGAGTAGGTTCTTATTAATGCTGAAATATAAATATTTGTAGATGCTTGGATGTAGAAATAAGAGAAAACTCATTTTTTTGGCACATTGTTTTTGGAAGGGCTAAACATATTTACGTCTTTGAGTATTCTTCCTAACCCATCACTAGTCTTTGTTGTTTTTCAATTTATAGGGTTTGGCCCAATGGGTAGAAGCTAACTTACATCACTTACAAAGCCATTAAGATTCTCATTTTGAGGGATGCTTCTAAATAATTCTCAACATAAAACCACTAAACACGTTTTTTAAAAGAAAATGCTCTATGTGAGCATTTTGTTCTTTAAATTTTGTTTGATAATACCTTAATTTTATTATAGATGGAAAATAAAAGAGGAAAATATAAATCATCTTTGTTGGTTTTGCAACAAAAAAAAATGGGTTACAATTTTTTTTTTATAAAAAATTTGCACAAACAATTTTGGGTTTTGATTCTATCTTTCAATGTTGCTATTGTTTCTTTGATGTTGTTTCTATTTTTTTATTTTTTTTGTTGTTGCTAATTTGTTGATAATGTGTTTTCCATTAATTACTATCGTTACATTGATTTGTGGCAATATATATATATTTTTAACTTTAAAAAAAAAAAAATCACTCATGGGATGAAATGGTTTGTTAATTTAACATTTATTTTCATGAATTTTTTTATACAATTTAAATATGTTGTAGGTGTTATCATGGTCAGGGAAAAATCAAATATTCGTATAACATCTTGTTAGATACCTACCACGTGTAGGGTTGCCACACATATCACCGTTTTTTCTTTAAAAATTTAGGCCTTTAACAATTAGACATGTGCCTATGTATACATACCTTCACGACATTATCGAGGCATTTTTTTCAGTTGCTAGGAGAACATACAAGAGGGCATATCTTGCTCCTCGTATTGTTATTTTCCTTTTACAAAATCTATGCACTCATGTAGTCATTGTTCTTTGAGCAAATCAAATCTCAAGCTTTAAATTCTTCAAAATGTTGAGAAAATTTAGTCGGTCACAAAAAATGAACATAGGTGATTAAGTGAAAGGTCTTAGATGCCGTCTAATGGAATGCCATGGTAGCAAGATATACACAAAATGGGTTTATACAAAAGGCCTTGGAGGCATATAAGCAAATGAAATTGGCAAGTTAAAGCCAAACTCCAAAACCTTTGCCAATATCCTCCCAAACCATGCTACAATGGAAGCTTTGGAATAGGGTGTGGACATTAATCAAATGATAATTGAGAGTGGATATTTGTTATATGCATAATGTGGAAGCATACTAAAGGTAGTTGAACCAAATTGTTTGACAAATTGTAAACGAAACCACTCTCATTGCCTACACTCGGATCCTTCATGCCATTTGTTACTTTTCACACTTCATTCTCTTTGATCGCTAAAAAATGATAAGTAATCGTCGTTCTGAAGTTTTGGGGTGTGGAGCTCTATATCAAAAACCAAAAACCCAAAGAATATTCGTGAATTAGACCCAAACTACTTTTTTTTTAAGAAGGACAAGAATTGAGTCTTAGTTATGGTTGAGAAACAAAGAAAACTAGATTTACATGGCATGCATATGTAGGCATTTGAATGAAAATTTCCAAACAATGGTGAAGAGCATGGGTTAGATTTGACACTAGCAAATAAATGGAAGGGTAATAACAATGCTACGCTATAAAAACAACAAATTGAGAAAAAGGTAAGGGAGGCGGCGTACAAAAAAGTGCAAGAATGAAGTGGAGGGTAAATGCGGCAGCACATAGACAACATTGGTACTAAAGGTGTGATACACATGAATTTGTGAGGCTTTGATGCCCGTCACCAACTCCCAATGTTGAACCTCTATTTACGTAGTAACTATGAGGTGGTCAATGATGGTTGTAGACAAATCCCTAGCAGATGGGTCCAATCCATATCTCCAAGGAATGATACAATCAAGGGAAACAAATAGAAAGCAACAACAATGAAGATGGGTTGTTACCATAATTAAACAAGGGAAACATGAGGATATAATGCAATGTTATCAGTATATATATATATATATATATATATATATATATATATATATATATATATATATATATATATATATATATATAACATTGCATTATATCCTCATGTTTCCCCTGTTTAATTATGGTAACAACAATGAATATATATATATATATATATATATATACACGTCATCGATAAAGCGTTCCTACAGTGACATCTTTTGAAGGTTGGAAAGTTGTAATAACATAAGTGTATTTACTTTTATTTAATAAAGAACAAACATGATTAAAAAAAAAAAAAAACTATAACACAAGTGGAGTGAAATAAAAAAACACAAAAAAATAAAAAGAATGCATCACTTCAAATGTAAAACATGTTCCGTCAAACTTTATCTCCATGCTATACAACAATTAATCCTTTCCACACTGAGATTGTACAAAATTAATTTGTGACTATACAATTTTCAACATGAAAATGAAAAAGCAACGAATAAATAAATTAGCAGCTGGCCCAAAGGTCCAAGTAGCACCAAAAGGTATTGTTTAGTAAGATACGGTTTGGTGAGACAACTTGGTGCATAGTGCAAAAGATTAATGCTGAATCACATGTAAAGGTTGAGGATGCAAATCATCTAAAACCAATGGACCTTAAGCACTCCTCAAAGGCAACAATCTATGAGGTTATTTAGGCTCTCTTCTGCGTCCCTTGCTCATGGGAGAAGTTTCAATCTCATCCTCCCATTCCCCATCCCCGTCCATATAACGGTCCCCTGAAGACTTGGCTGTCATGTAATCCTCATGATTGCTGCTCAAACCCTTTCCACTCTCTCTGGGTGACAACACGAAGCTTAGCGCATCGTTGTCCACAACCAAATCATTTTTTGCATCGAGATAGCCAAGTCTATTAAACATTAAAATGGGAAATTAGATGAATCAACAAAGGAAACCCTCACAACATGCATGTTGATGATTGTATTTTACCTTTTATATGGTTGCAACTATCCTGTCATGAAGCCATGTCCATCTCTGTAGTTGTTGCTCATCGATTTCGGCTACCCTCTCACTCTCACAATTTTAGGTGTCTTGATAAAAAAGATCTTGTTCAATTCATGACTAAGGGAAGGAGAACAAATGGAATATTATGGTCTCAACATATGCAACGAATGGTCTACCTAACTAGGCTTTAAGGCTTTTGAATGAAATGTGTTGAGCAGATGTAATATCTTGGAGTGCCACGGTTGCAGTTACCTGGGCCTTCAGGTTTCACAGGCTTCGAGGATAATTGCTTGCTCCCCCACGGTGTCATGTTACCATTGATTGAAAGACACGTGATGCGTGTGCATATGATCTATCTTATGGATTCAGACCATCATGATCACCAGGGGTCTCTGCAGAGGAGAGGCCATCTAGGACACTTGGTGCCCACCATAGATTGCAATGTGTCAGGTTAGGCAACTCAATAGGTGTTGTGCAAGCAGTTCAATATATGTTTATGGTGAGGCATTTGGGCATTGACATATTTCTATGGGGACATTACGATTCTTAGTAGAAATATGTATGATTCACCTTCCTTTTTTATACACTTGATATTTTTTTCTTAATTTCATTTTCTTTACATGTGCGCATCTACACACACATTTAATTTAGATATTTTTTGGGTGTGTTTTCTTTTCATTTTTGGGATAAATTCCCCTTTTAAGTGTATGATGTGGTCACCCCCTAATGCTTGAGAATTAAATCTACCAACCCTCCCTGCCACCTGAGACTGACCACCAATCGAGCACCTTTTCTCTCAACTCGTGACTCCTCTACCATGACATTCACACTGTATCATGAATGATGCCCCCTTTTGCACCCATGTGGCATGCACTTTGCAAAAGCTTCAGTACTCACTTCAACCACAACAAAAGCAACAAGACAAACTCCATTAGCTCAATTTATTTCCCCCACATTAGCATAATTTCGAAATGTGAGTGATATGGGCTCTATGGTGTATGATATCACATGAAATATGTTGTAAATTCCCTTCATCATCACTACCTAGCTCACTTTGAAATCTTTCACCACTTTTAATTTTTGTATATCCATGCCATAATTTCTTTAGGTGTTAATATATTGGCAGCATAGACGAACATAAGTTAAAATATAGACTTTGGAACCTCATTGTCTTGTCTCCATATCATTGGTATTGCATCACTGACTTGAGTTGCACATCGAACATGGAGCTTTTTCATAAACAAAGCAATGCCATGTTGTCCTTGTCGACCCTTCGCAATAGTAAATGTCCAACCAAATACCCTGCCACCTTGGAAGTTCCATACCCCTTTTTGATGGATGTTAAGTCATGTAAATCCAATAGTTGCCTTAAATCTGCACAATCCCAATAGACATAAATGCAATCTTTCACGAAATCTGGATGACACATTTCACACAAAGGTTTGGAATTGGAACGCTGGTGATTGTTGGCACATATCATGCTTAAGTATAGTATTGAAACACTTTTTAATCAACCACATCACATTGTGTTTGATCACCTCGGCAAATGGTTGAGAAAAATAATCACAAACAGTTGGAGTGTTTACAACTTGGATCTTGATTCTATGCACCCATGTCCACTTCAATCGTTTATCCAAATTACAAACTCGAAATCCAAAATTTTGCTTGGTTGATTCTAATTTTTCTAGCGCTATTGTAATGAAAATAAATTTTCCATTGCAATCACCAAGACAAAACCCAATCACCCATAGTTGGCTTGACCTCAACATGTTGGGCTCTTCAACCAACTAATACAGATGTCCCTAATTGAAGGCAAGGGAGTTGTAGTTTGACATAGTGATTGGGCAAAGAGGCTACGTCTTTGCACGAAGAATGCAAGCCATTATAGACTAAAGCATTGCATGGTGATTCAGATCCTGATCGGTCTGCCCCCATAATTATTTTACACAAACTTATTTTGACATCCAAATATATTCTTACAGAGCATGAAAGTGGTGAAATATTTCAAGGTGAGTTGGACAATGATGGTGAGAAGCCATGGTAAGGCATTTAAGGCAATAGACTCAAATAACCCCTGTAACATACACTTGAAAAGTTTAATGACATGTCCACATTTCGCATGAAGGTTTGGAATTGGGACGCTGATGATTGTTGTCACAGATCATGCTTAAGTACAGTATGGAAATAATTTTTCATCAACCACATCACACTGTGTTTGATCACCCCAATTGATGGTTGAGAAAAATAATCACAAATGGTTGAAGCATTTACAACTTCGATCTTGATACTGATTGTATGTACCCATGCCTACTTCAATTTTTTATCCAAATTCCAAACTCAAAATTCCAATTTTCTCTCACCCAACTCACCTCCTCGCACATCAGATTAGCACACTAAAAAGAAACACACAACCTCATTTTCTATTGTCACCTCCACCACAAATATAAAATTATTTTTCTTAACATTTCATGCACACAAGGTGAGGTCGGATCAGTGGTAATGTGTTTCAAGTGAGGTACACTTATCAAATTACACTCATTCACTTCAAAAATATTTTGTATATTTATATTTATTATTAATATATTATTATATTATATATTAAAATATTATTAACAACCATACAATTAAGTAATTTACCTGTGGTTGACTATCGTCAATCAAAAATAAGTTGTGCAACTGCTACCTACATTTGTTTATTTTTTCAACACCGCAGTCTCCCCCTACTAACACAACACCCTCACTACGATCCCTGTACAGGTGTTTTGAAACATATTTGATTTCAGTTTCATTTATCAACTTCTAAGTTGAATCTAAAGACCTCATACAATTATATATATATATATATATATATATATATATATAATAGTATGATATAATATTACTAGATATTATTGTAACATATTTTCATTTCACACACACACATAATATAATGTATTAATATTATTGTTATATTATATATTATATTAACATTATGATATAATATTAAAGTAATGTTATATTTATTATTATTTTATAAAACATATAGATGAAATGATGTCGTGAAAGGTCGTTCATGTTTAACATTGAGGTCACACATAATATAAGAGGAAACAATTTGATGGCATGTTAACGCTTCCCCAATTGTTTCTTCTTGGAATTCATTGTGCTCCCTACTAGTCTTTCACGTATTTGAATCGAATTAATTTCTATGCAGAATTCTTGGTTGATCGAGGGAAAATAGCAGGGACCATTAGAAGAATTCCTAGTTCTATTTGGTGGTACACAATAGATGCCAACTTGCAGGGTCACAATCACAAAACCCTTAACTTATGAACTCATTTTTTTACACAAAATGTCAATTTGATATTTATAGTGGGGGTGATGGTTGAAAAGGAGGAGTGTTATGTCAAACTCTTATGTTGTTTAATCACAACGGATTTGTAGAGCCATGTGTTTGCAGAGACACATAAGTTTGATGACTAGTAATGAAAAATAGATACATCACTTTTCTACCACCATGATACCATAGACCTATACTGAATAGAAGTTTGCATCGATCATAATTATACTTGCAAAGATGATTTTGTGCCTCTACCTTGTATATTTCGTTGCACATTTTCTAGTTCATACTAGTTTGAAACAAAACTTTGTTTGAGCATATATTTATTTATTCATCTCCAAATTGTGCCCTTCTCCACATAGTCTCTTATGTTGCCCATTTGAGGTACCTCATCGGCTACGATTGTTATCAAAGTCATCTTCTCATCTCGACTGGTCATTGCGAACTCGCAGCCCAATTGAGCATTCAATAACTCTACTCTTTTGGCCTGTGATAAATAAATCAATATGCTCATTGGGCACAATCAATATCAGACCTAGGACGATTGTAAGAAATTATCAGATTACACAAAAGAGTGGAAATTGACATTAGAATCTCACTTGAAACCCATGACTGTTGAAATTGTTTCAACTTTTGTACACAACATTAAGTAACAATAATTTGACATTTTGGGTGGAGGTGACGGGGGGAAATGAGGTGGTGTGTTCCTTCATAGGGCATAGGAATACGTTGTGTTGGAAGAAGAGATTTCATTTCTCTATGAATTGAGCAATGGGGAAGTGATGGGGAATAACAAAGCCATATTGAATATGAAAGTGGTGAAAGATTTCAAGGTGAGGTGGGTGGTGATGGTGAGAAGTGATAAAAAGGTATTTCAAGTGACGGACTCGAAGAAGCTACCCAAAACACACACAAAGTTCACTGACATGTCACATATGTTAATGCAATATGTAACTTCCACCAAATTGTTTTAATTACTTAATACATGATTGAAACAAGTGTCATCTCAATGAACACATATGTCTCTTTGAGGTAATGTGGACCATATATTGCCACAACCAACGTATGTTTGAGAGTGTTTTGTTAAGTCAAAGAGTTTGTTTGAAAAATTCATTTCAAAATCCTTTTTGTTTAGATCATGTATAATTATGTTCCGAGGGATGTGGCTTTATGTTTTGGTAAAATGATATTTTTAAATGCAAATGTGTATAAAGTGGTGTACTACAACGAATGAACGAGGGAAGAATTTGTGAGTAACATTCTTAATTGTTATTATAGATGTTAATATTAATTTAGGTGGCTTTAATTTTCTAGGACTTTGTGCAAACATAGTTATTTAAAATATAATAAAGAATATAGACATCATCACATGTACTCCAACAATCCTAAATTTGTTGTTCGTCTTGCCCTGTCACCAAACATCACTCCCCATATACGCTTTACATGAATGCAATTAATGTTAAATAGAATAACATTTTTGTTGTTGCTTTTGGATTAGTTGAATATTGACATTTTCTCTTCAAAAAACATGAAATGCAATATTGAATCTGCAATAGCGGTGGAGAAAGGCACGACCATACAAAACATGCATGCGTTGAAATATTTAAAGGTGTGTTGAGGGGCAATGACAAAGTATTCCAATCAATATTGTACACCAAAAGGCTTGTATCACACAACCAACTCAGATTTAAGGCGGCAGTTGGATTTAAATACCCTACACCATTGCAAAGCAATTTGCAACCTATATAGTAACATAATTTTATTATATATGAAGTACATAATATATATAAATATTATTATTAAATTTTTAAATACATATCATATAATATAATTATATTAAATATTGGTATATATTATATTAATTTATATAATAATATTAATAGCCAAACCGGTTTTGTTTCTAAAAAACCATGGGCTAAGTCGTAGATGGAAGAAGTGTTAAACCACCAAAGTAGCTGAAACAGTGGGCCGAGTGCGAAGAGCAAGCATGGAGGAATCAGGAGTAGAATCTTGATAATAAATGAATGAGTCTTTTGATGCCAAATACTGATGAGAGCTCGGAGAGATTGAGCTGTTATAAAGCAGACCGTGACAAATGTCGATTGGTTATATTTTTCCACAGTCAAAACTGAGTCTTTCAATGTCAAGATTTGCAGATTGTGTCTGTAGGAAGCAATTTTTACAAACAATTTGCTAAACAGAGGTCTTTGCATACTGATACGTACAGAACTCACAAGGGTAATGCCGAATTTGCCAATGATCTGCTGATGTTATAAGTCTAGTTTGAGGGGAACGACTTGGGGCGACGCATGGAGGTGGATCTTGTGTTCACCATGAAAACCGCTATTGAAAATTGATAAGCATCTTTACATAATTTTTTTTGGTCTTATTTGAGACGAATTTAAGGGGTTGGCGCCCCAATAGAAATGCCTCCGACGTAATTAGATTATCTCATAATCCGTTGCTGTTATACACTTTCATCTTCTTAAAAAAAAAGGCTTTAAAATATAACATTATACTTTTTTTTTAAAGCTTACGCTTTACCATTGCTATTTGCATTTGATTGGGTAATTATTTATATTAATAATAATATAAGAAATACTTATTATACAATTATGAATGTTCATATTAATTAACATATATATCTTAGAAAAATTTATGTAAAATACATTAAGAGATATAATTTTTGAGGTGCATCTTTTACTTGTCACAAATTAAATATGATATTAATGGAATATGCGCCTTGATAATGATATATCTCAGATATGTACACTAATATATATTAATAATATTATAGTATTATACACACATACATATATATAGTTTGATTTCAAAGTGGGAAGGACCCTTGATCGATAAAAAGAATGAGAAAACTACTGGCCTAATTTGAAGAATAATTTCAACAAGGCATATGACCATACAAAATTAAAAAAAAACACCCAATACCATAACCAAAATACTAATATAATTAATGTTGTTCGAGATTACAAAAAAGCCTTAACTTTATAATAATCATCCCATAACAAGAGACCAACTGATAGACATTAACAAAGCTATATAAACCCTGATCTATACATTAATCTAAGATGTTCACCATCTCTAAGATCATTCCACCCTAGTTGTGACATGCCACCTCACTATCCAACAAGGCTTGAATCCCTGGCTGTGGAGACGCCCCCACTTTGCCAATTGATTGCCCCAAACCTACAACTGTTGGCATTGTCACCGACTCCTCCATCTTACAGTTGTTGGCCCAAAGCTTAAGCTGCACCACATCCAAACGACCTCATTTTGTTGGGGGACCACCTTCCACGGCACCTGCAACACCTAGTTCGGGGGAGGGTAGGACTGATGTTTGAAGAATCCCCAAGCCATAAATTTTATGACCTCCACCTGTTTCTTAGACCTGCGATCATCCCGTCACATTGTGAAGCCCGATAGAGGAGCCTTGAAACTTTCAATATCCAACAGAACCACCTCCTTAGCCAACTCTTTATCATCCATCCTAATCGACTCCAATTCTTCGACTAGATGCAAAAGGGCTACAAAACGATTCTCCAGCTCTCAAAAAAACACTAAAGGGATGAAACCCAAGCCATCCTTACTAGAGAAGGGGAGAGAAGCAAAAGACCCACTTAGAAAATCCACCAGTCTCGCCAACAAATCCACCCAATATTCCAGAGATACAAAAAAGAACTCAACCATTTCCTTCACTAGTTTTTTAATCAGAAATAAGCATTAGAGGATTCATGGTAAACTGGGGCCACCTCTGAATTAACCCGCCACCTCGGGCTCTTTTCTAACACATCACCACCCAAAACTTCAAGAATAGTTTAAGCCATTTCTGGGATGAGAGCTAAAAAAATATGATTCAACCGCGCCATCGAGACAGGCCCATAAAACTCATTTCTCTCTTCGCCCTATGCTCGAAAACCACAAGCAAAGCCAAAGAATCCACACAACTTTGCTCCATCCTACTAGATCCCCAACCCTTCACTTTGAAGAAACAAGGCAATAAAGAAAAAACTAAGAAAGCCCATGCAATAAAAATCGCCATTGAATAGCTTATACAGTTCACAAGTTTTAAGTCAGGGTTGGTAGAAGTATCCAAAAAAAATTTAGTTTGTTTAGAATTACAATAAGTTTCATCATGAAAACTAGTATCATGTGCAAAAGACGCAAACTTAAAATTTAAAACCTTAATAAAAAATTGTATGGTTGTTATTTTTTTATAAAAAAGACTTGTAAAGTATTTAAAGTGCCATTTTGACATGCAATTTGTTTCTTAAGAATGACTATTTTATTATTTAAAAAAAAAAATTACATAATTTTTTTTAAAACTAAAAATAATATCAATTTAAAAATCATGAGAAAAAAATACAAATTTAACTATCATTGAAACAGAATCAATTATCAAATTGATTGATACAATAAACATTTAAAAATATTTATCTCAATGAAATGTTCAAAGAATAAAAATATCCATGATAAAAAAACGTAAATAACAAGATTTTGAGATAAATTATTTTGTTTAAAAAAATTATTAAAATAGAAACAAATTTGAGAGGAATTAAATTAATTACCTTATAAATATAAGTCCACACCAAAACTCTTAATTTTTAAATTAAATTATAGATTTATAAAAAATAAAACTTGGTGTGAATAAAGACTTAAAACTTAATGTACAAATTTTAATTGGTTGTTTTAATTTTTAAACCAATGTAAATATCATAAATTTTTTGAATTTATTTTGTTTGAATGAAAATAATTGAAAAAAAATAGTTTGATTTTAAAAGACATTAAAAACAAAGTGAGAAAATACTAAAAATTAAAAAAATTCAGATATTTTAACCACTTTTTTTCAAAGAAAAACTAACAAGGTACCTTTTTTTATGATTTAAAAAAAATGGTGATCTTAGTTTTTCTGAAATTCTAATAGTATATTTTTAAAAGACATTAACAAAATCTAGAAAATTTTAAAAATTAAAAGTTATAACAAAAAGATATGGCTTCTTTTTTAGATATATTTTTAATGTGATGGGTTTTAAAAAAAGGAGAAATGACATATTTTATTTGTGCAACTAACTTAAAAAAAACTAAAAATATATTTTTTTAAATCAATTTAAAATACACGTTAGAATGTAAATATGTGAAAAAATGATAAAAGTTAAGTTAAAATAGAGAAAGAAGTTAAAAATCAAATGCAAGGGTGCAAGCCCATACAAAAAAATTGAATTTATGTTCAAAAAAATCTGCACAACTCAAGTTTCAACATCAAAAGAGAAACATGAATTGATACCATGAAAGAATATTGCCAAAGATCAAATTAAAATGTTGAATAAGTAATGGAAAACTTAATAAATAATGTTACCTTGAAGTAAAAGCAAATCACAAAGTTGAGGCGAAAGATTTGACAAATGAGAAAATTTATCAAACAGAGAAAAACTCCACAATCTATAAGAAGTCTTGTAATAATGAATATGTAAGTACATAGCAAGAACAAGTTGAAAGAGATAAAAACAAAATTGCCTTAAACTAAAAGACTAAAAGAGTGTCACAAAGATACAAGAGCAAGATCAAGATTGTACAATATGAAGAATGAAAGAGAAGAGCTCAATAAATAGAGCTAAAAAAAAATGAGTTATATGTATAAGTATTAATGTGTGTCAAGTTCCCTTATCCTTTTACAAGGAGGATGTGTGTGACATGTAGGGGAGGAGCTAATTATGAAAGTAACTCCCGAATCCAACAAGTGGACAACAAATATGAGTGACACATCAAAAAGATAGGATAAATTATATTTATAAATATAATAAATATACATACACATAAGACTTAGGATAAACCTAAACTAGCATAAAAGACGCAAATAAGATTAATTCTCCAACTGACCCCTTAGTTTGTGTGGGATGAGTCTTAATCGATAATCACTATTATAAATAACATTTGAACATACCGTATAAAACTCTTTAAGGTGTTCTCTAGGACCTCCCTTGTCTTTGTACTTATCAAACTTTGAGGGTTCAAAATGTAATCGAAATGGTATCATCATCATGTTAATGTCAAAAGGGTATGGATAAATTACTTCAAACATATATTGTTTGCTTTTGGAAAAACTATTGTCTTGTAACCCTTGGGTCTTGTCTTTCGTGCTTTGTCATTCTTGGATAAATGTCATATCCTTGAGCGGCGATTGTTGATTTGGATTTGGATTCGAAAGTGGATTGGATGATTGATTTAGACTGGCAAAGGGATTGGAAGTTGAATCAATGAATTGATTTTGATTTGTGTTTAAATTGGAGAATTGATTAGGATTTGAACTTGTAAATTGATTTGATTTGGAATTCAAAATAGAACTCGGAGGCTGATTGTGGTTTTGATTGATTTGATTGGGATTCAAATCAGAGTTCAAATTTTGGGATTGATTGGATTGGCATTCGAAACAAGTTTTGAATGTTGATTTTGATTGATTGGTGAGTTTGCATTGACATTCAAATTTTGATTTTGATTTGGATTGATTGGTAAATTTGAATTAACAATCAAATTTGGATTGGGGATATGATTTGAATTCGAATATACATTCGAATTAGGATTTTGATTTTGATTGATTGATTGGTTTGAATTCGAATAAAGATTTGGATTGGTTTGAATTAATCCTAGATCATTGGCATTAGAAATAGGATAACTCAGGTTTTAATTTGGATTCAATGATTGAATTTTGGTACAGTTAATTGATATGTTTGTTCTAAGTTCAATGATTTCCCTTTCTAATTCTTTGACATGATCTTCAACAGAAAGGGCATGGCTTTGTTGGGATGTTTTGTTTATAACGACTTTGCCTTTATCCATTTAAGTTTACAAAACATTTTGATTGGTGTTATTGCAACCTATAATGGCTTTGTTATTCCACAAGGAATTACTAGAGGTTACTTGCTCTTAGATGGGAGGTATGGATTCTTTCTTAGAAAGCAAATAATGTAAGTGTTTGGGATCAAAATCAAGGGGAAGCTTGGCTCCTAGACTCAATGCTTTCAATAAGTCTTCATTTTTGTTATTTATGATGTATTCTATGATGTGGGAAGGGGGATTATTATGCAAACTGGTCGTATGACCATGTTCTTCTTGATAAGGTCTTTCATCTTCAACATTTTCATTGATCACAACGTGATGTTGTGGGTTGCCAAATTGAAAGGGGTCATTGTCAAAAGACTCTCCTCTAAATTGAGGATTGTTCAATAAAACCATGTCTTGTGATGGAAAACATTGGTTTGGAAAGCTGGACTCAAAAAACAAAAAGTTGAAGGACTAAAAGACTTGACAGTATAAATACTTGAAACAAGTTTGATTTTTCTGACTTTGGATTTTAGGCTTTGTTTAAATTTTAGAATTTCAATTTCAAAGATTTTAAACTTAGTTTTGAAACACAAAAAATTCAAGTACGTGGTCTTTACAAGGAGATAAGAAGAAAACAAAAATAAAAAACAAGTTCTATTTTAAATAAAAAGAAACATGCAATACAAAAAAATGAATAAAACCAGGACAAAGGATTTGAATGTCTTGTAGGTTCTCATATATTGACTGATTCATTAAAAATTGCCAGCCCAATGTTTCATAGCACTAACTATGGATGTAGAACCATAACCATAGTCCACTTAACCCAGTTTCAAAGATAAGTTGAGAGTAACTTCTTGGAGCTAACCGTTTGTTGGTGTACTACAATTCAAATGGCTGAAATGGTTATCATAAGATTAAGACTTGTACAAATTTTTTTGAAGGGATTCTTGTATATAACTTTTGGTATGTGAGGCCCAAAATCGTAAAAGAAGTTGATTTAATGAATGCACATAAATGAGTCATGGTGTGCTTAAAACATACAACCATTTAAGTAATTTAAATAGTAGACCCTTTATTTGTATACTTCGTCGATACACAGGGTTTGGCCTACTGCATGGTAGTGAAATTCATGATCAATAGAACCCTAGAAAATAAAAATAAATAGGTTGGTGCATAGTAACAAAGTCATAACTTTATTTTTTATTTTCAAGTGTCGTCATCAATGTGACATCAAAGAAAAATATACACAACTTTGTGATACAAACAAGAAGCAAGATTTTTTACAATGAAAATAATATATGATCTAATTATTACAAAATAAAAAGTGAATTAATTATTACTTTACAAAAAATTAACAACTTGAAATAAGCAAAGTTAACAAAATAAAAATAAGATTAACAAGTAAATAAAATAAAATATTTTATTTTAATATAACTTTTTGTTTCTTTGGTAAGCGTCTTGCACAAACAGTGAGTAAGTTGTTTGTGAAGAAGTAAGGAATCTAAAGGTCTTGCAAGTTAGCCAAATTAGAAATAAAAAATGAAGATAAAGTCAAAAAATAAACTTTTTATGATCGAAATTGTTATTACATAAAAAATAAAGAATAATATAATTGTTAAAAATTAGAATATAGAGAAACAAAGAAACAGAAAACAAAACTGTTGCGACAGTGAATAAAATTGTCGCAATAAAAGATGAAAACTCTAAAGACCCAGGGCAAATTTCCTAACATGATAGACGAAACCACTAGCTTGCAAAACGTCAAAAAAAATATAAACAAATAAATAGAGAGCAAAACCATTACATTATAAGACAAAAACCACTACGAAGCTAAGTGAAAACGCTGAAAAGTTGGCCAAAACTGTCGAATTGCAAAAAGTTAGAAAACAGACAAAATATAAGATAAAAATAGGAAACATAAAATGAAATCGCTACACTAGAAGACAAAACTGCTACAATAGAGAACAAAGCCATTACGATCACAAACAAATTCATCGAAAAGTTAGACAAAACTATCGATTTCTTTGACAAAACCGTTATTCGGCAGATAAAAGAAAAATAGAAAACAAATGGATAAAACAAATAAAACATCAAACATGTGTGTCAAAAAGCTAAAAACCCAAAAAATAAAAAATATATCAAACAATTAGGCAAAAAATAAGCAAAAATAACCAACGAAAAAATTGCTACGGTCAAAGACAAATCCATTATGCTATAAAACAAAACTATTGTTCAAATGTACAAAATCGTTGTTTTGCAAAATGAAACTGTTGTTATGCAGGTGACCATACAAAAACTTATAATTTTAGGAAAACAGACTTGCAGCTTAAAAGAGACCCTTCCAAAATAAGATTAAATAGATATGCACTCTAAAATAATTTAAATATAACTTAAACAACCTTCTAAGTGTCATTGTGATAAATAAGATGAGGGAAGTGTCCCATTAGTTATGCTAGAATGTGATAAATAAAAATTAAGACTTTTAATGTGAATTAAGAAATCAAACTAATGTAACTTCCTATTCTAAATCTAAACTAAAACCTCAGATTGAACAACAACAATGAATAAAAGCTAAACAAACAAGTAGTTATAAAAAGTATGTAGAATACATCACCTTCTCCATTGTTAAAACATGTGATTTGTTATTAAATCTTTGGATGTGGGTGCTCAATTCATTTTTCAAACAAAGGTGAATTGGGTAGCATATGGGTGTAAAAAGTTTGGATTTTCAATGGACGAGTAGGATAATTTTGATGGAGATTCAATAGCTTGAAGGTGGATAAATAAAATGATAGATTGCACGTTAATTTATAGGCCTTTGGGTGGTGAGATGAACGGTTGAGAATAATCCAAAATTTATTTAATTATGATAATAATCAATGATTAGATTTGAGTTCTCATCTCAATAGACGATGACTAATTCTCAGATGTGTAAGAGAAAGGGAGAGAGTTAGTTGGTAGTTGAAAATATTTTAGGAATGATTCAAGGTAGTTGGATGACTCACTAAGGTAGTTGAAATATTCAGTGATGACTCAACAATTGATTGAGGAAGTTAAGGAGTTAGTTGGATGACTCAACACTTGGTTGAGAGAAGCGTAGAAAATGTCTAGATAAGGTGAAAATTCATGGTTTTAATTAGTTTTAAAGAATTATGTATGTATGATTAATTAATATGGACTATTCAATTATTCTAAAAGAGAAGGGAAATGATGTTAGTGAGAAATACGAATTTGAGATGATGATTAAATTAGTGTGTTGATTTTTATCAAAGTTAATTAAGACATTAAATTGGTAGAATTTAAGGGTCTACAATAAATAGCATGGGTAGGCATACATATAGATATATTTTTGGAGACCAAGTAATGTTCTCAAACCAAGGGATGATGTTATAGGTGTAGAAATAGGAATAGATGTGATAGTAAAAGTAACAACTTTGGAAATGTTTTCTTAAGACATTTTCTTTTGTTCATCTCTACGAACATAAGAGTGAATCAATTTCTCTAGATGCTCACAAAAAAAACTCTATAAATTTGGCTTCATCAGTTGAACCAGATTGTTCTTGAGCATTGGGTTCTAAAACGAGAGCCATAATGCACCATTCAAGAGGGTGTGAAGTAGGTAATAGAAGATCCCTTGAAATTGAATATTTAATACAATGTGAAACATATGCTTACTCTTGTTCCCAAATCATTTCAAATTTGATAAAAATTATTGGAGTAAACTAATGACATGGTAAATTAGTGCAATCATGTGAAATAGGAAGGTCGTGATATTGGGCCTTGTTGAACATAGCTTCTCTAACAACTTTACATTGAATCCATGTAAGAACATAATAAATAGCATGTTGAATAGTGAGACAAGATGCAACAATGAATTGCATAATGCTATGAAACATATGAAAGATACATTCACTCATTGCTCTCATAATGAATACAATACAATATGAATTAAGTTATGCTAATGATTATAAATACAATATAAGTAAAATTCAAGGTATAGGGGTGATCTAGATAAGGGTTTGAATGATTATGTGGGTTGTCAAATATACGTGTCTATTCATTAGTTAGTGTCGGTCTAATATTTCAGAGCACTAACTACAGAGGTAAAACCATGTCTGTAGCCCACTAACCTCATTTTCAAAGGTACAATGAGAGTAACTTCCTAGAGTGATACGTTACTCTCAGGGGAACCACAAATCAAACAACTAAAAAAGGCTTCATATAGTATAAACAAGGGAACCTATACATTTCTGATACACCATGAAGTATGTGAAAACTAATATTAGTATTTAGTGTTGTGCAATGGCTATGAGTGTTGAGGTGAACCCCTCACACCATGATGTCTATAAACAAAACACCACATAGCCCTTCACGATAGTCAATAAGTATTTTAGAAACTATCAGAACACAATTTCTATAAAAAAACATGATAAAAAATAAAATAAAGAGAAAATAAAAACACAAGATTTTTGTGTATAAATAATAATAATTTTCAACCCGAGAACGAAATAAAAAGCTTTTGTGTTGGATTCATCCAAGGTAACAAAACAAACTTCTTTAGTATCAGATTAAATCCAAGGTCAAAGAAGTTAAATTGTTGTGTCATATTTATATTTAAGGTTAAACATTGTTTTCTTTCAGTGTTAAAAATTTATAAAAATTAAATGAATTCATAGATCAAAAATCAAATAAACAACAAACAATGTTCAAAATAAAATGCAGGATCACCAAAATATTTAATCTATTTTTAATTGAATGGACTCAAATGAATAGATCTAAACTATTAAAATTTTAAAATATGAATATACAAATATGATGATAAAATACAATATGCTACAATGTTTTATAGAATTAGAAATATGTTAAAAATAGAAAATGGGCCTACAAATATGCAAACCTCTTTAAAATAGATTATATGATGACTGTACAAGTTAATTGTGACTGGAAACTGCTTAAAAAAATCCTACAAACTATTTCGTGTTTGGAATCAGGAATTAAAACCGTGATTGGACAAGTTCGTAGAAGGAGGACAGGGGTGTATTGCGTATGTGTCCTGGTTGATTGTGAGCCTAATTTTCAATATGGGTCTATGCAACTCTCTGCAAAGATTGACTAATTAATTTTGCGTGTTGATATGTCATGCAGAAGACTTGAAAAACATAATTCCTTATTCCTGCACAATAAACACAATAGAAATCAAATGTCAAAAAGAGGGAATAGGGTTAGGGGAATAGCCGAACTATCCTCAAAAACTCTTATATAATCTTAGTGTTGCCTACATAGCCCAAATGGGCTTCAAGGTGATATAGTTCTACCTCTTAGGATGAGTGATCTATGATTGTGAAACTATATGAATGTAGGAAAAAGATTGATTGAAATGATTGACAATGAATGCCCTTAATCTGCAATAAAAAAATTAAAACTTAACATATGACTGTTAAAATACAACATAATTGATGTTGGAAGAAATAATGCTCTTTTGCTCAGTGTGTAGTAATTTGAAACCAATGTGCTAGGTGTAATTAAGTGAATGCCTTGATGTGATTTTATAGGAGAATATTTAGAATATTTTTGTTGACTAACCTTACAAAAAGAACAAGAGAGCCATTTTGAAACGTCTCAATTTCAAAAAATGATTGTTGAAGCACAAGGGCCAATGTTGTACTAGTGGACAAGGTCACAGTTCGACCATGTCTAACCTAGTGCAGACTTGTCTTAGAACACCAGAGATTGTTGGGACATGTTTGACAAAAATCTGTAAGCTGAATAGGGTTTAATGTGGCCAAAATAGGGATGTTTGTATGATAATTACAGTGTTTTCAATATAGTGAAGGTTCTCTTATAGATAGTGAGTTAGGGAAATAAAGAATATACCAAGCAAGATAAAGATGTCAAGTATACATATTGTCAAGTATTTTAATGATTAAATTTATGTCTACAAAACAATCACAAAGCATAGTCCTTAAAACATCATGGAAACATATTTGTCAACAATCTATTATTGGATGTGTAGTCCAAACATGCTACATGAAAGGTTCTAAGATGTTGTTCTAGATCACCTTTAATATTATAAGGTGTAAGATTAGGTGTGATGTATCCTATAGGTACACGATATGCATAAATATATAGAGCCAACAGGTTGTGTATCAATATTTGAGAATTAGTCAAATGGCCCACTCTAGATAACATTGTTTCAAGTGAGAAACCTTAGATTGAAGATTGAGAATAGTTTGTGCAAGGTTTTGAATAGTAGCAATAAATGATGTCATATGAGTAGCAACACAAGAAGGCACAAAAGTATTTTTTTAAAGAATATCTATATAAAAATGGGTGGGCACGATTTGTTTATCCATAAGTGTAGATATATGAATTGTAGCAATATGAGTAGTGATTTGAACACCTATTATAAAATTTGTGCCTATAAAAGATAAATCATTATCATTGAAGAGTCCATCCTGTTGTTCCTTAATTGTGGCTACATTAGTGATTTGTCTCTAAGATTACATTCAAGATCTTATCCAAATCATAAGGTTGCTTGTTAAATTGATCTCAAAAATAAAAAAGTGTTGTTATTTGTGTAGGATTTATACCATTAAGCTCATAAGGATGTAATTTATCATGATATTCACTAACAATTGCCCCAAAGGTGCAAGTTGTGCTGGAAGGGATGGCGTAATTTTTTCTTTTGGTAAAGTAGGTTTTTGTAAAGGGAAAGAGTGTAAATCAGTAGTTGTACCTCACCTGAAACCCAATACCATTGACCTCGTCTCACCTTTTGTGCACGATGCGGTATGTAACAATAATCTATTATTTTTTAGAGAGGTGACAGTGAAAATTGAGGTTAAGTGTTCTTTCATACGACATGGCAATGTGTTTTGCATGGAAGAGACATTTCATTTTACAATGAGCTAGAGCAATGGTGAAATGATGGGGAAGGGAAATGTCATATAGAACATGGAAGTGGTGAAAGATTTTAAGGTGAACTGAGTGGTGATGGTGAGGGGAAATGATAAGGTGTTTCAAGTGATGGACTCAATTAACCCTAGGAAGATACGTGTTCAAAGTTCAATGACATGTCACATATTTCAATGCAATATGTAGCATAGACAAACAAAAGCTACAAGATAGGCTTTGAGACCTCAATGTCATCCCCCCCAAATTTTTTCTTGATATCAGAGACAATCCTTACCAATTTTTTTGGTTGTCCTAGCTAAGGAGCCTTTAAACCAAATTAGGAACCTAGTGATCTATAAAACTTTTAATGGTAGTTGGGGGTGAAGTCGAGGATGGAGGTCGTGGAGTGTAATAGTGTGAAATGTCAATAAAAATGGTCGAACTTAAATATGGCATCCATTGAACTGCCATCAAATAATTTTTCTTATTGTTGAAGGTGATCGAAAGCGATAGCTTGGGCATCTAATGGAGTTTTGGCATACAATGAAGTTTGGAGTTTGGAGTTAATGTTTTGGTAAATGGGGTTGTGTAATGAGAATGAGTGTAAATCAACAGTTATAATTAATTCGCAATGCATAAATATTACCCTTGTGTCAAATGAATTGAACTTCACTATCAAATTAATTATTAAAAAATGAAAAAATATTATTATTTGGCAATCTGAGATCAATTTAGAATGGAAATGACCATTTTCCTTTCACCAATTAATAGAATATTGCAAATATCTCACCATTTGAATGTCAAAAGATTTGTACTCTCCATTTTCTTTTTCAACAATTGCCTTCCTTATCCTTCACTATTTTCTTATATTAGTATTAATATATTAATAATAGTATATTAATTAAATATTAATATTATACAATTAGACACATATATATATGATAATAATAAAAAAATAATTATTATTAATATATTAATAATGTATATAACACTATGTTATGTATACACATATAATCATATTTAATTATATAATATAATACAATATAAATATATTAATCATTAATAATTGTTTAATTACATTTAAAATTTAAAAAAAAAAAAACACCCCAAGAATGACATCATTGATGAGATCACCACACGCTCTAACTAATTTACTCCATTATTATTTTAAATATTATTTCACTATGATTTTGTACTTTATTTGGAAAATATCCCTCTGATTTTATAAGCAAATTTAGTATTATTTATGATTTATGAATATTATGTTGAACACAGATTTATGATTTATGTCTAAGGATAATGTGGGATTGTGAAAACCTTAATTCACAGCCCAACAATATTTTGAACTATGAACTGTATTTTACTCAAAATACAAATAATGATTTAAGCGTGTGAAACTCCTCATGGCGAAAAAATCCAATGTATAAATGCTTCATTCAATATCAATGGTAGAAATTTTACATACATCGGTATAATTAAATGGTGTGATAGCTTAGTCAGTGTAACAAAACTCCACAACACAGTAAAGATGACCATAAACCTCATTTATGGAGCTTTCCCTCCCCAGATCCATTGGCGTTCAATCGTAAAGTAAATTATTATACAAGAGGTCGGCCCTTCACATATTCAATGAAGGCCAATGCCACCAAGCCCAACATAGCAAAATGAACATTCCACACGTCTGTTGAGGACACCATTATTGTCTGCGATTTTCTCTCTGTTATAACACCCCTTAAACATGGGTACCAACGACACAACAGACAACACCCGTGTGCTTAAAACAAATGATGACACCCCTTCACTGCTCAATGGTGAAAAATAATCACTTCCACTTGCCAGCTCCATCCCAATAGCAAACACAAACCCCACCATGGCAAGCCTCCCATTGATGGTCTCGGGCATAGGACCTGTGAATGCAAATGCATCACCAAAATTTGTGGACCTAGACACCATATTGCACGTGGCATTGTTTTATCTGTGGAGAGGGCATCAAAAGACATCAAGATGAATTTTTGGATGCGCCATACCAATATGACACCTCTAGCATAATTATTATGTTCATTATCATCTTCGTGGCATTGTTTTATCTGTGGAGAAGGCATCAAAAGACATCAAGATGATTTTTTGAATGCAACATACTAGTATGACACCTCTAGCATAATTATTATGTTCATTATCATCTTCATAAGCATTTTCAAGTTTAAGAATATCATCATTAACAATATGTTCCTCTCCCTGTATGTTCATTATTAACATTTGCATCAATATAAGAAAAAATAATTTACATTTCATCAATTTTATCCATTTTAGATTGCACATAGAGACACAGTTGGGTCAAAGAACTCTGATTATGCTCACTTACAACACCACTTAAACTACCACTTCGACTTATATAAACACGAGAGTTAACCTTCTTACATGGCATAAAATATACTCATGAAACACTAATAAATCTAGAATACAAATGCACATATTACTACCTAAAAAGGGGAACTCATAAATCAAATTTTAAACCTTAATGTAGAAGAAATTTTAAACTTTAATGTAGAAGAAATTTTAAATCCTAAGAACGAAGGATGAAACCCTAAGGAAGAAAGGCCTAAGTTTATCGCACTTAAAAGAAATATTGGGTTCATCGGAGTCTTTTAACTTATTTTGAATTTAGGTGATGTAAATATGCCAAAACTATTGAAATTCAGATTGTATAAAATATATTTTTTACCAAACAAATCTGAATGCTAACATAGAATTGATTGCACATATTAAATATAGAAATGACAAAGAAAAAAAGGGAGAGAGGACACTTCACTGATATTCTACTCTTTATTTTCCCATTTTCTATGTATAGTGTCCCAAAATGCTTTGTATAGGCTCTACAACTTCTTCGCTTAGGAAATAGAATATTTGAATCTCCCAGGATGTTACCTACAAAGCCTAGACAATTAGGGAAACCAGATCTATCCATTGTCTACTTGTATTGTCCCAATATATTTTCTAGTTTATTCTACCACAAATCATTGCATATGTCTGTCTAGATGAATTATGTTCAATTTTTTTACCTCCGTCTTATGCGCACTTCCTAATTGTCTCTTCATTTTCCTTGAACCCATAGCTTTACTTTTGATACTTCCTTGACCTATAATAAGAGGGCTAAAATATTATTTGGATAACCCCATCTACTTCTTGTTGAGTGGTTGAATGTTGTTTGCATTCCAATACTCTAAAGATGGCTCAAACAACATGTAGTTCTCCTACCTATGTATGTGTGCTCAGTCATGATCCACTACACTGCAATATATAACTTTAGTTTTTGACACTTAACAACATACACTTTTGAATTTACACTTGTATTCAAACTTGGGTTTAGGACTATTACTTTGAGAATTTTTCAGATTTGGATGATTTTGGATAGTGTCTCAAGGGTGTGCAAATTGATTTCTCAAGCTTTTCCAAGCGAATGTAAAATAGCTCAAGATGCTAAATAGAAATGATCTTAGGCTTGATGTCTATTTATAGATCAATCTTTGGATATTCCACCTACCTCCTCCCCTGTCGTAATTGACATGTGAAAGGTGCTTAGGTTGACCCAAGGGAAAGATTTTATTTTAAAAAATATCCACTGATAGCTTCTAGATATTGTCAACAAACACAAACACTTGTGGTTACCAGTTGTCCCACTATTGCCAGAGGTGTCCAGAGAAGTAGAAATAGGAATCCGGTATATGGTAGCACTCTACTTAGGATAATAGATAGTTTTGGCACAAACTAGAGAGATCCTAAAAATGAATGATATCAAATTGGATTGGCCAAGTCAACAGATAAATAAATGGATAGAGAGGAATGTGCAAAAGAGTCAAATGTGCGCACACAACTTATGTATGCCAAATACAAGTCATAACTGATGTTTTCAAGTGTCTAATACCAAATTTAAGTGTCTACAATATCATCTTCAATCATAACGAACACGTCTTGAATTTAAAAAATTCTTTTATAATACCCCCTTTTGAGGTGAGAGATGAAGACCTTGTTGCAATCACTCATCTCAAAAGAACACGCTTAAAACACCACATGCAAGTAAAATAATTTATTCATCACATGTTATCATCCAAAACATATTTAACTTGAAAAATATCCCTCATATGTTAGAAAATAATGTAGCATGTTATTTTCTACACATGGAAATCTTGAATTTTTATTTTGCATTTGGATTTTTGAATATTTTGTTAGCATATAGTCATCCTACAATAGATCATGAAAAGTTCAATTTGTCAATGGAAGAAACTAGCATACCCATACAACAAACATGCCCCAAATGTGAGCTTAGATAAAACAATGAGAACACAATAAAATAATAGACCCCATAGATGCATGGTAGCCACCATGGCAACATAGACACCAAACAAAGAACAAAGTGTTAACGACTACACCTAAATTAGTGACTTGACTCGTGACACGAATCATAAAACAAGACGACAAGTGGATCCTCTAAGATAAGGATTCACACACAAACAAACACATGCACATATAAGCAAGCATTCACACACAAATATTCATTGTAACAATGTAACAATTGTAATGTAAAATATTCATGTGATAAGAGATGTATAAGATACTAACATTTAATGTAGTAACCAATGTAACTAGCTCAATGTGATAAACGAGATGCAATGATAGATATCATTGTGCAAGAATCCTTTGAAATGGCCATACCACAAGCTAAGACATGTTGTCATTGAAACCCTTCAAGATGTGGGTGTACCATGTGAAATTCAATATTATGTAATTTGTGACCCTGCATAACATTCACTCCACAAAAATACTTTCAAAAACCTATGCACAAATCATGGATAATGAAAACCTCTAGAATAGGTGAATATGCGTCATGTATAAAGTAATATTTTTGAATTTTTTAAATTTTACCAATGTTTTTAAGTTTTTCCAATATTTTTGAATTTTATTAAATTTTCACCCCTTAATGGGCAATATGAGTCATGTAGTCATTAAGCATGATAAACCTAATGTGATAAAGTTCATAAAGATTGTGATAGGTATTATGATCTATGTAATAGTGTAATCCAATTACGTAATATATGTCCCAAAGTGTAATGTAAAATCAAGATGTCATAATATATGATAAAGCCAACTACATACAAAGGCCTATTAAGATGTGAATTACTAGTTAAGATATTGATTCCCTCGGGGAAGACCTATTTTCTCCTCAAGATGTAAAATGCTCAAAGAGAGTCATATAAAATAATAATAGCCATCATATGTCACTCTTAGTGTGAAAATTATAAGTTTGAAGTGAAGAATATAAAGTGCCAAATGTATGTATAGAAAACATGTGCAGGTCCCATGGCCCCATAAATAAATGTGGCATGCCCCTCAAATTGGATTGCGTAGTTAAGTGAACAGTTTGTGTTAATGATGAAACAACACCAAGATGTAATAATTCATGTAAGTAATATGGCTTGTTATGTATAACTAGTACAATGCATAGGATGAAACTTCTAGTGTCACACCCCTATGGGAAGATTACGTTAAAGCAATGCTTGAAGACAAATTAATATGTCAATGAGAAGTATATGTGGGAACCAGGGCCCTACATAGGCAAAAATGTGTATATAAATAAACCAATAAAGATTATGCTTGGGTACTACACTGCCAAATTTGGATATAAGACTTCTTTAAATATTATCTTAATAGTTTTCCCTGAAATTCTATTTGGGATAAGGATCTTCCGAAAATCAATTACTTCTTCTAGCTTGCTAATCAAAATAAGGCTCTCACTATTGACAATTTGCTGAAGTGAGGCCTTATGATTCGTACTAGGTGTGTCTTGTGTGAATATAATGTTGAATATGTTGTTCACCTTATGCTACTTTGTTCATATGCCTACAAAACTTTAGGCATTATTTTTAAATTTTTTGAGCTTAGTTGGGTCCAGCCAAACAATATTCTTGTTTTTATCCTCCAATGGTCTTCTCCTTTCTCTGTTGAAACCCTTAAAATTTTGTGAAAACTCATCATACCCTATGTTTTGGGGTTTATGGTGGAAAAGAAACCATAGGGTTTTTCACAATAATAAGAAATATGTGGAAAGAGTGGCCAATTGAATCATCCAAGCTATCTGAAAGAATTTCTTGATTATTAAATTAAAGGATAAAGACAAAATTAGGAAGGATGAAATCAGAATTGCAGATAATTGAAATCTTTATGTTGAGGAGCAAGCCAAACCTAATCAAGGGAAGATTCATATAAGGGATGTCAAATGGGTTTCATCCGACCACATGATGGATAAATCTCAATTTTGATGGTGCTTCGAAGGGTAACCTGGGGAACGTTGGGGGAGGCGACATTCTTAGAAATAGCTAGAGCAAATTAGTAACAACCTATTCTCACAACTTGGGAATTCAAACTAATCACCTTACTAAGGCGAAGGCTACCCTTTAGGGCATTCAGCTGGCTAGGAATATGGGGGTCAATCACCTTATTATTGAAGGTGACTCTTAACATCATAAATTATCTAGAGAAGAAGCATACAACCAATTGGACGATAAAGAACATGATTAGCAACGTACTTTGTTCTCTTCAACACTTTCAATGTATCCATATACAACATGTGTATAGAGAAGGAAATCAAGTTGCAAACTGGCTTGCTAATAAAGGGGTCAATTTAATTGATATGGGACAATGTTGGGACTCCTAGAGTCTTCTAAAAAAGATTAATCAACTTATTCTATGAGGAAGCTAATATTTGTTGTTAATTATTTGATTAGAGATGATGATTTCAAATGCTCTTTGACGAAGATTTGTATGACTGAGATCTATATAAAGTATTACTCATTGTTTCCTTCTTATCTTCCCACTATGGAAACTCTACTCCCAATATCTCTTGATGGCTTTGCCCTTCATGTGAAGTTAAGAGTGATAAGAAGAAATAATGAATCCAAGCATGCCAATTTTTTGACATCATTATCCGTCATGTGAGCATCATTTTCTATGATCGGCATGTGTTTCTTGAGGTGGTGAGGAAGATCTATAGTTTGTTGGTTCAAATTGCTCTTGCTTACATTGTTACTCGAAGAACCCTGACACTAAAGAGCACCATGGGTGGAGATAGGTGCAAGGTGGAGCCTATTGTAGTGGAAATGGTGAAGAACCCCACAGTTTGGAGAATCCTGCATCAGGGAGGGATTTCAATCTTCATTAATAGAATCAAGGGTTTTGACCCCCACATCTCAACAAAATTAGTCAATTCTTGGACAACTTGGGTGTTGAATGTCAGAGGAGTCTCCTTCACTATTTCTGAGGAATTTATTACAACAATCATATGTATGAGTTCTCATAGTATCAAGTTTTTCAAATCTAAGAGAGACAAAAACATAAGGCATTACTCTCCTAAGAGGAAAAAAAAAGTCAAATATTTTAGAGGGTTTCTGAAAGATTTGGTTCATGCTCCATGGAACCAAGTACCTCACCAAGTGATGAGGTATCTCACATTGGAAGGTAGATTTAAGTGTGCACACTATTATCATTTTTTCCCCATCATTTTCACCATAAAAAAATGATCAACATGCTCTCCTATTTGCTTCTTCCTCTGGAGCATTCTGCCTTGGAGGTGCAGGGTAAGAAAACAATTTTTGCCATCTTCATCAAGGGTTGAATTCCTTGAGGTTTCACTATGTCAAAAACTAAAAAAATCGTCTCAAACCTGGTATTAAGATTGTTGCTTTAAAGAACATAGGTCTTCCCCTGTTCAAACAAAAGGAGAGAAGGGGCTTTGGAAATCCTAATATAACATTTTCTTGGTTGCAAGTTAGCCACCAACAAAAAACTCGAGTTAAAGGGGACTGGGTCCTCTACTATCAAATTTCCAATGGGTTCTACTTCTAAGGGAGGGAAAGATAAAGGCAAAGGTCTTACTTCAAGGAAAAGGAAAACTTATGCTTATATAGATGATGTCCAACCTACTTCTATAGATAGGGACTCTCAAAGTATCCCTTTGGATTAGAATGAGGAAGATGAGGTGGAGATCGTTGAGGAGAGTAAAAGCCCACATGCCCAAAACAAGAATCCAAATGAGCAAACAAGGAACAACATAAGGAGAATAGTTCTTGTTGACAATAACATCTAGGGAAGAACTTCTTTGGTGGAAAAAGATCTGGCACAAAATTTTGATTCAATGACTGATGAAAGAAAATGAAACACTTAGAGATGATGTGATGACAATTCAAAAATCCTTAAATTTAGAGGGTGGGTTGATAGGAATAAGGGGGAGAAAACAATTTGTGGAAAAGTTGGGCAAGAAGGTCACCAATTTGGAGGAAAGGAATGTTCAGATCAACATTGACAAAGGTAAAACTAAGGAAGTTTTGCAAAAACTTATTCAATTCAGCAAATTGTCTATCAAGAATTGTGCTACTAGTGTTCATATGTTGAAAGATATCCAAGAATAATATAAAGAACATACTAGTAGGAGAGCTAGTAAAAGACTAAAAGCTCAAGGGTAGTAAAAGAATATTCAATAGAAGGATATTGATCGTGACAAGGCCAAAGATATTATCAAAATTATGGATGAAGAATTTGAGACAGTTGAAGCCCTTATGAATATTGATGTCACTTAGTTATTGGCATGTTGTTTCTTTGTTGTTGATGAGTTGTTTGCAAGTTGCTTTGACTATTTTGAGTTGACCAAACTTATGTGACCCTCTACTTAGTTGTTTTGCTCTTTGTTAGGTGGTTCTCATTGCTATATCTTTCTCTTTCATTATATGAGGTTCACCCTCTCAAAACCCTGTTTTACCAATAATCAAAAAATATTATGCTTGGGTATGATGCCCCCATAGGCAAAAGAGATATAATTATGTATGGACCATGTCTTTGTATTCTTAGTTGTATGTTTGGAAGAAAATAGAAGGTACTGCAAGGAAGCATAGGGTTGCGCTGGAAAATCGAGCAAGGCTCGTAAACAATAAGAATGAAATGAGAAGGATTCTAAGCATCTATAGGCTTTCCTCGGAACTCAATCCATGTTATGACAAATTGCCCTAATAAGTATGTTGTCATCATCGAGAAGGCTAATGGAAGTGCCAAGAATGGGATCAATAATCAAGTGGTTAATATCAATGAAACATCACAAACAACATGAAATAAATGACTTAGAATAATGTCAAATAAAAATGGAATATAAGTGCCATGTGAAATCTATAAAATAGAAATAATGCATTCAAGCTCAAGAAATGGTCTAAAACAAGGTCATATATTACAATGTATAAAAATTACTCCTCCAATGTAATGATGTATTAAAAATAGTATGAATAGATCTATGTGCACATTTAATATAAGCATACCTTGTGTAAGTGAATAAGAAACATGATATATGTACAAGTAGCTCTATATAACTTAATGTGATTGCTTAACATAGAAAGCAACATCTCAATCCCTAGTGATCCACAAGTTATATTGATAATCATATTTAGCCAAATTACCATGCCTCTACGCAGATCGAGGTATACCATTTAAGAAGCAATTGTGAAACATAGATGCGTAAACTCCATAATGCATGATTAAATAAGTATGATGTGTATCATATGATCAAGATAAAGGCGATGAAATGCTTTTGGATTTTTACAATTTTGAAAAAAGAAACACCAAGAAGAAGGCACATGTAAAGCAAAACAAAAAGAAGAAAATATGTACACACGCGACTATGGTATAGTAAGCATGCATTGATTAGGATCACCAAGGCATTCTTGTATTTTTGTAGTTTATCAATGTTTTGCATTTGAGAATTTTAATTGAAACAAAATATGAAGCATGTAACAAAATAAGCAAGCAAAATATATAGTACATGAGGTTTCCAAAATTTATATACATGGAATCCCTCAATGCTCCCTAAGGCATTAATCTACATGAATGAGGTCATATGGACACCCTACAAATGCATTAAAAAGTAAATGATCATCACAAAAGTATTTATATTCATTACTAATGATAAATTAGGCTGGTTGACAGACATTAGGACACAATTGTGTAATGCTAACCTCAAATGATGCTATCCTTAGAAATAAGTTTTGTATTTTATTTTTCAGTATATTTATAGAATGCATTATATTTGTTAAGTCATGAACAAAATCATGTTTACTTTTGATAGGTTCACTCAAAGGTTGGATCTCATTATTACTAACAAGAATAGCTTCACTATTTTTCTTCGCCATAGGATTCAAACATGTGTTTCAAAGCATATATCATTCAAAGTATGAACCGTAGGAGAGTCTAGGCGAGACAATGTTTTACTTATGATTTTGTTGACTTCATGTATCATCTCATAAATGTGATTAGGGTTTGTATGAATAATTGTTATGAAATTCTCAAAATGTTGCAATCCATTTAACTAATAGAAGCTGAAATAACAAGTAAGCAATGCACACAAATATGAAGGTGAAAATATAAAAATATGATTTGAAATGATTGAGAAAACCATTAAGAAGAAGAGGGTTTGTAAAACACTAGGTTAAAAGGCAGGAAAAAGATAAACCCTAGGTGAGATTGGTATAATGTAAGCACCTTAATATTAATTAGGGTTTTGGAAATGAGCATGCATGGGAATAATTCATATCTGAAAATTGGATCTGAAGTAAGCCATGAAAATCTCAGAGAACAGATTTAAAAGAAACCCTATGTTTAATGTTTGAAAGATTTAAGGTTCACCAATTATGTTTACGCTAATTATAATTTTTACAAAAAATAGGAATAAACAAATTGCACTTAAATAGATCTAAATATACACAAATGAAATGCAAATATAAACTAAAGCAATGCAACAAATTGACAAAGAGGTTAAGAAACGCATGCACCTTGATTGTTTTTGCAAGTCTGAGACTGTGTTATAATTATGTTGATTGTGTGTGAAATGCTCCTAGATTTCTAGACCACACTATGCTCCAAGACCTCCCTGTAGTTATACGAACCTATCTTGTATATACTCAAGGATCAGCCTTGGTTGTGGCTTCACATACTCAACCCTATCTTTGGCTTGAGGGTAAATATTAAAAGTTTGATTCACTCTCAATGGTCAAGAGTTAGTATCGCTATAATAAAGTGTATATTGAAAAATTTAGTATACGCTTTAGTATATCCATTAATAATTAATGGTTAAACTAAAGTGTATATTGAAAGATTTGTAACTTTGGATGTTGAAAAAAAATTAGAGAAAAGATGCACAACAGAAAACCAAACAAATATGGCAAACATATCTATCTAAGCTGGAAATTCTAACAAAACCTTTCTTTGAATTGTAGCATTTAACTACAAAAGTTTGCAAGTCGGTAGAATTTGGTTTCAAAAACCTTAAGACATACTTTATAAGCATCCAATTAAAAATTAAAAATAAGCTACACAGAATATTGATAAGAGGGAAAACTCTTCATAGCAACACTCAATTAACCCACCTGTTTAGTAATTGAATATATAATGATGATTATATCTAAAATTTTCAAAACTGATCTTAGAATTTGACTTTCCCGTCCACTTACCACAATAAAAAGATTTAGCATACGAGCAAAATTCAGTATAGTGAGTCTAGTAACTGAATTTACAATATTGAGAATATCTCTAAAATTATGAATCTGACCCCTAGCATTTGACTTTCCTGTACACCTGGCAAAAAAAAAGTATTTAGGATACCAGCAAAATTCGGCATATTGAGTCTAGTAACTGAATTGACAATATAAAAATTATCTCTAAAATTTTAAAACTGACACCTAGCATTTGAGTTTCCTGTCCACTTGGCACAATTAGAAGTATTTAGCATACCAGCACAATCAATATAAATTTGGCCAAAACCCTAAATTAATCTGAATCTGAATCTCCATTTGTGTTAGATCTTAGATTTCTTGGCGCCGCATCCTCATCGTCTTCATTTTCACCTTTTGCGTGTACTATTATACCTGAAATTATAGCCAGATGCAATGATCAGCGGTGTCATCTATTCATAAGCTCCTTGAGAAGCACAAATCATATTCAAACTCCCAACAAATTATAAGATTGTTGCTCCATCTCCAAAACCCATCTTTGCACTCAACCTACTATAGCATATTAACTTTTGGTGAGAATTTTACAGCACCTGTTAAAATTGATCTAAGAAATCATTAATGAGTTGCATAGGTCAATGTAAAACCTGCACAGTTGCATTTCAATGAACTGATTTGACAGCACATATGAATGGCTGTTAGAGTTACTAAAGTTGGTCTCTATAATTTATTGCCCCCTAAAACTGACTGCAGAGTTGTATGCAAACTAATACAGTGTTTAGCTTGATATAGAAGAAGTCTTAGACCCTAGGAAAAGAAAATATCCCAAAGGACGTGCATGCTATGTGAAAACACTGGATTTTATAGAAAGATCAACAGTGCGTTTTCCAGAGAGAATGTATAGTATTTACTATTATCTTCTTTCATTCTATAGTTTCGTCCACCACTTTGTAAAAAGTAATGCCCGCACTGGGGAAATTTCAAATATTTAATTAATAATTCCTCAAGATTCTTGAACACTACAAAATCTGCAAGTGTACCATTGCAAGAACTTCCCCCAAAATACAGGAAATCGCGCCAATGCTTTACTTCAATGAGTTTCTATTCAGTCACAATAAAATTGTAGCATCTATTACAGAGACATGTTATGCATGCACCCATATGGTGAACCCCCTGTTGGTCAAAATAATGTTCTCATCCATTTCAAGCAGACCCCAAAGGATCCAGAGAATGTCAGGACAAAACACACATTTGCCTCTGATTTCTTCCTGAGGCTCCAAAATACCATGGGAAGCTTTGGCTTTCACTTCTAGAATAACCTCTTTAAATTCCAAGAAGAATTGGCGGACAGAACAAACTAAGATTGAGAATAAGCTAACTGGGCTAGCCATCAATTCATGTGCCACCATGTCAAGTGTTGTAACGACCCTGCAGACTCTTTCTGTGCCATGAGAATTCATTACTTTAGGACTTGGGGAAGTTGGTGAAGCAGGAACACCTTGATCTCAACTTTCATGTGCATATTCCAGTATTAAGTTCACAAAGACATTGCTGGGGCTGCAAATTGCAGTAATGGCGAATTAAGGAGTAATCACCCTTCAACAGATTGGAGTGCCACCTCTCGAATCAAGCTCCACAGATTGGTTTTCCCATCACCAAAGAGTATGAATAAATAAAAATGGAAATAAAAAGGAAAAGGGTGACCTAGGGTTTGGTGGCATAAAGTATCAAATTTTAGGATGAGATCCTTAGGTTCAGCCAAACATCACAGAGAAAATAAACATATTAATTCCCAAACAACACTCAAAAAATAAACTGATTAATTGTTTAAACAAAAAAAATCACCTTTATTGGCAAGAAATTCAGCAGTTTTGTTTGTTCATCTATAGCAATGCCTGAAAGATATATTGTCAACAATGAAAATGAGGCTTTTCACTTAATCCATGATTGAGCTAGGACGCTTTTGCTTCATTCATGATTGAGAGACACCAGCAAGAGTTCTTCTCAATGTTCATGCCAGCTATAACTATCACAGAATCATTTTGAACTTCGAGATTTTAAATATATATATATATATATATTAGTTGATCAACATCCCTTTGTTATCTCTAATAACACCCCCACATCCCGCAGACCCCAAAGTGCCTTTCACAGTTCCATCCAATTTAAGTATATGTTAACCAGGTTTAGCGCGGTGCCAATTAGCCAAGAGTCTTTTTAAGCTAATTCCCCTGTTCCTTTAAGCAAAGGGAAGGAAAAACTATCATTAATTTTTATATCATTTAGAAGATTTTGGTTTTGCTCCATCTTCTGATGATACCAAGACGTCAACGTTACAAAATACTGTTATGACTCTGTCTTCCAGGTGCAATGCTATGTTTGGGATTCTTGGACATCAGACGATGTCCTAGGCTAGAATACTTGCTGTGTTAAAGCTAATACTTGGATACTCGATTTGCAATACTTCAACTCTTATTCGGTTCAATTTGGACTTTGTATTCTATGTAATTATACATGCAGTAGCCTATAAATAAACATTTTCTAGCCAAAAATATATATAATTATAAATTGAGAATTAAGCAACACAAAACTGTAAGTTTCCAACCCAAAACAAACTCATCTTGGTATATTTAAAAAAAGTTGCACAGTTGGTCCAATACATTGAAATCCCAAATCTAGGCTAGCTGCAAGCATTGGGCTAGTAATATAGAAAACATCCCAACCAGGCCAGGAAAACAGATAAGAAATAATCTTTTGGAGATCAATTTAATCTTTGCTTTGCCAAAAATTGACAGAAAATTTCCGATACAATTGAAGGATAGGAAAATATTATTTGACCAGATTGTAGAGGTCAGTCAAACTGATTACCTAATCAGTTGGTTAATGCAAGTATGGCATTTGCATTATGATTAAACCAATATAGAAAGTTTCTTAATGAAACCATAAAAGATGATCTGGGTAAATTTTGGAAAGACAGAATCTCGCAATTTGTCAACAAGGGCATAAAGTGATCAGACCATTCAACTCCATCTAGCTTATTTCCACTGGAAGAAAAACTAGACTCTTCTTTTCCATTCAGGTTACTGGCCGCTATTGCATCGACCCGAAAAGATAGCTAACATAGAATTTATAATTCTTGGAGGATTTTAAGGTGATTAAGACAGTATTAACAAGGCCCCTTGGCTCAAAAGGCATCACCCCATGTACATCATACAAGAAGCGCGAGGCTCCTACAAGCTATGCTACTGATAGTTTCATAAGGCAGACAAAATAATATTTGCAATAGGGACCAAAAACACTTTAAAAGTGGAAAAAAATGAAGCAAATCCATTTAGAAAAAGTTTCCTGTATTTATTAATAAGAATTTGCTTTGCTCTGCATCTTCACAATCCGGCTAGACTGTAGATACAGTAGTAAGCCTTTACAAGTCAGGAACTTCAGAGTTCTAAGGCCATGTATTGCAATTAATAAATTAAGCCTACCTTTGTAAAAGGTACACATACCTGCATTATGTGTAGGGAATGGGAAAAAGGGAACCAAAGTTTTTGAGGGGGATTCAGTTCTTCGACGCAATTGGAGACTTGTTGAGGAGTTTTGCTCTAATTAGCTCCAGGATTTTGGTAAGCAAATGGAGAATATGCACCCATCTTAAAGGCTTGCGAGGTAGAAATGAGTAGTCAAATTGGCCCAAAAACAGAGAGAATGCAACTTTACAATCTCAAGTCCATGCCAGTAATCGATGAATGTAGACTATTACCCACAACTTCCAAATTTGTTAAAATTATCCCCAAACTAAATAAATGCAAGGGGAAATTGCAGAGTAAAATAAAAATCCATTTATGGAATACAAAAACACTCAATGTAGTTCCTATAGACAACATAGTGGTTGGGCCTGGACGGCACAATGCAATCACCAACAAGCAAAAACACTTGAAGCTGTTTCTATAGACAACTTATCATGCCTACTCTTATATAGGTCTACGCTAATATTCAATATAAAACAAGTATTACAACAGTTTATATTACTAGATAAATATATCATATAATTTCATGGTACATCTGCACAGACCCTTGAGATTTTTTACCGGCCCTCTTGGATATAAATTGTCACATTCATATTGGCTTCTGTAGGAATTGAGCGAAAACATACACAAAAGTGTCCAAGATCAAGAGCTGCGATAGAAATCAACTAAACATAACTCCAACATAACCACCCTGTGAATAAATTCCACAATATTGAACATCTTTTTAAAAAGAGAAGACGAAACGACAAAAAAAAAATATAGCACCTTTCTTCAAAAGCCACCTTTCAAGCACCTCTGTTGAAAAATCATCCCTTCCTCCCAAACTTTCGAAACCAACAAGCCTCTCCGTAGCGACTCCATCCCTGTACACTAATGTCATTCAGTTCATTTTTTTATGTAGCTATTTACAACTTATCTCATCATTCAACAATTAATTGGATTTGTAACCAACCAAAAATCTATCTTAATTACAAGCTCAACAGCTTTCAATTGAGTCATGAAAGTTACCTAAACAGTATTACACATGGCAATGTCTTGATGGCTAGTTTAGCAATAAAAAAGGGAGCATTCTGCAAGGACAAATTTAAGATTTAAGAATTATGTGCTTATAAAACAAGCATACTGCACAAGCCTGGAAACCAAATTCAAATGAGATGTTTTACTACATTCATAAGCAGTGACTGACCTCAGCATCGACCTTGATAAACTTTGTATCAAAATATTTTGCAGCCAGTAATTTGAGGTGTTTATCCATAATTCTGCAAATGTTAAAAAATGACATAAATAATCAGAATGTAACAATAAACGATATTTTTACCAAAAAACTGTAATGTCCCCTTCTTAGCTCGCATCAGTTTCTCTTGGATTAGCCTATTAACAGACTCTTGTAGGCTAATGGAGTTGTTTAGAGAGTCCCCAGTGTGGTATTGTTTCTCCGGAATCGGGTGATATTGTGGTTTTGCCGTTAGAAGTGGTTTTGGGACTCAGTTTTACATACTATTTTTAAGTAAGTCATCAGTCAACAGGGCTCAGTGTTACTATTTCTGGTTGGGCACTTGGCAGTGTAGTTAACTCATTCATTGATCTCCTGGCGCAGACGGAATCAGAGGTTGAGGTATTATGAGGGAGTTATGTTATTTTTAAATATTATTAAAGTTAAGACTGTAATAATATTTAATTATTAAAAGTACACATTAATAAATTAATTGACTTATGACAATGAGCCACTTTAATATTATAAAGTCAAATAATATGTACCTTGGATGGAGCGCCTAGGAAGAAGATTTTAAAACATCTTCAAAGTGAATTTAATATAAAATGTTTTTAATGAGCAAATTCTTCTTGGAAATCGTGCTTTTTTGGAGGGCATAAAAGAGTGTTGAAGCTTCATTTTTAACCATTCTACACTTAACATTTTATTAGCTATTGCTTGGGAGTTGTGAGAAACAAGGGTTTCAGCCATCAATTGCTTTGGAGAGCGCCACTGCTTTGAAGTTTGTGCATTTTGAGGTTGTGGAATACCAGCTGAAGATTGCCTGTGTGATTGGCTTCATCCAGGTATCAACATTGTGCCAAGTTGGAGAAGTTTGTGAAGGGTTTGAAGAGGAGATCACCGATTGTTGATAGGAAAAGTGCTGAAGATCATTCTCTTGCTGCTAGCAGTATCTGCTACAGTGACGTGAATAGTGCCAATACAGTGACATGAACAGTAAAATTCATTTTTGGCTTTGGCAAGGAGTTTTGGGCATCACTATTGTATCAAGTTGTGAAGATATCCATCAGGTATGTCTAATATGAAGATGTTGATGTAATGTCATCTTTCTATAGTTCAAATCTTTAATTTGAACACCATCTTCCATCGCTGTTATAATCGTATCAGACTGTATCAGACCTGATCTCTTTGTAATCAGACTCATTAAGATGACAATGAATGCACATTTTGATGTTGGTTTATGGTGAACATTGACTTCCAAGTTGTTGGTTATGTCTCCTTTCATATGACATATGTAATTGAAACTCAAACAACACCAAACTCAAATATTATAACTCAGAAAATTGCATCAGACGTCACGAAATCCGAATACAGTGGGTTGAATGACATGTGTTTGACGTAATGCCAAACTACTAAAACTCAGAAATCAGGGCAGATTTGGGTGGGATACTACAAAAATGCTTATCATAAGAAAACATTCTAGAATTCATTTCTTCATAAAACAAAAAGCAGCCTACAATCCTCTCCAGACAATAAAAAATAGAGCTCAATATGCGTCAGATGGGAGATGTGATACAAAGACTCTTAATTCAATACGGCTTGTATACAAGCAGAGCCTTCTTGTTGTGTACAACCAGAATCAAACCTACTTCAATAATACTCGTAATTAGTGATTGTTAATGACCTTCCAACCATACACTTAGTCTCTTTGTTCATGCCTTCTACATGCTACCCACAGTAAGATAGAATGTAACAAGACCCTGCTCTAACAATATTACTCCTAAAATGCTGTATGTGGAGGTAAACAGATAAAATCTATAGTAAACGTTTTTAACTACAAAGTTTGATGATGCACACATGTTAAGGAGTAAAAAACCACCTCAAATATGCATTTGTTTTATTTTGGAGGTTCTGGAACTCCTCAACTTGCATTATGCCACCATATGCTTGCAAACGGAAAACTGGCTCCATAGCACAAACACTGGCACAATTACAAGGTTTGAGAATTGATACACCATCTCCATTGTAAACCCAGCTTGATGGTATGTTCAGTTTCCACTGGTGAGCTTTGTATCTTTGTATCCTTGAATTCACCAAATAGACTATGAAGAAGGAAGAAAGGAAGACAAAATTAAAACTGCAAATATAAGGTTTGAGAATTGATACACCATCTCCGTAGAAAACCCAGCTTGATGGTATGTTCAATTTCCACTGGTGAGCTCTGTATCCTTGACTTGGCTAAATAGACTATGAAGAAGGAATACAAAAATAACACCGCCTAACTGATTCATTATGGAAAACCTCCTCAAGGTGATTGCCATGAAACTGTAGTGACTACTCCTATCAATGCCAATGCCTGCTTCAAATTCAGCGCACAATGGCAGGAAGAGACAGAAACAAACAAAATTCTACTCCCTAGCATGATGACCACCTTTGGAATTCAGAATCAAATGCCATAAGAAGTTCACCATTTATTGAATGAGGCAAACATGTTTTTAGTGATGCAAGTTTGCCAACCTTATGTGGATGCTCCTGCATCAGAAAAAGTTCTAAAGATCATTTTCCTCCTCAATTTGAGGATAAGGATAAAGGAAGGATGCTTGGGGCTTGTTGTGAGTACCCCTTTGTAAAATTTGTAATGATTGACATTTTTTATGTGCAAATCTGTAATAAAATGACAAAAAATAATGTAAAGAAAAGACAAACATTTATGTAACCAGCCAGGAAATCAAATGGTCTTCATTATTGATGACCGTGGGACTTGGAAAAGGTTAGGTGCTTGGTATTCCAGCTCACCTTTTCACATTCTTGGCTTAAAGCCATTGTAGATGTATTTTACTAAAGTCAATGAAGGGTCATAATCTTGCTTTGCATATCTTTGTGTAATTTCCTGTTCGGTTTTAGTTTGTGGTATAGTGCACACTATTTCAATTCCATGGTTGTAGTATGCTTTTTATTATGCACGTATGGATTGCACACATTTCTGTTATAATCAGAATGAACAATACACATGGTTAGTCCATGAAGTAGACGGTTAGACTACAAGACATTAGCTCTAGTCCCCTGCACCGTGCAAACTGGGGATAAAGTTATAACAAAGGGATGGCAGTCTTCCAAAGGAAGATAAGATAAATCCTTCAGCAGAAACTTTGGGAATCACATTGATTAATGTAAGAAAACAACTGATTAAAAGAAGGGGAGAAAAACTAAATTGGTCTATTTTAGAATTATGGTCAAGAGTTGGTCAGATTGGATAGCCAAACCCAGGTCAATGATAAATCAAGGGCATAATACTGCTAGTATAGATATCTTGAATACATCTATCAGGAAAACACCGAGAAATATCAATCTCCAGGTGCTTATCTTGGATTTGTTGCATACCACATTCATTAATGACTCTATTACCTTCTCAGAAAATTTTATGCTGACTGGTAATGGACGACCTCAATCCAGCTGTACCACTCTGTCGGGCTTGAAAACTCTTTCCAAGGAAAAGAGGGGGGCTTCAAACTCCACCGTATGCCCAAGATATTAAAAATTTTCATCGACTTCTCTAAGCAAGAAGAAAAAAACTTCCTTTAGACAGTCAAATGGACATCAAATTTAAGTTCAAAACTGTCCTATGCCAGTCAAATGGATGTCAAATTTTAGGTGGCCATTGATTGTTAACAAGTCACGGACATTGCAGTCCACCACCAACCCGTCTGCCATTGTAGAACGCCTATTGGCGTAAAAATTCTATTTAATTTTAACCTGGAGACCACTGCCCTGTTTGGGAATCTATTATGTACCTGTTATATGTTAATTGAAATATAATATTTTTATTTTTATGTCTAACAACTTAAATCACCTTGTGCAGGGTTATTAAACTTTGAATTTTAGTTTTAACCTTTTTGCACAAGCCAAAGTGGCTCACTGCAGAAAAAAAACTTTTTGACTCTCGAGTGCTCATTAGGTTGGTGTGTAAAACAAACAAATCTAATCCAGATAAACAGACGAAGCATGTACTATATTTGTGTGTGCTTAGACACCTAATTCTGGTCCAAGGGTAGTTTTAGCAGTCAAATATGCATTGTTCTAGGATACTTGTGTGTTTATCGATTATCGGTTTATATTAGGCTCTTATTGGTGTGATTTTCCCTGGGTTTTAGCCCTGTTCTACCTTGTCTTTTCCCTTCCCCTTTCTCTCTCCTCTCTTTCTTCCCTGGCTGTTTTTCTGTTGGATTGGGCCTGCTGCCCAGAACCATACACTGTATTTTGGTGTGCACCCTTGTGACCCTTGTTCTGGGTCCCCTGTGCCTTGTGCTTCCCTTTTGTCAGCCTTTCCGGTAGGTTGTGTGTCGGCTCACATGCCAATTCAGTCCTAATTTGAATTTGAGAGTTATATAAATACACAGGTGCATTATGCATATGGGACATGAGAGTGAATGCCAAAGTCAAGAGTGACAAGCGAAAATGAAAAGCAACAGTCAAGCATTTAGTGAAGAGTATAATTACAGCATTTCGAGCAGAATTTGAATCAAAGATTTGAAGTCTTTATTGCTTTGTGCCACTTGTTCATACTAACATGAAAATTCATATAGGATTAGGGTTTGCATCCACAAATTGCTTGCTGAAGTGCCTTGAGTGTTGTTCTCCAAATTTGTTCCAGAACACGGGCCTGATAAGAATGGAGGGATAACACAGCCCCCTCATTGATTCCTCTGTTTTTATTGGTTTGTGATGAGTTGTTAGGGTTGCAGAGAAGGAGATCAGTTTCCCAGAGATCTGTGCAGAATTCAGGAAAAGCGAGCAAGGGTTTTGGAGATCCTGAGCAGGCGAAAAGGGTCGAGCTTTCAGAACTCAAAAATTCAAAAGTGCCCAGAAACATACACTAATGGTTCTAGTAAGGCCCACAACTGTCCTACTTCTGCATTGTGGACAACTGTGTCACCTTTCTGGACCTGTTTTCTGCTGTCTGTTTATGCAAACCGTCCCCAGATTTACAACAAAATCAAATATTCTTCTATAACCCTCTTTTTGTACTTATTACATATTCTAGACGGTTTCTTAATGCATATTAGGTCTGATTTTACTGTTTTAAGTAGTGCATTTGATGTAAAACCCCTTTTCCTATACTATACTACATACTGAGTTTCACTCTATGGTACCTCACTGCACAGATGCAGTACTTGCCTATCCTAAAGACGACAAAAATTGAATCATAGTATTGGAAAGACGAAAATGAAAAATGAATTATAGATAAGGCAAAGTGAGAAATTCAATAGAAGTAGAACTTAGAAGTTCTGATGTTGCTGTAATATTATTAAAACAGGTGACCTCTAGAATCCTAGTGATGCATTTGCATACCTTTTAGAATGATCTCCAAACTGCTTGTGATGGTTTCAAACTCAGTTTCATATCACCATTTCTAATATGACATATCCATGGATGTAGCCAATAAGCTTGAAAAGGTATCAATTGTTTCCATGCAATAAATAAAACTGGCACAAAGCATTTACAGTTAAAGTTCAAATACTCTGAAGATCCAGTAAGAAAGCATACTTGCAGCGCACAAATTCCCGATGATGAAAATGGCAAATAACTTTCTTGCTTCCAGTAACTTCACCCAGAAAGTCCCCTTCTGTCACCTGGAAAACATTAGAACATCATTATAATTATTTGAAATTCTATGTCAATTGTTCCCAACTTTGTAAAAAGAAAGTTATGTCTGTAGGAACCGGGGATGTTGTCTCATTAGCTTATATCTCTATTTTGCAATTCCTTCCTTGTAAGAAGATAGTTATTTAAACTGTGGACATCAGAAAGCATCAAGATCACACACTCATTTACTTCCATCTTTAAATGAGTTTAGCTTTATCTCTATTTTGTGATTTCCTACCTCGTAAAAAGAAAGTTATTTAACCTGTGGGAGATGAGAGCATCAAGATAGCACACTTATTTATTTTCATCTTTCATTCAATTTTAAGCCTGGTAAGTTATAACACATATAAATTGTAAAATACTTCTCATAGGACCTACCTCCCTGTACTCCCCATGGCCCTTTCTCTCTAAAGCCTGTCTTTTCTCAGCTTCTTTCTGCCAGCCAATAATCATAGTTCTCAGACAGCTGGAATAAAAATATGTAGTAAATGCAAGCAAAAATATTCTTCCTTGAAAATAATAAACCAGATGTTGAACTCAGTGTATGTTCATATTCTTTGCATCTCATAAGCCATAAGCTTTTTGCATAGATTTAATGCAATCTAAATGATCGCTATCACAATATGTTGTTGGGCAATGTTTCAAAGGCAGTAAATTGGATCCAATAATTACAAAAAAACAAAGTAATCATTAGGTGATTCTAACATGGGACAACTGGTTTCATATAGTCTTATCAGAAAACACTGCAAATGCAGTTAATCAAAATGGCACATATAATAAATGTGAAAAGAGAATAGAAACAAAAAGATCAGGACACCAGTCAAACCCAATCCTCACCTTAAGAGCCGCAATTCTGTCCGCATGTAACTTTTCAAGTTCAGGATCCTGAAAATGTACCATCCCATGTATGAAAAATCTAAAGCCTTAAATCAATCAGCCATATACCATCCAAAATTATGAACTTTAAGGGTTACAAACTTACATCCATCAATTCATCCAGATCGAATTCTCCATAAGAATTACTAGAAGCTTGTGCCTTTTCCTGACCCACTAGTTCCTTAAAGGATCGCCAAAGGCAAATGTCACAAACAGGAATTTATCAATACATCAGAACAAAAACATTGTTACAATGACATCAAAAGTTTAAAAGATGATGCCTTGAAAGAAAAAGAGAGCAATACGAGAGCCTTCCTTCAACAAATATTACCTTAAAACAAACATGGACAAAAGTAGAAGTCCAATGATTCAAAATATAGTAAAGAATTTTCATTTTCGCCACAAAAATATATAGATGAGAAATATTGGTGACAATGCCGATGTCTAAATCCTGCTTAGGAGATAATTTGTATTCTCACAGCTATACCACTTGAAGTACTTTTCAAAATAGGCATAAGTCAACTGCCAAAGGCGTTCATATCAAGCATTATACTTACCAATAAAGTTGGACCAATGTACTGAAAATTACAAAAGGCATTTGTGTCAAGAGCCTCCTACAGAGCAACAAAGGTATGCTGTGGTAGCACACTAGTTTCTTTTCTAGTTTGACACTTGAAGTACTTTTCACAATAGGCATAAGTCAACTGCCAAAGGCGTTCATATCAAGCATTATACTTACCAATAAAGTTGGACCAATGTACTGAAAATTACAAAAGGCATTTGTGTCAAGAGCCTCCTACAGAGCAACAAAGGTATGCTGTGGTACCACACTAGTTTCTTTTCTAGTTTGGCATTGTATTCTTTGTATTTGGTATGGACTACTTGAGCCAAGTCATAAGCATGATTATAACATTCTTGCATTACTTCCAACTCGGATAAAGCAGAGCATAGCCTTTTATCTACCAAGTTATAGCACATACCCGAGAAACAGGACTCCTTTAAACATAGCAACAGCGAAGTCATATGCATTTTCCCAGCTTGTGAAATCCAATACACAAATATTACAACTAAAGCGGTGGTTTAAAACTGTTTTCTAGATTAATCAAGCCCTAGTTCTATTTGGCTTTATTATTTTTGGCTCTTTAAACCCCTTTTGAACACTGGAAATATCGTACTTAACTCTAACAGAACCTAAATGTCGCTCGAAACAGAGCACTGCTACCACATAATTAGAGGGAACACGCCCGCAAGTTTGAATCTGTCTCTTCGTCGCAATAAGCGCTTACTGGTAGACCACAGCCTGACGAAGCAAACCTAGTTTATAATTTGACAGCATTGCTCTGAACACACTGGCAGATAATTTTAAATACACGTACTTATCATATTATATTTGCAAAAAATATATATTCTTCATTTCCAAAAAGAAACATAATTTTAGCCAAATACTTTGCCATTGATGCTACACTTGTGTAAACCGTTTCAATGAATTTATTTTTTGCTTTGAAAACTCCTACGACACTGAGAATAAAGCTCTGGTAGAATTATTTAGGTCTACAGATCCACAGTAAATGGCGAGAAATCATCAATTGAAAGCATGTTTTGGCCGATTTTAACCGTAACATGTTTAAATATTTGATAGCATAGAAAGAAATGTGGAATGCGGAGCGTACCTTCTGATAATCCCTGGCTGCAGCTGCCATAGCGTTTCCCAACGCAAGATCTGAAAAGGTGGAACGAAAAGATTCTGGATCCATGGTGAAATTTGCAATGAACCAAACGGTAGAGTGAACGATGTCGGAGCGGGATCCGAACCAGAGACCTGATTCAGACTTAAATTCAAACCCTCGAAAACCTTGATAACTACCAGAGACACAAATGCGCCAAACTGACGAGCATTTAAAGTTTCTTTAGTTCTAAATACTCGAGGTATAAATAATATATACTAACGATCGCATTTCAAAGTAGAAATGGGCCGAAGAAAATATCATATTAGTACCTGCGAAGGGAGGGATGATAGGAATCATTTTAAAAATATGAATTTTTTATTTAATTAATTAAAAAATTTAAAATATATATTATGATAATTATTATAAATTTTTTCTAAAATTTAGTATATAAAATATTTTTCATGTATTATTTATGAATATTTTAATATATTTAATACAATATCAATTTTTATTTAATTATTTTATGTGTGAAAAGTATTAAAATACAAAGTATATTTATTGAATATGTCATTCCTACACGACTTTTGTTTTAGATTACTTTCTAATTAATAAGATTAAATAGGTTGTTAGTTGTATTCTTTCTAAATGTAAAGTTTTCCTTTCTATTTTAATTTTTTTAAAATAATTTAACATAAAATGTGGTCTTGTTGAAATTAATGTTTTTCTTGAAAGATATTTTATATTTGTTGAGGAAGAGGTGGAAGCCTTCTCAATATGTCACAACCTTCATAAAGGCCCGCACAACTCTTTATGACAGGGTAAATCAAAGAATGTATTGGTTAGAAATAGTAGTTATGTGCCCTAAGTTGTCAGGGAAAATAATTATGACAAGGTCACTTAATGAGGGTACCAGTTGGAAATAACAGTTATGCACCTTAATTTATTTTTCCCAAATCAGATATGGTGTGTTATTGAAGTATAAAAAAATCCAAAAATGACACTCCATAATGAAATGGCTTTTTATAATTTTAGCTTAGCAATTTGTTTGAGCATCAAGTCAAGGTCGATTGTCATTATTAATGATGTTATAATTAAAATACCCTTTTAAGTCTTCGCATATAAATGCTAGTTCTTTAGAGGGTAATTTTACCCATGGAATATCTCTTCCCCTCACTTCCCAATGCGTTGAAAAAAAAACATTTAAAGAACATGTTGGTCACACTCTCCAATGAAACGTTGATCCAATTCTAAACTTTTTTTATATATAGAAACTACTATGCCAACTAACATCCTATATTGTGCACTTTTGTTCGTTGCAATAGTTATATGCCTAAGGAAAACACTATATTTCTTTCTGCAAAACTTTATCTTTAACTTTCAGCGGTTACAAAAATCTCTTTTCCCCACATAGATGAGATAGGTAACTAATTCACGAACAACTACTAAAGTGTTGTCTATGGAGGACTTGCATTTGAGAGTTATACTATGTTTTCCATCTACTGTCAATGTATATACAATTATGAATGATTTTTGTAAATTTCCTTGAACTTTAGTACATTTTACTTTATCAATAGTGTTTACTTATATATCTTATTAATGGAGGACTTGCATCTCAAACTTATATTATGTTTTTCTTATGTTACCAATGTATATACAAAGGTCAACTTGCATAAATTAGTGTTCAACTCTGATACACTTTGATTTATCAATACACTTTACTTATATATCTTGTTACAACATCATATGCTTGACATTTATTGCTCCTATATATATGCTATGGTACCATCACTTTGTTTTTCTATCGTTTTGTATTTGTCAATAAATGACATTGTTTTCCATTTTTTTGACAATCAGTGCTAAAAAATCACTTTCATCTATCTCATGCCAACACTCTCGTTTCAATCAAACAAAGATCAAATGTAACATACTATTCAATACAAAGGCATGGACTAGCCGCTATGTGGCCCTTGTTTATGTAGTACTAATTAAATATACGAACGGGTTTGTGCAAATATGTAAGCTTTTGGATTAAAATATAAATATCTTTTAATCAAAAAACTCGCACACCAATTTTATCAAGTTCATTGATAATTCTTTTTTTGCATAATTCTGGCAATAGTCATTCTACAATCGCAGATGGGGTGGTAGTAGATTGTAATATTCGTGAGTTGTTAACAGTTAATATGCATTTAAATTTTGATGTTTGTTTCACCATAATAGAACATTTTTATGTTAAATTTGACGTCTATTTGATCTTCATACAGAAGTTTTTTCCTTCGTGTTTTGAGAAGTCAATCAAAAAATTGAGCATACAATAGAGTTTAAAGCCTTTTTTTCCAATTTTTTTTTCAAGCCTAACATAGTGATACAACTAGATTGAGGTCGTATATCACCAATCAGTAAGAAATTTTCTAAGAAGGTAATAGAGTCATCAATCAATATGGTATGTGATGAATTCAAGATAAGCACTTGGATATTGATATCTCTTGGTGTTTTCCAGTTGAAGGTATTTAAGATATTTGTACTACTATTTATTAAGAGGAAGAAAAAGTATGCATATAAATTTGCTAGGCTATATTATCGTCACTAATATTCCTATTAGTTGACACTAATTACAGTTATCTCATTTATTCTAATTTATCTCGCTAATTTATCCCCACTTCCTAATCATTTATCTAATATCCCCCTTCATTATTCTTCATCTATTAACCTTATTTTATCCCCACCTATCATTAATTCCCCTAATCATCTCTTATCTTATCCTAATCCCCACTTACCTATTATTTGGAAATTTTAAATTCCCATGACCCACCTACCCACCTATTAAGCCTATTCTTAGGCTCTCCTACACCCCTAGTTCAAAATCCCCACCTAATCTCTATTTAATCCCCCATCTAATCATCGTTATCCCAAAGAAGGATTCTAGAACCCTCCAAATCTAGAACCTTCTTTATTCCTACATCTCCTCTTTAGAAGCCTCTAAATCTAGAGGCTTCCAAGAAAGTTTAAATTCCTTTTTAATTTTCATCCATTGATCTCCTTCATCCAACTTTGAATCTCATCCAGTAATCTCTTCCTCCAAAATCTATTTAAACAACCCCATTCCTCTATGGAAGGCCATCTTAGGAATCCATAACAAATCCATGTCCAACTAGCCATTAAATCATCGAATCCTTCATCAGCAATCTTTGAATCATGCCATCATAACATCAATCTGAGTTTAAGGTGATCAATCTCGTCTCTTTATCTTTTTATTCCGTTTGATCATGGTTTAGAGCATTTAGCTTTAGGAGGATAATGATGGTTTGAATTGTAATTCATCAAGGTGCATTAGGTTTTATTAGCTCTAGAGTTTACCTAGTAGTTTGATGTTTGAATGATTGAATTGCATAGTTTAATCCATAGAGCTCGAATTTCTCACTACAAAATGGTGACCACAGTGGGAAACCACCCCTTTGAACTAATTTTGTGCATGTGAAGTTGATAATGTTGCTTGCAAGAAAGATTTAGGACAAAGTCGATGACTCCAAGTCTCATATCCCTTTGTTGTCAGTAATTTTAAAATTTACATCTTTGTAATTATCTGTAATTTTGTTAAAGACTGATTTGTGGTGGTTTATATGTTATCATAGTCACTTTTTGGTTATGTTTGTGATCAAAGTAAGCGTTATGATATAGTTCACGGCATTATATTTTGTTGATTTATCTTGATTTGTGTGATGCCTTTCTAATATTCCCTTTTGTTGGGTTGATCTGATCTATAATATAGATAAATAAAAGCTTCCAAGTCTGCTCTTTTTTTAAACACAGAGAAGTCTGTGTAGAACAAGTCCACATGCCCTATATTAACCTCCACATGATCTGTTAGTGGCATTAGATGGTAGTTTTGTGACTCAAATACTAAAAAAGTTGTGATGTAGGGTTTTAGGCATAGTGTATGTTAGCTAATAATAGTATATCATAGGACTCCTCACCCAATTCAAACCCCCAAAACTATTATCAACATTCCCTCCCCCTATTTCACTTACTTGAAAAGACTATGTTGTAAACTTAGGCGAGCCACCAAAAACATCGTTATAAACGGATCCCTTGGAGCCCCCCATGAGATGTAAGCCTACATTCCCCTACAAAAATGATGAAGATGACATGGGTGTTGATTTTCCCTACGGATTAAGGATGTAGTCTCTGTGTAGCAAATTGGGAATATTATCTGTGTATTTTGGGGCCTCACAGGTCTCGAGTTTGAAGCCCCCTCTTTGACATTCATGAAGCTTACCAACATTCATCTCCTGCACTATCACCAAATGTCAAGAACAGTCATCATTTAGGTATTGGCAGCCATGAGCCTGACATTGCATGCTCAGCCAAAGATTGATCAGGGTTTGACATTTGCATACAACCATACCCCTTTTGAGGATCCAGGTTAAGCCTTGTTTGATCGACCACCAGCATACCATAGTGTTATTTATGTTAAACACAGGTTGTGTATGTCTTACCTATCTGCCAACGGCTCTAACTCGCAACCACACGATCTGGGTAAATTCCTATTTTTCAAATTGTGCTTTTAAACATATCAATACTACTGATAGCAATTATAACGCTTTAAAAACATTTTAACCACCCAAGTTTCATTTTAATGATTTGATCACATGGTCGTATGAGGTGTTCTTTGTATTTATGGTAAAAAATATTTATTTTGAATTGTTAATCAAGTTGGCATATCAATAATTTTACATATTACTTTTTGGGTCATGTCTTTGTTAGCTAGTCATTGTTAGATATTGTTTTGAATATTAGAGATAAAGATGGTTAATATTAAATTTGTTATTCAAATTTAAAATATTTAAGTATAGATTTTATATTATGGTGGTATAATAATCGTGTCAACAATCTTGCCAAAGTATTGTAGTTTTAGGGATTTAATATTGCTTTAATTATCATCTTGTCAAATTTTTAACTTGCAGATAATATGACCATCAAAGAACAAAAATCATAAAATTACTAACATTCTCTTTACGAGTTGCCTCTCAAAGTCGACAATCAAAATCGTTAAAAGAATCAAAATTATTAATTATAAAATCACTAGTCTACTAACATCATTTTTAAGTTATTAACTATTTATCTGCCTTTGAATTCTTATTTTTGAGTGTGGCCTTTTTTGATAAAAGTTGGTGAATTTTGAGCCATTCCAAACACTCCGCAAGGCCCAAATTGCCTTTGACATCGGGGGCTCCACCCCTTGACCCCGCCCTGTACCATGACAAGGAGCGCATAGGGGACACTACCCCTTGACCCCATTGGGGGCTACCACCCCCAAACCCCCGCATCATGGCCCGCTCACCTAAAGGAGTTATAGAGCCAAAATGTGATTTTTTTAGTGTGTTTTTCTTAAGGCCTATTAGACTAACATCTTGTTTCTTGCAGGGGTAAATCTAGTGGATATTTTGGCTTGTCTAACACCTTCTTTTGTAGGTCATTATTTTGGTCTAACATTGTATCTTGCAAGTTTTCCCTCAAGATTATCAACTAAACTACTAATATTTGTGTTTGTAGGTTACCTCTTTTTTAGTACCCAAGTCAGACTACTAACCGTGTGCTTGCAGGTTGTCAGTCAAAGAGTCCTTATGGCACTCTAAAAATCAGTTTTGAATCATTTTGATCATCATTTTCTCTTGAATATATCAGTTCATCATTTTGTCATGTATATATCTCATCTTGTGTAATCTTATCTTTCATCTTGTAAATACATCACACACTTAATCATAATTAGTTATTTAAAATTTTATCTACATGTTTGTATTCTGAGGGCTATGGTGGTGTATGTGTAGATGCCATAATTTAGCACCCTTGCCCTATTCTGCCATCTTTTAGGCTATTGCTTTAATAATTAAATGTAGATGCTAGAAATTTGCACCATAGCTTGAAATCTTGAAATAAGCTAAGTTGAAATGTGGTAGAAACCTCCAAAAATCTATATTTTTTTATCTTAACTCCTAGAGGTCCCAAACCACTCTCAAACATCTTGAAAGCATATACATAAAATATAACTTAAAGTTTAAGAAAGTAAATGTCCATAATTAAATGTCAACTTATACTTATCATCCTTATTTACTCATGGTAATTAACCCTATTAATTACTATTTACCATCCCTAACCACCCAAAATCTTTTAAATAATCAAAATTCTAAAAATCAAATAAAAATCTAAATCTACCCAACCTCCTAACAAACTTATCCCATGGTTAAAACAACTTGAACAACCTTGAAAGTCATTTTAACCCTATTTTACCCCATGCCAACCCATTAGAATGACTTTTCGTTTAGCTTCACCCATTTTTGGTAAATCGACGTCGATCCTCTATGATCAATGTCAATCGATTAGAATCGACGTCAATCCATTTATATATAGCAGACCTCCATGGCTCGGAGGGAACGTGACTACAATTTTGGAACCTAAAATGTTGTTGGAATCTCATTGTAACTTGTGTATAGACTTTATCAACAACCTGTTATCTTGTGAAACTTTTGTTGGAGAACTTATCAAAGGTTTTTGAAGGCTTTTCTCTCTCATCTTAGCCAAGTTCATTTTCAGGCATTAAAGGTTAGTATTTCACTTTAAATTTATTTATATTTTAAATATGTTGTCTTTTATGTTTGTCTGTGTCTATTTTACATTCAGTTTTTATCATTTTATTAAAAATACAAGCCATCATTATAGTATGTTTATAGTTCAACACTTTTACACAGAATCAACATCGATTCATTTGAATTGACATCGATCCTGTAGATTCGACGTTGATCCTCTAGGATCATCATCAATCCCTGTCAGACTATAAAAATACCTTTTAAATAGTCTGCTTCAACATCTGTTAAATTTGTATTCTATTTTCTAAATATCTCTTTTAATCTGTTGATATCTATTACTAAAAATTAGGAAAGCATTTATACATTTTGTCCTTGAATAATTCATTTATCTTATCTCTTAATCATAGATAGTCTGCATTTATCTAATCTTTATTAAGTTATATGTTGGTGTTGTTTATACCTACATCTATTATCTTTTATATTTTATCTGTTATCTTGAATAATCTATAATCATTTATCTTTATCAAATTATCTTTTACATAATTTAATCTTGTAATCTTTATCTTTTATCTTTTATCTTTATTATCCTTCTTAATTGAAAATAGTGGGCTGACATCCATCTGAAAAAGCATGTCGCTTCTCAAGACTGGTTTGTAACTAGGCAACCCACTCATTTATCTATTAATTCATTTTTTGTTTAAGTGTGGTGAATTGCAAGTTATTCCTCCCCAACCAAAGAGGAGTTATCACAATCAAGCTTGATCAATGGTGCGCAAACAACCATCCATATCTTCAAGTAATCTTAAACCCTGTTTATACTTTGTTTTTAGTAGTTAATTAGATCACATTGAAAAAATATAAAAATTACTCAAACAGTATGCTCTCCTCCTTGCGATGATTTTTGGAGGATCAAAAACCACATATAAACCCTCCTTATTTTTATTTTTTAGGGGCCGATGATGTGTATTTCACCACCACACACTAGACCAAACTCTGTGTTTCAGTGGAATCTAAATATCAGGAGAGTTATCGTTAAGTGCCTAAGCAAGATTCCACATAAAGATTTTTGTGGAGTGAGGGGTGATTAAGCTCTAATACACAGGGTGATTAGATAGCATCATATACAAACTTGGGCCCCATTGTACCTTCACATATATCAAGGATGTACTTAGAGAGCCTTGTGCAAATATAGTATAGGATCCTTCAACCGTAATAAGCATACTACTACCAGAGTCAGTATCAACTCCTAAGTAGCCATCATGTGAAAATGGGGTCAAAAGGGTTCAGTAGATTCTGTAATGGGTCACTAGCCTACAACCTCACCTGTGAAGTTGTTCGATGGTGCAGGTATCAGGTTACACACCCATCAGTTTACTAATCATAAGTTTATAGTTTGCTTATTTAGATGTGTGTCATGCTAAACCAATGTTATTTGTAAGTCGAGTCAGCCTTCTCCCAAACCTATACACACCTTTCTAAGTCTTTGTACAATACATCTTATTTATCTTTGTCATCATTCCATTATATATATTATCCTTTTGTACATCCTTTTACACATCCCATGCTATCTCCCATCACCATCTTGTCTTAATTTTTGCCTAGTCTCACTACATCCACCTATCATTAGTCATATCCCACTTATCACACATCCTAGCCACACCTTGTCATCCACATCTTATCCTACATAATCCTAATCATCCCCATAGCATCTTGTCTCATTCCTTCCATCCCCTTGTATATCCTTTTCTTAAGCTCTTGTACATCCTTCTAGTCACATCCACTCATCATTAGTCATACCCCCATCACCTACATCTTGTCTTGTACATCCTTATCTCATCATCATTTTTTACATATCTTTATTCTCTTATACATCTTTCTAGTCACATCCTATCCTAGTCTTACTCATCATTGGCCATACCCCTACCTATCCTAATCACATCTTGTCTCATCATCCACATCCTATCCTAAGTCCAATCTATCCATCAATCACTTGTCTTGACCTTGCCTTCATCTTTCATCTAGTATAACCTCATCCCATCATATCTTAGTTGACTTTTTAAGGGTTACAAATATGTTCAAACCATCTCATATTACCCCTAATCATTTCATCATCACATGTCATCATACTTGTCTTTGTCCCATTATCCTATCATCACCATCACTTAATCCTACCCCATCCCACCTTAAGCAAATTGTTCTTAAGGCTTGAGCTAGTCCTTCTATCCTTCATATCATCTTATCATCCTAATCCACTATCACTCATCACTCAGTTAGATCTCATACCTAGTCAATATCTCACTAGCATCTTATCACATTATCAATATCAATCTAGCAAAACCATCGATCATCAATCTAATCATCTCTAGTCCAATCATCTTGCCTATTCGTAACTAGCACCCATCCAATCATCATCTTACTAGTTTAAATCTAGGCACCCATCAAATCTCCAATCCTTTTGCTAGTTTGAAAACTTGACATTGTTGATAGGTCATTAACACCTATTAAACTATCCATCTAAAATCTGACCTAGTCCCTAATCACATTTAGTCTACCTCATCATCATCATCTATCATATTAGCTTGGTCCTTTGGATCTACTTTATTCAATAACTCATCCCTGATCTTTAGTCTACCTCTACATCAACCCTCTTTCTTATCCATCACTCTTCAACCATCACCATGGAGCTAGACCCTGCCCTCATTGGCCAATACATAACTACCAATAAGGATGAGATCCTCTTGTGGTTCCTTCTGATGGGTGTACCACTTCCTAAAGGTGTTTATCCCCTTCAACTCATTGCACCTCCTATCCAAGCCCCTTCATGTGAGTCCCATACCAATCCTCCATTTGTTAGTCATAAACTATTAACCACCCATTCCCATACTAGTAAAGGGAACCCAATCTTGGCCACCTCATCTACTACCAATTATCCACCTAGTCACATCAGAAACCATTTGATCTCAAGTCCAATGCTTCCACATCTAAGTCACAAAGTGAAGTGGGTCCTTATACTCCCCTTCCTATATCCTTGAAATCCCTTTTCAAATAACTTATCACCGCTAACATGATGGTCTATCCACGCATAAAACATCCTGCTCCCACCAAACCTACACCATCCAAGTATAAAGGCAATCAATATTATGTCTACCACTGAACCTGAGGGCATGCCCTTAATCAATGTCATGATTTCCAAGACTATGTCCAAGACCTCATTGACCATAATGACATAATAATCGAGGATGAATCAGATGAGTCTAAATCTCTGGGTGAACAAGAAGAGAAATTCCAAGATTCTATTCTTGATCATGATCAAAATCCTCCCCCTCCAAGCCAAGGTCAAGATACCCCATCCCTCTTCCAAGGTCCCTCCATCAAAGCCAAGTCTATTCCCTATAAACCTAGTTCTCCCATCTCTCATGAATCCTTCCATGGACCTCTCTTTGTGAACTCCATCATTCCTCCATCATCTCCCTCTCACCCTTCACATCAGATACCCCATGTTGAGAGGTCAATTGTGGATAATGAATCTCCTATTAGCAGCATTGCATCTTGTACACCAGAGTTAGCAATATATCTAACATGAGCCTTATCACAATTAGGATCATGTTCAACACTAGTATCTGAATCAAATTCCTCATCAAAAACATCATCTGTCATCAATGGAAATAATGCCTATCTTTTTAAGGATACCTCTAACTTAGGTACCTCCAATACATCACTAGGCTTACCTTTGGATCCCAATCAGGATGATAGTCATAACGGATTTCTTGCAAGCTTTATCTAAAGAATATTTTCATAGTGAATCTCATCCTACTTTGGATGCATCTACTATAGCTAGTCTTAGTGATCCTTATGCTAATCTTGAGGATATTTTCTCCAATGTCAAAACTAGGTCTCCTAAGAACCCCTATGCACACCATGTTGTCTTATCACCCCTCATTGACCTCATCACATCATCTCCACCACCTCCATCCATCATAGACCCTTTTCTTCCCATCAATGATCATTTAATCACCTCCCTCCATAGGGATGAACATGAATAAACATCATTGGACCCTTCTTTAAGCAATACAAAGTGTGCCACAAATATAAAGGTCCAAGATAATATTCCAGAAGTCAATCATAATAATCATGTCATCTTTGATCCCATCAGTCAAAATCAATAAAATTCAAATCGTCATCGTACTTAAAAATCATCTTTCCATAGTGAGTCCTAATGTTAGGCACTAGGGTATAATCAAAATCAAGCATCAATCTCCCCTGGTGAAGCCCAAAATCAGGCACCAGGAGGCAGTCAAAGATAAATCCAGTCTCAAAATCAAATTAATGTTAAAATCAATATCCAAATCGCTGATAATCCTTTGAATAATTGGATCAAATATGAACTACAAAGTTAAAGTATCTTGGATCTCTTGAAGTCTTTTGTCAACTAGCACCAATCAAATGAAAAATGTCCAACATCACAAATGATGTATGTGATTGTTAGTCCTCATCCTCCATCACCATCACACCACCCTATCATGATCATATCATTCATTATAGTCCTAATCCTCCATCACCCATCATACCATCTTATCTTGATCCTATAATCCATAAAAATCAATCTCTAATCGAATCCATATCTCCCATCACCTTCTTAGGTAACATTGTCTCTCTTAGGGGTGACGAAGAAACTTGGTCTAAATATCTGGTGGGGTCTCCTTCAAGAATCAATGAAGGACACAAGGACCCCAATACATACATTATAATGATCACAACATCACACATCACCATAATAGGTGTTGGTTGAAGATCACAATAATGCCTACATCTTGCATCTCGTACCCTTCTCTAATAAATCAAGATGCCCAATAGAAAAACAATCATTTGTCCAATGGTGAAAACCAATTTTTTGGCACTTTGGGCAAGTATAATGATGAAAACTAGTTTTTGGCATCATGGTAGAACAATTAATTATTTGCATTGTACCTCAACACTTGGGGGCAAAATCAATCCATCCCTTTCCCATCCCCTCCATCCATTCTTTTGATCCATTGTCTGCCATCATGACCTCCATCCTATCTATCATTCCTTCCTGACCTTCATAAGGAAGTGGAAGGTGTCATGAGACATGTTATCAAATCATCTTGGCACATCCTCCAATGAAAACTTAGGCAACTAAACATATGGTTCCTTCACAATGTGATCATTAACAATCCCTAGTCCCTTCTTCCTTAGTCATCATCCCCTTTTCTGCATTACCCTCATCTTTTTATCATCCCATCCATCATTCCATCCATCCTTATCCTGGTTGTTAGGCTTGGTACTCCCTTTGCTAATAAACCCATTTGTATACTGTACATACATATTCTAAAAATCCCTAAAAATTGAAATATGTCAAAAATCCTAAAAATCATAAAATTTGAAAAAGTCAAAAATTAGTCCATCATGTCTAATGCCTAATCCCCTAGTCAAATCCATCTGCATGTCATTCATCTTTCATCACATCTGATATCCATCTCATATGTTCCCATTCCCATCTTTGGCTGCACCATTTGGTCTTGAACTGCAATTTGAGTGGTCACCCATCTCTCCATCCCTGCATCATCCTTTTGACTATATATTTTTAACAGACATAACCTTGTAAAATAATTTAGTCTAGTACCCATCACTTCCCTATCAATGCCTCTTCATCCCTAGCACCCATCCAATCACTATTTTGCTAGTGGGAAATGTATTTGATCCCATCACTTTCCTATCATTGCCTCTTCATACCCAACACCCATCCCATCATTATTTTTCTAATATGAAAGGTATTTGATCCCATCATCTCCTACTCTTCTTGCTAGGTTGGATTATTGTAAGGTTTTTGTTTTTTAGTAATACTTGGTCATCTTAAACATCACCCTTCCAAGTCATCTCCTTTGACCATTATTAGGTTTTTTTTTATAGGTTAAATTAGTATCCAAGTCCTACATATTAATCATGATCATCCTATCTAAATCCAAGTCTACCCTAAGTCCAAAATCACATCATGATCATCCTAGTCTGGCCCATCACTCAATCACTAATCTCATCATTAGACAAGACACACTGACACTGCATATAGATACTTATGTGTGCTAATTATACGATCTGTGTTGTTTGACTTGTTTGTATCATGTATATATCTTGTTTGTTTGATGTTTTATTGTATCATGTCTCTTTTTGTCTATTGGGTGATGAACGAGGATGTTATGAGGTCACCAAAGCTATAATGATGCTTTAGGTTCCCTTGATGATGCAAAGTTCACTATTTGCCCATGCACTTTGGCACAATGTTCTCTTGGTCATACTTATATCACGAGGCATCCTACCAAGTAATATATGTAATGAATTGCTTAGAATATGATGAGCCTTGTGATAATTGTGATGGCTTGATCATCTACACCCTCATCATTTATCTAATTATCTCATCATCTTTATTCCCATCACTAATCTAATCTTCTCATTCGACTAACCTCTAATATTTTGTCCTCCTCTCATCATTTGAGTCACATCTTATAATCACTAACATCATCCTCTAATCATTAATCCTCATCATCATCATTATCATCTCCTCTATCACTTATCATTTATCCTTGAGTCAGAACTACATTGGCTTGAGGTCTTTTCAGAAAATGTAGGCAACACTTGGCCATGTTTTAGTGCCCAAAGATACCTTGACCATTATCTCTCTCATCCATCCTCATCCTTGAGTCCTACATCATATAATCCATGAAGGTCTTGGTCACTCGATCATATTATTTCTTCTCTATCATCACATACATCATATTGATCGATTTAGCTTTGAGTTACACCCATCATTAGTCTTATCAAATCATCATCTTATCCTTGCCTAGAGCTTTCCTTTTCATGTGTCCTTGTTTGGGATACGTCTAAATCTTGTGGAATTTTAATCTTATCATCATCACATTATGGTTGATTCCCCATTGGAATGTATCAACAATGGTGACAAAGTCATCTCTATTCCTTGTGCATGTGTCTTTGCTAAGGGCATCATCACTTTGTAGCTCATTGTTCAAAGTTGAACTCATCTTATTCATCTTCTATCTTAAATATACCATCCCATCCCCTTATATATCCATTACATCCCACCCCTCACTTTTTCTTTCAAGTGACCATTCATCTCATTCTTCCTTGCATTTCCCCTCAAGGGGGCATCATATCCCCTAACATCATCTTCTAACATCATCCATGACATAGATGTCCCCTAGAGGGGGCATCATATCCCCTAACATCATCTATTAACATCATCCATGACATAGTTTTTCTTTGAAAGACCATTACTCCTTCTACTTCATCCATTCACAATGCCCTTTCAAAGAGGGGGAAAATGTATGCATCTAAATTTGCTCACCTACATTATCATCACTAATGTTCTTATTAGTTGATACTAATTTTGCTTATTTCATTTATTCTAATTTATCCTACTAATTTATCGCCCCTTCCTAATCATTTATCTAATACCCCCTTCATTATTCTTCATCTATTTACCTTATATCATTAATTCCCCTAATCATCTCTTATCTTATCCTAATCCCCAATTATCTATTATTTGGAAATTTTAAATTCCCATGACCCACCTACCCACATACTAAGCCTATTCTTAGGCTCTCCTACACCCCTAGTTCTTAATCCCCACCTAATCCCTATTTAATCCCCCATATAATCATCATTATCCCTAAGAAGGATTTTAGAACCCTCCAAATCTAGAACCTTCTCTATTCCTACCCCTCCTCTCTAGAAGCCTCTAAATCTAGAGGCTTCCAAGAAATTTTAATTTTTTTAAAATTCTCATCTATTGATCTTCCTCATCCAACATTGAATGTCATCCATTGATCTCTCCCTCCAAAATCTATTTAAACAACTCCGTTCTTTCATGGAAGGTCATCTTAGGAATCTATAACAAATCCATGTCCAAGTAGTCATTGAATCATCCAATCCTTGAATCATGCCATCATAACATCAATCTGAGTCTAAGGTAATCAATCTCATCTCTTTGTCTTTTGATTCCATTTGATCATGGTTTAGAGCATTTAACTTTAGGAGGATAATGTTGGTTTGAATTGGAATTCATCAAGGTGCATTAAGTTCTATTGGCTCTAGACTTTACCTATTAGTTTGATGTTTGAGTGATTGAATTGCATAGTTTAATCCATAGAGCTCAAATTTATTACTAAAAAAAATACAAATTTTATATTTGAAGTAAAGGAAATGATGATTTTAATAAAATGCTCAAAAATTGTTGGGGATCAACCAACAATGATTACACTTATGAAAGCAATAAACGCGGAAATAAATCAGATAGATAAGTAACTAGAATCAAATAACAGCAAGAACAAGAGATACAAGAAACCACCCTGAAAACTTGTATTAAAACTCTTTACATAAGGAATACAATGAAGAAACACCTTTCTTCCACACCTCTCTCAGATGCACAAGATCTCACACTAGATCTCTATCCCTCAAGAGCTATCTCTCTCAAGCACAATCAATTCCAACAAGTCTGGATTGATTCAACACTCTGTACTGTTCTTCAACATTACAATTATCTCATTGCTTGCTTGTACTAAGCTAAGAAGATCTAATCCTACATATAGAATTAGCAAACATATGCATGCACTTACAACAAACAGTTATGCCTCTTGAACAAAGGCTTCTAAATACATTCTTGCTAATATTGGAAACGTGGATCAAGACTAAGACTCAAACTCGTCATGCAAACTATCACTGCTGTCCTCGGAAATAGATTCTGGACGCACAGGTAACCGACGTCGGTTCCTGACTGCTTGCCTATGACCGACATCGGCTGACTACCTGCTGACGTCGGCATCTCCTGCACTGCTACTGACCGACGTCGGTCGCTCCTGACCGACGTCAGTGACTGTGTAGACCCGAAACTGCTTAAGTATGCATAAGTGAAGCTTTTAGGCTCCACATCCTAACAATCTCCCAATTGGAGATAAACAGCTGCACCAGTACCTATACAACAACATCTTCTAGCTCCCCCATCTTCAACTCAATCATGAAGACCAACAGAAGTTGAATGAAGATTCAACTTCTCCTTAGTAACCGGCTTGGTTAACATATCCGCAGGATTCCTATCTGTATGGATCTTCTCCAGCTTCAACTCACCATCTTCCAATACCTGCCGTATGAAATGGTACCTTAGCTGTATGTGCTTTGTTCTTGAATGAAAGGCCGAATTCTTGGCCAAATGGATTGCACTCTGACTGTCACTATACAATCTGCAACTCTCATGCTCCCTACCAAGCTCATCCATGAACCGTGTCATCCATATCATCTCCTTGCTAGCCTCCGTGACTGCAATATACTCTGCTTCTGTAGTTGACAAGGCAACCACCTTCTGCAACTTAGATATCCAGCTAACCGCCGTTCCACCTACAGTGAAAACATAACCTGTAGTGCTCCTCCTGCCATCCAAATCACCTGCCATATATGAATCTACATAACCATGTAGAGAAGTGTCTGAACCTCCATAGCACAAATGCTTACTGCTGGTTCCTCTCATATATCTAAGGATCCATTGAACTACTTTCCAATGTTCCTTCCCTGGATTGGCCATATACTTACTTACTACTCCCACTGCTTGGGCAATATCCGGTCTAGTACACACCATTGCATACATCAAACTTCCTACTGTGGAAGAATATGGAACCTTACTCATGTACTCTACCTCATCATGTGAATTTGGACATTGTTCTTTACTCAACTTGAAATGTCCAGCCAAAGGTGTACTTACTGGTTTAACATCCTGCATATTGAACCGCTTCAACACCTTGTCCACATAATCTTCTTGAGACAATATCAACCTGTGATTCTTTCTGTCTCTCTTTATGCTCATGCCTAGGATTTTCTTTGCTGCTCCCAAATCCTTCATAGCAAACGTTTGAGCTAACTTCACCTTAAGTTCAGAGATGTCCTGCATGTGAGATCCTGCAACCAGCATATCATCTACATACAACAATAGAATAATGTACCTACCATTATCCAATCTCTTGAAATACACACAATGGTCGGATTGACACCTACTGTAGCCATGCTCAGTCATAAACCTGTCAAATTTTAAGTACCATTGCCTAGGAGCTTGATTGAGGCCATACAAGCTTTTCTTCAACCTGCACACTAAGTTCTCCTTACCTTTGACCTCGAATCCTTCTGGTTGTTCCATATAAATTTCTTCATCCAAATCTCCATGAAGAAACGTTGTCTTAACATCTAGCTGCTCAAGATGCAAATCCTCAGTAGCAACCAAAGACAGTACAGTCCGTATAGAAGTCATTTTAACAACTAGAGAAAAGATCTCACCAAAGTCAATACCTGGTTTCTGTGCAAATCCTTTCACTACTAACCTGGCCTTGTATCTCATCTTTCCATTCTCACCTTCTTTCAATCTGTAAGTCCATCTATTCTTCAGTGTCCTCTTTCCTGCTAGCAACTCAACCAAATCCCATGTCTGGTTCTCACTCAAGGAATCCATTTCCTCTTTCATGCCTAGCTCCCACTGATCCTTGGACTCCACCTGTATTGCTTCATCAAAACTCTCTGGTTCTCCACCATCAGTTAGCAATAGGTAAAATAAAGAAGGAGAATATCGAATTGGAGGCTTACTTATTCTTTCTGTCCTCCTGATGGGTGTCTGAGACTCATCCACAACACGTTGTCCACCCAAATTCTCTGACAGTGACCGACCTCGGTCACTTCCAGGCCTGCCTCTGGCCGACGTCGGTTCTGCCTGACCGACCTCAGTTCTTGACCTGCCGACGTCGGTCTCTGTGTGACTGATGTCGGTACCTGTTCTGCCGACGTCGGTTCCTAACCTGCCGACGTCGGTCTCTATGTTTTCCTGCAAGTATTTATTTCTTTTTCCCGCGAGCTTATTTTGGACTGCTACCTCATCCAATTCTTCATTGCTCTGCCCAGATTGATTCAGCTTCCTTAGCTGATCACAATACATCACTCTTTCATTGAAAACAACATCCCGGCTCCTGATTACCTTGTTAGTTTCTAGATTCCATAGCCTAAAACCAAAATCATCTGAGCCATAGCCAATAAACGTGCATCTCATAGACTTAGCATCCAACTTTTTTCTATTTTCCTTATCGATATGCACAAAGGCTTCACAACCAAAAACTTTGAGATATGAGAGATCTACCTATTTACCTGTCCATGCCTCTTCTAGAATTCCACCATCCAGAGCTGTAGAGGGTCCTCTATTAATCAGGTACACTGCGGTGTCAACAGCTTGTGCCCAAAACTCTAAGGGCAAGCCAGCATGCAATCTCATACACCTTGCACGCTCCATTATTGTCCTGTTCATCCTTTCAGCAATTCCATTCTGCTGAGGTGTCCTTGGAACCGTCCTTTGCCTACAGATTCCATTCATGTAACAATAATCTCTGAACTTATGACCACAGAATTCTCCACCATTGTCAGATCTCAGGCACTTCAATCTATTGCCTGTTTCATTCTCAACCATAGCTTTCCAAATCTTAAAAGTCTCAAAAACATCAGATTTCTTTCTAATACAGTAGATCCATACTTTCCTTGTGGCGTCATCTACGAACGAAACGTAGTACTGTGATCCTCCAATGGAAGCAACTTGAGCCGGTCCCCACACGTCTGTGTGAACAAGCTGCAACTTATGCCTCTTCCTAGTAGACCCAGTCTTGAGAAAACTAACCCTTTTCTATTTTCCAAATACACAGTGCTCACAAAACTCTAGATCTATGCCTTTTAAATCTGAAAGCATACCTTTGGACTTAAGAATTGACATCCCCTTCTCACTCATGTGGCCGAGCCTTGAGTGCCACAATTTTGCATCCACATCTGAAGTGGATAAAACAGAAGGAGAAATATTAGTAACACAGTTACACAAATAGAGAGTACCTACTCTCTTACCTCTGGCCATAACAAGTGCTCCCTTGGTCACCTTCCAAGATTCTGCTGTGAGAGTTACAGTACAACCCTCATCCCCTAACTTTACTGCAGAAATCAAATTTCTCTTCAAGCTAGGAACATGCATCACGTCTCTCAACACCCATGTGTTGCCATTCTGCATCTTTAACTGCACTTTACCTTTGCCAATAATCTTACAAGGCTCATCATCCCCTAAATACACTATTCTGAAATCACCTTGGACATAGTCACTGAAATATTCTCTGTTAGGGGTAGCATGAAAAGATGCACTAGAATCTACAACCCAAGATTCTATATTATTGTGCAAAGAGAAAATTAAAGCATCCTGTGCAATACCTGCTACCTTTGCTTCATCCTTTCCTTCGTGCTGATTGTCCTCCTTAGGCTTAGACCAGCAATCTCTGCTTATGTGCCCCATCTTTCCACAGTTTCAGCATTGTGGCTTCCTGCCATTCCTGGATTTGGATCTTCCTCTCACCTTAGACTTAGATCTTGATCTCCTTTTGCTCCTATCTTTCTGCCTCCCTCTGCTCTCCAAATTCAAAGCGTTCCCAGATGTCTCTTCTGTGTTTTTCCTACGAATTTCCTCATTCAAGATAACACTAACAACATCCTCTACTTTCAGAATATGTGATGCAGATGCAGTATTACTAACTGCCATTACTAAGCTGTGCCAGCTTTTCGGCAAAGAACATAATATTAAAAGAGCTTTTATTTCATCATCAAATACAATACTGACTGAATTTAATTGGTTTACAATACCATTGAAATCATTCAGATGAGTAGAAACAGATCCACCTTCATTCATATGCAAATTAAATAACTGCTTCATAAGATATACCTTATTAGAAGCGGAGGGTTTTTCATACATATTTGCTAAAGTAGACATTAACTCTATCGTAGTTTTTGCCTGTGATAAATTGGATATCACAGTAGATGCTAGACTGAGCCTTATTGACCCCAGAGCCTTTCTATCAAGAACTTCCCAATCTTCATCCTCCATGTCTTTGGGCTTCTTGGCAATTCCACTTAACGGTAAGTATAAGTCCTTCTGATACAGATAATCCTCTATCTGCATTCTCCAGTGTTGATAGTTTTTGCCATTAAACTTTTCCATTCTAAGCTTACTTTCCTCTGCCATTGCTTCTCCCACTCAAACAGAAATCCCTGCAAGAACTTCTGTGACTACCCTGTAATCAATAAACACTACACAGATCTGAACCACCTGTTAGTGAACCTGAGCTCTGATACCACTTGTTGGGGATCAACCAACAATGATTACACTTATGAAAGCAATAAACGCGGAAATAAATCAAATAGATAAGTAACTAGAATCAAATAACAGCAAGAACAAGAGATGCAAGAAACCACCCTGAAAACTTGTATTAAAACTCTTTACATAAGGAATACAATGAAGAAACACCTTTCTTCCACACCTCTCTCAGATGCACAAGATCTCACACTAGATCTCAATCCCTCAAGAGCTATCTCTCTCAAGCACAATCAATTCCAACAAGTCTGGATTGATTCAACACTCTGTACTGTTCTTCAACATTACAATTATCTCATTGCTTGCTTGTACTAAGCTAAGAAGATCTAATCCTACATATAGAATTAGCAAACATATGCATGCACTTACAACAAACAGTTATGCCTCTTGAACAAAGGCTTCTAAATACAGTCTTGCTAATATTGGAAACGCGGATCAAGACTAAGACTCAAACTCGTCATGCAAACTATCACTGCTGTCCTCGGAAATAGATTCTGGATGCACAAGTAACCGACGTCGGTTCCTGACTGCTTGCCTATGACCGACGTCGGCCGACTACCTGCCGACATCGGCGTCTCCTGCACTGCTACTGACTGACGTCGGTCGCTCCTGACCGACGCCGGTGACTGTGTAGACCCGAAACTGCTTAAGTATGCATAAGTGAAGCTTTTAGGCTCCACATCCTAACAAAAATGACTTCATTATGTTTACAAAATTTTACAACTCTCAGTATTGCCCAATGTAAGTGTTTTAACAAAACAACTCTTAGTATTGCCCAATGTAAGTGTTTTAATGAAAATTAGTTTTAGGTCAAATGCATTATTCTAAATTGAATAAACAAGGGCACAATTCATTTCTAAATATAATACAAGAAAATAATAATAAACACATATCTAATTGTCAAACAAGGAATGGATTAAATGCTTGGGTTTTGGAAAAGAAAGTTCGTAGAGAACTACTTGAGTTTTGACTTACATTTGTATTGTCAGACGCTGAAATCACTTGTAAATAGGGCTAGAGACTAATTTGAATATAATCCATAAAACTTGTGTTGAAAATAACTAGAATCATGGGGGTCAGATCCTAACATGTCAAGTACTATCTTGGTCATTATTTATAATCTTAGTAAAATGACATTTGTTTCTGGAATGATTTTTGGGATTTGTTTGTCTACTCCTAATTGTCAAAGACCTCTCATTTTGTTGAATTGATGCATTTATATCCTAAAAATACTTCTTCTCACAATCCTAATCATCTCCTAGACACCTTGCGAAACCATAAAAAAAGGTAGTAGTTATGAGGAGGTTTGCTTCAATCAAGTGCTTATTCTTTGATAAGTTGGTAATCAACACTCAAGCAATTTGGTAAGCAATCAAGTATAAGATATACTCTCTTTCACTAGGTCATCCAATTATTTATATTTTAATACAGAGGTGCATACACTTAAATATACAATGAATCAATAAAAATCAAAGTACAATAACTTATGAAATTTTTTCTTATTTTTGTTATTTGTCATATATGCATAATATGCTTGTGTACTTATAGACTAATTAAATTAAATTTAATACCTTATTGACACATAATGAAACATTCAAAAAGGTGGGAACACCAACAAAGAAGGCACACAAAACCAAATAAACCTAAAAAGGGGGTCAAGAGACCCACTAAAAAATATGATCAGGTCCATAATAGTATGATCTTGGTCATACCAAAATCATACTGGTTCAATCATTGTCAGACCATGATCATATTGGTTTGATCTTGGTCAGACCACATACATACTAGTTTGATCCTAGTTATACCAGTAATAAAATAGTACAATGTTAGTCAAACTAACCAAAAAACCCTAAAATAGTGTTTTGGACATTCCAAGAGTAGATGAGGTCATACTGGGGAAAATATATAGTCATTGTGTAGGTTTTCAGACATTCTAGATTGAATGGTGGTGTTATCATTGACATGAAGTGAATAAAAATTAAATTTGTAAGGACAAGATAAAGCAAAGGAAAGTAATATGAGGCCTAACATAAGCAAAAATACTAGACCAATTATCCATATGGAAAAAAACACACTAATGTCATATCAAATAACTAGTCGTGTATAAAAAATAGGTGTCTACATAATGCCCCGATTTGATATGTGTGTGTGTGCATGCATATCAAAGTAAAATAAATAGGTGTACTTGGGAGGGCTTAAAGAAGAGGTTGAGACAAATACTTATAAGAGTTCTCTAAAATAATACCAGATATGATAATGATATGAAATTCAAAAGAAAAAGGCAGGTTACCTTATCATAGATTCCATATCTTATGACTTGCCAAATAAAATAAACCTTGTCTCCTTGCCATTTGTATGAACATCTTTACTACTATTAAGGGTATTAAAACAACCTTCCATGCTCATATGACTGGTATATAAAAGTATAGAGTACCTAAAAACATAACAAAACATTTACAAGTAGACCAATATCTATATAAATCAATAACTAAAAAACTATTAAAATCTATATAAATCAATAACCAAATAATATGCCCCAATGTGGACAAGCTATGTGCAGTGAAGGCACAAACAATATTATGCCCCAATGTAAACAATATATAATCAATTAGGCACAATAATAATATGTCGCAATAGATTCATGGTAGAAACCATGACAATACAGGGCATAAGCATATATCCAACTAAATAATATCTTGCATGATATATATAATGATACCAATCATGTAAGAACACATAGTATATAATGAAAACAAGGATAACATACACATAAAAAATGAAGTAATCAAATGCCATGCATGTAGAGTATACAATATAAACACTATCATAGATAGAGTAAAAAAGGTAATCACATGCTACACACATATAATATAATTAATGTCCCCCACATAGTAAATGATCACAAATATGTGATGCATAATGTACAACTTAAGCATCCACTATAGGGAAGATAATAAAGACATGCCAAGTATTTAACATGTAAATAAAACACATCAAATAATTTAGAATCATAACAATGCACTCATATAACAAAATACAAAGAAATAGTTAAGCAAAATACTTATAATACAAGATATATATTAGGATAGATAATCACATGAAAGAAGATGGAACTTGAAGCATTGTATGGAAGTACTTGCCAAGATGCCCCTAGGGTGAGCATAAAGATGCCCTTGATTACTGTGAATCTATAATCATATGTATTTAAACTTGTATAACTGACATCTAACTTGATAATACCATTAGTAGCACATGCATAAAAAATATATAACCTCTACCAATAGGCAAATAACCATAATATACTAAGTTACACAAGCATGTAATAATAAAATATAAAGGCAAAGTAATATCAAGAGACTAGAGCAATCAAATAAATAAATTAAGAATAATAAAAGAAAAGGGACAAAAAAAGTAGAATAAAGAAAGGGAGAGATCCCTACTGACCTACAACTTCCCCTATATTGCGGTGTCATCATGGGGAAGCTCATGTATGCTTTTGGGATGAGAGACAAAAATCAAAGTCAAGGGCCAAAAGAAAAGAGATACGTACAACTAAATATGGGGAGAGTCCATGAGAATGAAACAAAAATCATGAAAGGAGATAGAGATAGAAGATATAAAATCACAAAAATAAGAAGGTAACTCTAAAATTCAAATAAGATAGATGCTATAAACAAAATAAACTGGAGGAAGCTAGAAGAGAATAAGAGACATGACGGGACTAACAAAGAAGAAAGTTAATCAAGCAATGAAAATCCCCAAATCCACACGCAAAACAATGACAAAGACAAACTTAGGGACATGCAATAAAAAAGAATAAAAAAGGTAGATAATGGAAACTATGTACAACAATAGAGATAGCTCAGGTGCACACATGCAAGACTAGTAGGGAAGGGTAATCAAAAAATCCATACAGATGATCATACAATGTACAAGTGGATGTGTTTCTATCCTCATGGTCTATATTTAGATGTCTCAAAACCCATTATTATAAGAAGACTAATGTATCATCATCACTATTACCATCAATAGTATAATCATTAGCATTATAGTATTTATCATTGTTATAAGCATTACCATTATAGTCATCCTTGTTGTAATCATTGCAAATGGTTATATTAGCTTTGGTATCCTTTTATAAAGTTGTGTTTTTTGTTATCCCAATGGCATGATGAATGATTAGTTATTTGTTAGGTTCATTATTTTGAACATGCACATAAGGTTGCACAAATATAACTCTAATTTGTGACATGGGGCCCATGACCGAGGTGTGCAGTGGAAAACTGAGCTATGGCTATGCAAAGTGAATGCACAATGTAATATTTAGATAGAATAAATGAAACACATTCAATGAAGCGAAAGTCTTTACTTGTAGGAACTACAACTTCTATTCAATATTAAAGAATAGGGAAAAGAATACAAAGTACAGTGTCAACAATGTGTATATATTAAGTAGATACACAAAGCAAGATAATGATGTTATGATTGAGTGTAATGGCATAGGTCTAGATTCAAGCATGAATTAAGCATCCTCCAACCATAAGTGTATGTTACATATTTATAGTATAGAATACAAGATCAATCATAATTATTGTTTAGTTACTAAGGAAGATATCCACAACACTTTGATCCAGTCAAGTGTGGTAGTTGGCAATGGTTAGAATAGTTAATGTCCAAGTTGTCAACCATTTGAATTCAAATTTGGGATCTCTTTTTAGTGGAAATGGTAACTGGACTACTTGGAGCACATGGTCGAGGAAGGTCAATGTGTGGATGTGCTATAGAGTCCAAGAAGTCATCGATTAATGAGTGGATTTCAGTTGGGCACATAGGATTGTGAGGTGCATGAAGAGCGCAGGAGTCAATGAGTCCACAAGTGTGAGGTGCACGAGGCTGTGAGTTACGATGCAAAACTATAGAATATGTAGTGCATAGTGAAAAGTGTGCATTGGTCAGTGCGTAAAAGTTGGCAAGCTGGTGTGGGACTTGCATGTCTGGATTTGAGCAAACTTTAGGAAAGGAGTACACAAGTTTGGGTGAGAGGTGCACGCTCTACATAATAGAGCAAATGAGAAGTGAGCTTGACTATGTAGGGGCTTCACATAGATAATTCTCCATTTTTTGAAGAGTAATGGTCTCCATTGCGTTGGTGCACAATTAGCGAAACTACACCTAAAGTTGCTACAAAGTATACCACTTAGCTTGATCAACATACTGCCCAACCTTAAATACTCTGAAAAGTTGATGTTTGTCATGGTGGTGTATGTGTTTGTCACTTTGATGATCTGGTTATTTTCTACAAGGAAAAAGTGTTCAAGATACAAGTCATAAAGATGTTTTGTTACTATTGGATTAAGAATCAATAGAGTGTAAGTCTTGAGAATCTCCACATTGAAGATTGGGTGCATGCCTAAGTAATAAAATATATCCAAAATAAAGGCATTCACACTAGTAGTGTACATCATGGGGAAAATACCATAGTGTAGAGGTTTGATCTTCCAGTGGAAACCTTTAAAGTGTTCCTTCTGAAGTTACAACCAGACCTTATTGCCAACTCAAAATGCATGAGGTGTGTAATGGGCGTCATGGCGCTCCTTGTATTTGGCTTGGGTGAGAGATATAATCCATTGAAATTGATGGTGAATAGACTAGATGTGGCACATAAACTTCTTGACTTTGTCCACTTCCCATTCCTGTGTGCACAACTTAGTGCCTGATGGTGCATGATACGAGATATCTAGAGCTACCAAAGGTTGGAACCCAAGACATGTTTGGAATGGACTATGGCCAATAGAGCTATAAAAAGCCCTGTTGTAGGCATGTTGGATGTATAAGAGGTTTTCATCCTAAGTGTGAGCATGGGCATAATTATATATTCAAAAGATATGAACAAGTGTGTAATTGATCACTTCGATTTGCCCATTTGTTTGAGGATGAAAATCCATCGATCGATCCAATTGCATTCCCATAAAATACCATAATGTTTTCCAAACATGACTCATAAAGTGCAGATCATGGTCAAATATGATGAATGTTGGTTGCCCAAAATGAACCCAAACATGGTTGTAGAATGCATGCATAGTGATAAATGCATCAATGTCTTTCTTACATGTGACCATGATAGCCATTTTGGAGAACCAATCCACTACAATGAACACAACACCATGTTTTCATCTTGTCGTGGGTATTTCAATCATGAAATCCATGTTGATAGATTCCCATGGCCTGGATGGAACTAATAGAGGTATGTAGTGTCCTGGCTTCTTATTTATGGGTTTAATGATGTAATAAAGAATTCAAGGCTTGATATGGTACTCCACATCTGTGTGCATATGCGACCAATATAGATGTGACTACAATATAGTTGGAGTCTTTATCATGCCAAAGTGTCCCGAGGTATTGGTGTAGTGTGCCTCCTAGATGAGTCATTAGCGAGGTGCACCAGAGGGAACACAAAGATGTCCAATATTGTAAAGAAGTTGGTCAGACAAGTAGAACTCTAACACTTGTTTACCTTGCACAAGGCTGGTGTAAGTCATTGTGAAGTCCTAATCAAATGAGTAAAGGAAAACCCAATTTATGAATTTGTGGTTATGCATGTCTAGCACCATGATGATCGTATGAATTAGCAGTCGACTAAGGAAATCTACAACCTTGTTGTCCTTCCCTTTCTTGTGCTTGATCATAATATAGAACTTTAGTAGGTAAGTCATCCATTTCATGTGGTGTGTATTTTACAATTTATTCTATGACTGTGAGAATTGAAATACTTTATGATCCAAATAAACAATTATCTCCTTCCTAAGAATGTAGTGTCTCCATTGCTTGATTGCTTACACAATAGCATATATTTCCTTCTCATATATGAATTACCTTTGTATTATGTCACTAAATTTATTTGAGTGGTATACAACTAGATGTGCATGTTGTATGAGCACTGCACTGAATGTGTGGTCAGATGCATTAGTGTGAATTTTGAAGGTCTACATAATGTCAAGCATTCTAAAAATAGGTGTTACATAAAGATGTTGTTTGAGTGACTCAAAAGCATGTTATTATACATGAGTCCAATTGAACTTAGCTTTTGCACGTGTTATCTATATGAGGGCCCAAGAGATGTGTGAGAAACCAAGGATGAACCTATGGTAGAAGTTAGCAAGTCCAAGAAAACTCCTCAATTTTTTGATATTGCATAGAATAAACCAATCTTGGATCACTTTAATCTTCTATAGATCTAATTTGATGCCAATGTGGTCAATGATGTAGCCCAGCTATTAGATCTGCACTATGCCAAATGTAAACTTCACTAAGTTGGTTTGCAACTTGTGCTGGAACAAAGTGCCTAAGATGCACAATATGCACTTTATGTGTTCCTCCTAAGTCTTGATAAATATGAGGATGCCATCCAAGTAGATGATGATGAAGGAGTTTAGGAAGGGCCTGAGTAGATCATCTATCAAGTGCATGAATGTGGTTGGTACATTAGTGAGTCCAAGAGGCATGACCAACCATTCATATAATCCTTCATGTGTCATGAAAGTTATCTTCTAAATTTCTTCAAGATGAATTAGAACTTAATGGTAACCATAAAGTTGATCTTGGTGAAGTATTGTGCACCTCAAAATTGGTCTAAAAGGTCATTAATGCATGGCAGTGGGTATCAGTTCTTCACCATGATTTTTTTTAGCATGCAATATAGTCCATGCAGAGTCACCAAGACTCATCCTTCTTGGGTACTAGGACCATCAAGCTTCCATAAGGTGAAGAACTAGGCTTGATCTTGATTTGATCGAGAAGTTTTTATATTTGGCATCAAACTTCATCATTCTCCCAAACTGATATATGATATATAGGGCTATTCAAAATAGGGGATATAGGGACCAAACCAATGCGGTGCTTCATTACACAGTGTGTTAGAAGGCCTTCAAGTTATATGAAGACTTCATTTTACTAATCCAGTAACTTGTCAAGGTGTTGCTACTATAATGATGTGTGAGTGATGCATACTACCAAGGTGTGCTTCATTATTTTCAATTGCACAAGTGTATCAGGGCAAACCATGAGTAATACAAACTTTTACACGTGCGATATGAACTTGTAACACTATTTGGTAGAGACTAAGGTGACTTTGGTTGAGGGAGTTGACTAAAAGAGTATGTAGAAGTGATATTACATGTGGATAACCCATTGTTATGGCTTGGTGATATGTAGCTTCACGATTGAATAAATATGGTCTTCTCAATAAAATGTCATAGACCTCAAGAGGTGCAATGTCACAAGTGATATTATCCTCCATAGGCTTGACTTTGTACTAGAAAGTGCATTGTCATTAGATTTATATATCCCCCCCTTGTTTTAGCTACCCAAGAGAATAAGGTTTAGGGTGCATAGCTGAGGTAAGACCAAGACATTGTGTGGTGAATTTTGCAATGATGTTCTTCTAACTACCACTATCAATGATGACGTGTAGAGGCTATCCCTTCACCCAAAACTTGGTGTGAAAGATATGTTTGTGTTCCTTAGAGATGTTGATTATAATGAATCTAACACTTAGACAAGAGGCATTTACATTAGTGTTGTCCATCAGTATGGGTCCTGATGTATACTGTGCAAATATGAACTATTGTACATGGCATTCAAAGTCATCATGGATGTTGAGCAATGGTGATGACACCACTTGTCACCGAACTTCTTCTTGCATTTTTCTAAATTAGAAGGTATTGGAGACTTTAAGTGTTACATAGTCTTATGGGGCTGCATGCTCTTACATAAAAATTATTGTTTCTTTAGTGCAAAAGGATGCAATGGGGAGTTGTGTTGTGGGAGGGTTATGTTGGATGAAGAGGGGACACATTGCTTCATCTTTACCTTGGCTTTGAGATTAGATGAATTGTGATATTCTTGTCCTAATGTGTCATAAGTCATGAAACCCATCTTTGCACGAAGATAAGATGAGAGTCTATTGATGTACTTCAACACCCTATGTTGTTCGCTCAAGTTCTCTTGTAGGTGCATAAAGAAGTATGGAAAATGTTGGTGTAGTCTTCCATAGATTGATCCTTGTGCTGGTGTAGTCTTCAGAACTTGATGTATTCATCTTCAAAGTGTCATAGAGGGTAGTATTCTTCCTTTAGTGCATCAACAAAAAAAATTTAGGATTAAATTAGAACACGCTCTTGTGCACACTGTACACTAAAGCTTTCCCTCCAATGAATGACCAAAATGGACATATTCAGTATCGTGAAGGTGATTTTATCATCATTAGTAAAGGAATTGATGGAGAAGTATACATCCAGTCGTCAAATCTAGGCATATAATGCTTTGGCATCGATCTAGCCTTCAAAAAAAGGGATGTCAAGATTGACTTGTACTTTGAAGGGGGTTTGTTGCTAGAACCATTATGGAGCATGTTGTTGAAATAAAAAGGACACCGAGTTGATATATATCATTAAATTGTAGAACGAACTAAATTTTTTGATGTGCTACACCTCCAAAGCATCGACGATGAGACTTCAAATCTTAGGGGCTACCTCAGGTAGATTCTAGGTGTCAGTCATCTTGCTTTTGTTACGACATTCTGATAGAGTCTTTAAAATATAATCAACTAATAAACCTTATCTCTTTTTGTTCTTTTGTGGTTACAGGCATATAAAATTGAATAGAGTTGGGCTTTGATACCAGTTGATCTATGCCACGGGGCCCAGGATCGAGGTGCAGAGGGGACAACTAAGCTATGGTTATGTAGAGTGAATGCATAGTGTAATAGTCAGATGGAATAAACAAAACAAATTCAATGGAGTGGAAGTATTTATTTTTAAGAAATGCAAATTCTATTCTTAGTAAATAATAGGGAAAAGAATACAAAGTATAATGTCAATAGTGTGTGTATATCAAGTAGATGTGCAAAGCAAGCTAATGATGTTATGACTGTGCAAAATGGCATAGGTCTAGATTCAATCATGGATTAAGCCTCTTCCAACCAAATGTGTATGTTACATATTTATAGTGTAGAATACAAGAGAAATCATAATTATTGTTCAATTACCAAGGAAGATATTCATGGTGCTTCGATCTTATCAGGCATGGTAGTTGGAAAAAATTAGAACAGTTAATGTCTAGGTTGTCAACCATTTGAATTTGAATATGGGATCTCCTTTCAGTGGAAATGGTGAGTGGAATACTTGGATTACATGGCCAAGGTAGATCAATGCATGGATGTGATATGGGGCCCAATAAGTTGATGGTCTATGAGTGGATACCAGCTAGGCACGTAGGACTATGAGGCGTGCAAAGAATGCAGGACTTAGCAAGTCCACAAGTGTGAGGCATGAGAGGCTACAAGTTTCAGTGTGAAACTTCAAAATATGTAGTGCATAGTGAATAGTGCACAATGATCAGTGCATAGAAGTTGATAAGATGGTGTGGGACTTACGTGTTTGGCTTTGAGTGAAATTCAAGCAAGGAACGCATAAGTTTGGGTGAGAGATGTGCGCTCTACGTAGTAGAATAAATGAGAAATGAGCTTGGCTATGTAGGGGATACACACATATCAAAATAGATAAATGGATGAGTGAGTACTTAAACTTTAGGTTCACTTATTCAATATTGTATGATTAGCTTTTTCAGTATCTCTTTAGTTAACACCTCATACTAAACATGTGTGGGAGGCTCATAAGTAGTGCATCAGATGGCAACCATTTTAATATTATGGATACATTTAAAGCATTGGTTTAGTGTTGATGGGATCACTTTCATTTAATTAAGTTAGGGTTGTCCATGCAATACATCATATTCCCATTATCCAATAATATATGAAATCAAACTAATATGTACTTAGGACCTAAAGTGTGAGGTAAGGTAATGCCCTCTGAGTGTTTTCCTCTAATAATTATGGTTGTACTAGATAAATCTTTCCAAGTATATCCAAGATTGATATTAAATTGTGATGTGCACACATTTATACTTGAACCATTATCCACCATAATTTCATTTGTTAACCTCAAATGTGAATCTATGAAATATTGGATAAAGAGTGGTCTATTATTAGAATCAACCTTTATAATTTTGTGGACATAAATGATAATCATAGAAGGCTCCTTGTGCTTATCATTAACCACACCTACGAATCCATTAAATGGATGATAATTGTAAACCTGTGGACATTGCTTTTGAGCTATCATATTAACATCATCTTAGTTTTTTACATGATTTAGAAGAAGATTGTTGAAGCTTTTGGATGTTGATTCGATAGAGAAACTGGGTCATTCAAATTATTATACCATCTTCTTGGATTTGGTTGTTGTCAACATTTATCTTAGATCTTATGTTTTAAATTTATACATATGTTTGTAAATGGCTAAGGTGTAAACA